>JAUCMO010000505.1:14145000-14621957 GCA_032399605.1 Melipona beecheii
ACAGGACAAGATAACCGACTACACGGGCGTGAGGTATCGTAATGCCTCGTTACGTTCGTTTGCAATCAGATTTTCATTATCTATAACGGTGTACGGCGATGCTCGCGAAAGTAGCTCGCGAATACTTACCGGAGAAAGCCTTTGTACGAACCGTTCCAAAAATCATATCGATTAACTTCGTAGACTTGAGAAGGAACGATGTTACAAACACGTATTTTAATAATCACCGCTATTTATATTAGTTTCATTCCCCTTAGAGGAAATTAGACGTTCAATTCTGTAGGGAATTAACGAAGAATGAGGCTTTCGACGTAATTTTGATATCTGGTGGTATCTCCCGTCGCAAATTTTTTCGCATATCAGTAATATTTTCATTGGTCGGATTAAAATTTTGTTAAAAAGACACGTTCGAACTGAGCCCATAAATCTGCCTCTGAAATAATTGCGACGGAATATCGATCATACATTATGCGTTCAATTAATCTCAAATTTTTTCACCGATGTTTGATAAGTGTTACTCACCGGCTTATCTGTCAGTTGCTGAATTCTGAGTGATTTTTACACGTTTTTGAAATTATGCGCATCGGCAGTTTCAGATTCGTTTTCAAATTTTACCAATATAGTCACGGTCGAGTTTCAATTGTGCCGTGTGAAATCAAAAGCAGCACGAAAATAATTCTATATATTATCAGAAAACAAAAACAAAAAAAAATCTACTATGTGGAATTGACGCCTGGAAGTCATCATCGTTTCAAGTCCAAATCACAATTTTAAATCAACACGGCAACGTTGCAAGTGCTAATGAGATTTTTATAAAAGACTTTCAGATGATAATCCAATACTTGTCTCCATGTTGCTAAATTTTTACGTAAAATGTGATATCGATTGTTACGAGTTCTTCGTTACTGATCTGACAGATGCACGTAAAATCTGATTTTAAATATTTCAAAATCAGTAATGTCATCTAATTCATAATCTGTAAAATAAAAGTAACAAAAATTGGCACTATCAGATTATTATTATTATTATTATTATTATTATTATTATTATTATTATTATTATTATTATTATTATTATTATTATTATTATTATTAAGCAAATGTTTCTCCGCAGTTTCGTTTTCCACGGTATTTTTATTTTTTACTTTCAAGTCGCCGATTATTGAAAATATTAAATTAACGTTTGAATTTAAATTAACGGATGTAACATTAGCTTTTTTCTCAACTTTGAATTCAATTCGTTGTTGACGATATCTATGTATCTGCTTTGATCAATTATTTCGAGTCCAAAGTTCTGTAACAATGCAAAGATCAAGCCAGTCTTCGGCAAGAAGATCGCCATTTCGACAAAGACATTCTCACATTCGACTTAAACTTTCGCTGTCGAAATACGTAGATACATATTTTATTCTATTTATTATATTTTATGTATAACACAATGGCGATATTGAAAAAAATAAACTTGTCCCTGTACAGATTCGTGCGAACCAACTTTTACCGTAATTTGTTCTTGATTCATTCGCGTATAACGATGAAACAAATCTTCAGGTTCGGCAAAGGGCTTATACCGTAAAAAATAAATAAATAAATAAATAAATAAATAAAAATGAGTAAAAGTTATTCTCCGCGCGAGATGTCGGCTAACTAAAAATCACTCGGCTCGCCTGAAAGCGTCGTTGCGTTAAATGCGAAAAACTCGAGGGACTCGCCGTTTTTCTCTCTTTGAGTTATCGACATGTTGCCTCATTTTCTCTGTGAACTGGTTGCCGACCGCGTGGCTCCGTTTCATTGTTTACACCGAGTGCGAACAATATATAAAGCAAAGAGCTGAGTAAATAAAAATTAGAGACGCCTCGAAACCTGATTTTTAGACACTCGAGTCCGAAATATTTCACGAGGTTTCGAAATTCTCGGAATATAGAATGAATTTTCTTCAAAGTCTCGACAAATTTTTGTCGAGCAATCAAATTGCTCTTTCTGAATGCAACGCGTCGCGAAATAATTGTCACAAATGTGCTGCATGATTTTTTTTTTTTTTCTCAAGTTTCAACAGATCTTTGATTTGAATACATATTCAGCAAAAGAGACGTGATCTGTGTCAATCAATCAATATTCTGAATATTGATTATTGAATAACTTCTTTTTTTAATTAATAAGTTTAGACTTTGGATCAACTGTTTGAACTTTTTTTTCGTTTGGATGATTGAATAGATTGAATTAATAGGAAGCTTTAAACTATTCTGACGTATGTCATATCATGTCTCGCGTTACGTAAATGAAAAATGGTACGTGAATGTAAAATTCTAATTTGTTAATCGTTTTCTCGATAGTTTAGACTTTAAATTAATTTCTTGATATATAAATTTTTCTTCCTTTATAGATAGGATGGTCGAATTTTTTTTTTTTTTTTTTTTTTTTTTGTAACAAGTGGATGACGGTATATCCATCACAATGTCTCACATAAGGCGTTACAAACTGAGAGATCGTGATCGTACGTGAATGTAGAATTCTAGTTTAGATAGGATGGAACTTTTTTTCTCACGAAAGGCATCGCAAATTGTTTTCTCCGAAATGATTGCAGACGTCGACTTGAAGAACCCGAAATTAAATATTGAATTGTCCGGAAAGTTCGTGCCGATTTAACATAAATTAAATTTAATATTTAATAAATGTATACTAACATTTAAATCTTCCGCGTTTCAATTTTCCTTCAAAATCGGCACGAACTTTCCGGACAACCCAATAGTACGGAGGGGCTAATGTTTTAACACAAGGCAGGGTGGAATGGTACGTTAATTCGTCTCAACAGTTTGAGACTCAATCTTTTTGGAGTTAGTGTCCGAAGATTTAAATTGTTATGAGAAATGTCAATGCGCAGTCTCAAATAGCAACTGCTTGGCAACAAGACGTGGAAAGTTGAATACTCTTAACATTGTTATTTTAAGATTTGCATCGTGCATCTGCGACGAAAATGATACAATTGGCGAAAGTATATTTTCCAGGAGAAGTAAAAGAAACAGTTTTTGGAATATAACGACATTATTTTGTTGAAAGGAAATGACGTGATGCAAAATAATGGGTACTTTCAGTAAGTGTGATTAGATAAAACTTGTAACAATAAGTAAGTGTGCGAAATTTTAATTGAACATTAGAATACAATAGAAATTAGAATACAATAATTTTTTTCTACGGGTCAAACTACCATGGCGACGAATAAATAAGATTTTTATACTCGATCGATAGAAAATCGACAAAGAACGAAGCTCCCGATAATGAAGAAAAAAAATTATAATAAAATTATAATAGCAGTGCAACAGTGAACTAGAAGAAAAAAATAATATAATAGTTCTGGATTCAGTCAAACTATGAAGATAAATGAACAAAATTGATGGCCAATGGGGGCCTGCAGTGTCCCTGCAACCTTCTCACAGTGACAATTGGAAAGTCACGTTTGCCGATTTGTGTATCACTTTTGTTGCAAGTGGCCGATACGCAGTACGGTGATCGGATAATGTCACCAATCTCGGAAATAGGTCTGGCGAGACTGTGTTCGTTAACTATCAATAAATAGTCAAAACGACCAATTTGGAATTCTATCGTGAAAACTTCATACAAGCGTTTTTCAGAGTCTCGAATGATTTCTAGTAAAATATAAAATAAACAGAAGCTCTTCCATGTGTCTTCATTCCTCTGCTGCAAATTTCACGCTTCGATCTAGCCACCTCGAAACTTCCGAATCCGATCGCGATTGATATACTCTTCGGGCTGCAGGCTCGAGATAGTATAACGCCGCGTTATCGCATTATCGCATTATCGCATTACCGACGCAATAAAACATTCGTCCGGTTATCGGTACCGTAGGTATCATCCGCCAGTTATTTTTACATTTTTTTTTTTTTTTTTTCCTCCCGTTTTCGATGAACCGGGCTGGCTCGCGCGCGAAACTCGCATCGATCGAAAAAAAAAAAAAAACTTGCAAGCCAGACAATTTCGCGGGAACGCAATCGACCCGAGATCCCCTCCCCCCGACGTGTTCTCGTCGCGAAATTCCATGACCCGATTCCGTGTGTGTGTGTGTGTGTTGTGTGTTGTGTGCAAGCCAGAGATGATCGAGTATGCATTAATTCGAAGTGTGGCTTTAATACGCCGCGACTTGTTAATCCTTGCCTTGTGTAATCGATCGATTGGCGCAATCATCCGCCCGTCTCGCTTTTTTCTTTTTCTTTTTCTTTTTCTTTTTCGTTCGCGGTGGCGAACATTTCGCGGGCCATCAATGAAAGCGCGCTTCGCGTAAAGGAAGTTAAGTAATAACCCGGTCGTTACGTTGCTCCGTTCAGCGGTATTTTCAGCTTTAATCTCCCTGTGGGGGGGGGGGAAGGACAAATGTTCGATTCTTGGGTAATCGTAATCGTTGAACGGAGCGGCCCTCTCTCTCTCTCTCTCTCTCTCTCTCTCCCCATTTTTCCACCTTTCATTTTCGACAGGGAAGAATACAAACAATCGGGAGAGGGGGGGGGCCAGTGTTGGGAGGGGGGTGGATGGAGGGGAGATAGAAGAACTCCCCGCAGGAAATTCCAACGATCATTGCGACGGCTTGATCGTTCCGGCGACGCAACTTTCTCGAAAGTAGTTGACGGCCGACCCGGAAACACGTTGGAAAACCCCGTTCGATGCGCCTTCGTGCCTCCGCGCGAATGAACCAACCTGCAAAATTTCTGCGAAACTAGGTACGGTTTTCTTCTGGCCCGTTTCAAGATTCACCGTGATTGTTACGTAACTCGGACAATTTATTGGTAGAAGCTCGAGCGAAGGGAATTGAACGCGATTCGAAAGGGAAGAAAGATCTAGGAAAGAAGGATATTGTTTTTTTTGTCCTTTATGATCATCGTGGTTACGCGTATCCAATAGAATATTACGATCGCGGTTCGGTTGATCTTTGGAAGCTGTTACGAGCAGTCTTCGTAATCGTCAAATTAAACGGAACAATTTCGTTCTCCCTTTACCTCCAAGTTCTCTCCTCTCCTCTCCTCTCCGGATCACAATTTTAAAGTTGAAGGAAGAAGGTCGTTGTCCTAAATTGATTTCGAAAAAATTTCCAATTATTATTATCGCATTATCTCTCGCTAAAGAAATCTTGTTCGCCGCTACGAATTTCTAATTTATCGTCAACTTCCGCGCATCGGTCGAATGTAAATTTAGCCACAGGCTAGCGCGTAATGAAGTGGTGTCGACTTCCTCAAATAAAGGAGAAACTTTTTGTTTCAGACTCGAGCCAAGATGACAGCTATAGTGACGGAGTTGTTGGACGGCTACAGGGATCTGATGGATAACAAGTCCGGTAAGATCATTTTTCTTCTAGTACGTTAAACAAACTCGCGGTAATAAAAGGGTTGGAGCCTCTCGATCGGTTGTCAAGTGGGTCAACGCGGTGCGACCGCACTGAGAACCAAAAACGAACGACAAAGGCGTAGTAACATTTTTATCAGCGATCTCGTCGCTAGAAGCGACGTCAAGAATGCGTATAAAAAGCGAACGTTGTGGAAACTCTTTTTCTACGGAACGAGCACGTATGTAGATTGAAGAATAATACCCAAGTCGATTTTCTCACGTCCCTACGAGATTCGACGTGTCGCGAAAATTGAAACAGATTGCGTTTTAATCGAAGATGCTAATTGTCTGACGGTAGACAGCGTTCATAGCGTCATTCATAGTTTATGCGAAAGGCGCAAATGTTTCCAGCCAGACAGATATTCATTTCATTTCGCATTGCAAAAGCCGACAGTTAAGAAAATTTTAAACGAACGTACGTCGAAGAAGACAGTGAAACGGATGTTTAAAGTATCGCTCTCGCGAAAAATCTGCTTGTGTCTTTTACACGTGTACTATACACAGAAAAATGTAAATATAAAGGAGTAAAATTCTTCGTAATTTGTGATATTCCTACGGTAGGTACGTCCAATTGCACGTAGTACGTCCATTAACACGTCACGCGTCAAACTTCAAAAGTATTGACGCATAAATCCCGCGTTTCGTCCGTGACGCACGTGCGTGCGTGCGTCCGTGCGTGCGCGCGTGCGTGCGTGCGTGCGTGTCGTGTATCTTTCCGATCGATTTGGCTGAAAAATTCAAAGAATCACGGAACTGTGTCGGCCACAGAGCTCCTCCTCTCAGGTTCAGAAGACGTTTCCGAATCGAAATCCGTATATTGTACGATACGTACAAGCTTCTTTTCTCGCGAATCGTTTCACGAGTGACGAAAGCGAAGAAATGCGTCGAATAATTTCGCTTTCGTAACGTCGCGTCGCGTTCGAACGAGGACACGGCGGGTCTACGTGCGATTGGAGAAGAGAAGCACAACCGGCACGGCCGACGATGGCCATAGAGGAGGCGTATTTGTCGTGCATATTTTTTCAAAACGACCTCTAGCTTCACGGCGACACGCGTGTGTCAATAAAGTGTCGTAACGTCGTTTCCATCTCGTCGTTCCCAATTTCCCTGCAGAGATCCGCTTGAAATTCTTCAACTCCCCGATTCGGGGGGACGTCATCCTCGGAGTCTCGAACTCCACTTCGTTATTGGCCGAAACGAGAGAGAAGAAGAGAGGACAGACGAGAAATAAAAGAAAGAGAAAGAAGCGACGTTCATTCGCGTCAGCATTTCAGCGACGTCGAGTCGTTCGTGACTTTAACCTACCTTTTTCGACCCGTCACCCGAAATTGAGAATTCCTTACCTCCCGTTCGCGATTGTTCTCATTTTTCTTCCCATCGTCCCTGAGAGTCGCAACGATCGTTTTTCATCGATCGATAGAAAATATTCCAGTGTCCAGATTGTTCGCGGTATCATCTCTCCTTACTCGACCATATTCGCCGTAAGAAATATTCCATGAAACCGATTGAAACGCCATGTACGCTGAAAACTGTTTAGATGTAGGAGCTCGTTTTTGATGAAAGTGTGCATATTCACCACGATGAAATAATTTTATTCTACGTATTATAGCTACGTGTTATGACAGATCGATATATGATCTAACAATATATCGCGATTAGATCAGATACGCAATTTTGTTTGTTGAAACCTCGAGTCAGATCAAGAAGAGTAGTCATCGGTAGTCATCGGTAGTAGTTTACTGTAGAAACAGTAAAAATGATTCGTTGATTCTAAATGTAAAAAGATGGTAACTGTTGTTTCTAATTACCAGTTTGTTATTAATTTGTTGAAACTTTACGTAACTGTTAGTGCAAACGGAACGAAGTAACAATATTCCAATATTAACAGCAACATTTCCTTCCCTAGAGTATCTTAACGCATTGCGTTTACTTAACAAAATGAATATATACGTGTCTGACGTACAACAGCACAATCAACAAACATGCAGGGATCAACACACAGCGAAATATTAAACCAAATGGTTTTGCTTGATATTATTGTATATATTCGACGTCGTCCGGTCATCTCGTAATTTTCATTCTGTACAATCGATACGCAACGATCGGTTGAAACGAAACTCTCGTTCGTGGTACGATGTCAGAGCGAAGGATCCCTCAGCGGGATGGACCTATCCCAGAAATATCGCAAGTCACGCAAAGATAAAACCTCGACACGACGGGGATGGTAATAGCGTGTGTATATTATATATAGTGTGTATAGATATATATATATATATATATATAGTAAGTAGAGGGGGCAGGAGGGGGTTGAATGCTCATTTAGACGGTTGCGTTACTCGGTCGCGCAGCTCGACCGAACGGTTTCTACGCCTTCGTGGATTGATTCGCGAGGAGGACGGTGTAACCGTTTACGCGACTTACTTACGAGCTGTTGAGGGACTCAAATTGACCAGTCCTCTTTTCACGTTCCCGTGTGCTACACGGTACGTGGATTATCGATTTAATACTGTGGCGAGCCAGTAGGCCGTGTTTTCCGCTAATTGTATCCCCGTGTAGACCAAGAGAGACGCCCTTGCCTGATTACACCGAGAGGCTCTGCTGCCTCTGGATGAATTCGTTCTTGCATTTACATACACTCTCGTGCTCATTCGGCTAAACGTTACCTACGCGAAAATCGCGTCCGTCCAACCGAGCGTAATGAGGATTACACTCTGGTGCGCGCGTCACGAAAAATCGTTCTCTTCGACCTGGAACGTCGCAACAACTGGCTGAGGTAGCTCGAACGTTATCAGAGCCACTTTGAAAAATATAGATTATCATCCCTCGACGAAATACTCTCATTTTTGCAACAGCTCTTCCAATACTTTCACGCGCGTCTTGTCAAGCGGAATAATTCGTGGCACGTTTCACGAGGTGTGAAATTTATTCTACAAAGACGATTGTAAATTACAGTGATTACACAAAAATGTAATTGTATTTCTTATCAGCGGACTGCAGATTTCTTGCGCATTTCTTCGGGGAAATTAAAACTGTAAAAATGCATAGAACAAGAATAACAGAAAATAATGAATATTCAAAGTGGAGTATTTCTTATGGCATAGATTCCGTTTCATACCACTCAAGTTGAATTGTACTTATACTTGAACGGTTAATTAGATTCGATTCCTGAAATTTCTGAAGGATTATTTTATCGACGGCTCAAACTCTGACGAAGATGAAGATAAAACGTAATTTTTTACGACCTTCTCGTCACATTTCGGACAGAGATACTCCTAAATATATGTTCAGAAACTTTTGGTTTATCATTTTTCAACATCCTCGTATCTTTCAATGGTATTTTTATATTGCTATAGAAATTTGAAATACAAAAATGAAATGCATAGTTCGATTTAAAAAAACGCTTCACTGAGAAATAAGGATATGCGCCAATATTTTTTACATCTTGTAGCCAGTAACTTGGTAATGATTCATTTACGAATCCCTTATTTTCTAAAAAATTGAATTTCTGCTGAATTGAAATCAATCAATCGGAAATTAACTCGTGCAAATATTTACGCATATTCAATAAAATAAAGTAAAATATGAAGAACGACGAGTAAAAGATACAAGTGGTACGCAGAAATGTATGAAATATCCAAAGTATCCAAACAGTGAAAAAAATCTTTGGTCAAATATAAAATTGCGTAAACGTCCACAGTTCTTCACGGCCACAGTTCGTTAAGAGATTCTCGGAATCGTCCAATTACACCAACCAACACGAGAATCGAATTTTCCTTATCGGTTGAAATAACCGAGTGCCATTCAGCCAATAGTCGAGAGGGCGATTTTCGATTCCCGAGGCTCGAGGTTTTCAAGTAATTGGGATACTTCCCTCATATTTTTCCGTCCTGCCCATAATTATTTTCGCCAACTGAAAATCGCGTTCGCATCGTTTGACGAGAAGAGAGAGAGAGAGAGAGAGAGAAAACAAACAAGTTTCTCGGTGGAGCGTGATGGAAAATGTAGGCTCTTCTATCGCGAGAGATTGTGTGTGTTCTCGTGGACGTTCCGGTCATGTGAGTGCGGAGGTAATTTAGCGGAAGTTGCGGCGAGCGCCTCCCGGAGCAACTTCTCTCGCGTCTTGCCGCGGAGGGTTGAATAAAAAAATGCTTGAGAAATTTATCCAAGCTGACGGTGGCAACACCGGACCAGCAAGGGGCCGACTGATTGTCAGTTTTCCACGCTTCAGACTCCTTTTTCGTCTCGTTGCGTTCCTTTGTCTCTGCGACGAGCGAACCGTCATCGGCTGTTGTTGCAATTCGTTGACCGATGCGCACAACTTGTCGTTGTGAATAATGCAAATGACATAATTACACTGTTTCCGTGAAATGCGTTTACATAATAGTCTCTCTGTCGATGGTAAATATTTCCCGAAGTGAGTAATCAAACAGATGACTGGTGAGAATTTTTTTTTTTTTTTTTTTCTAAAAAAATGAAACAAGTGTGTTTTTAGAAAGATCACTCCTCGTCGAAGTCCTCGCTCCAACGAGCCGTATTCTTGGTTCGAGCATCCTCGTAATGTCATAAATACCGACTGCACAATAGCGTCTAGGTACCATCGTAAATACCAATCGTATAATGGCACCCAGGTATCAACGAGGTACAGTTAACTCGTCCCAGATAATTTGGAAACAAGTCGAATCTGACTGTGGCCAGCTTTTTATTTTCCTACGAAACTCGTGTAATACGAAAACATTCTTCGGTAAAACAAAAATCGTCAGATTAAGCGTAACTCTTGACTTTAGGGTTCTTTCAGCTGTGGCTGTGTTACGTTGAGTCGTAACACAGATAGCGCGAATCGTTACTGAAACATTTTACAGTTGACGAGTCGTGCTTCAACCACCTCTCAACGCGACTCAACAATTCCATAGGAATCGAAAGGTAGGAGAATATTTTCATGATTTGAAAATGAGATGAGAGTGATCGTGCAGCGGTGTTGGATAGCAGGTGTTTCGCGATTTTACTTAATTTAATGGTGTAATAGTCTCTTAATTTTCATTTTGTACTTTACGTATGACGAAGATAGCGTATATAAATTGAAACTAAGTAACCTATGTAGCTCAAGTTCAAATTGATCCGACAATTTTAAAGAACATGTAACAAGTGTAACAATAGCGTTTGAGAATACAATGATAAAACCTCATTTATCCAAACGTAGTTGTGATAAAAGTTTATTCTTTTTTTTTTTAGAGTGGATTCAATTAATCGGGCATTTATTCAATTTATTTCCGTCTCCGTTAATGAAGTTGAAATATATACAGAAAGTTCTACTACTGTACAGTTACTACTTTTCTCAAGCTAAAAACTTTGTAACTTGTGCCACTTGTTCACTTTCCGCTTCCTTCCTTCCTAGTTGCTACCAGAAGTGTACAGCTACACTTTTTGATATACAGTAGAACTCCATTTATCTCTGAACGCGCAGGGTGACAAGTAACTGGTAACAAGTTCGTGCTCACAACTGGAGTTTGTGTGACAAAAGTTCGTCTCCTCGCTATTAAGTGATTTTTCATTCATACAGTCAAGTCAGAGCCCAACTGGTGGTGGTTCTTCCTTTGCGACAATTTATGAGTCGTTATTTACAATATCCGGCCCGACATAATGAATATTAATTAATTTATCGTGTAATTTGACCAGAATAGAGCTACATTTGATTTGAGTTAAGTTCAGCTATCAATTAACAGTCTCCGATTTCGTTTGTCATTATTTATAGTGGGCATAACTACCTCCATATCTGTCTCTATACCAATCGCTTACATTTGGAGAGCTCTAAATGTTAATCGTCCCAATAAAAATTTTATTTCTACAATGGCTCGCGAAGTTAGTAAAAATTTCTAAAAAAATCTACGTGAAAAAATTATTAAATATTAAATGTAAAATTCACAAGTATGGAAATAATCTACGATTATTATAACGAAGGTCTTTTTGTCATTTACGTTTTCAATTCGTTTCAACAAGATAGAGCACGAACGTTCCTCCCCCTAATTTATTCGGCAAATGAATAGAGTCGAGTTTTTTTTTTTTTTTTTTTTCAGTTACTATACTTGGTGATTGGTGATACAAATCACGCATTACAGAAACGAACCTACAATCTCTCTTTTTCTGTTTTTTGTCTTTGTAATAACGAGACAAGTTATGGTAATACGATGTAACTAGGTAAATATTATTTGAATGGCGTCAGAAACGTCTTTTATATAATGTTTCTTAGAACTCACAGCGACATCGATCAAAGTTTACTAGTTTTACGTATCGAGGAACTTTAAATTATTTTAATTTCATTTGGAATGAAATTATTGCTGAATTATATGAATTCATAATTATTGATTATCTACCACTTATCTATAATTATAGTTAATTAGGCATAGTTAGTTATATCTTCGGATACTTTTTGTCATCGTTACGGCATCATATCCTCTTTTTAATTAAATTTAATTAAAATTTCAATTTCCACTAATTGGCCAATTATTTTGCAAAACATTGTGACCATTGGAGAAAAAAAAGATGATACATTAAATAATATTAGATATTAGACGTTAGATTAGATAATACATATTAGATTAGATACGTGTCATAGATCTTGCAGCTTTAACTTGGGTACAATTTTTTAAAAACGATAAGATGAGATTACTTATTTGTTAAACGATAGATTCGATAAACAATTCCGTTGCATGACGATGGAAAAGGGAAATGTTCGTAAAGCTTTCAAATCACGCATTTGTACGATTGTTAATATATCGATACTACGCAGCCTCTTTGTCCGATATTCCAGTATTTACCGTAAAAAATGAAATTTTTTAAGTGGATTTCGCAACGCGACTGTTAATTGTATGTTGACATTTTACAGATTCTCTCTTGCACAAAGTCTCACTTGACATTTCCAGTTTTGAGACAAACATAACGTTTGTTCTGAAACTTCTGAGCGAGGTACGAATAAAGTATCACTAAAAACGAAAAGAATCGATCAACTTCTATCATAATGTAAGACTTCATTGTACCATAGAACTTTAGGATTTCTTTTTTTTTTTTCTCTTTTTAATATCTGACGACAGATATGTGAACTTTTATTACGCAAACGAAATCATCGAATCTTTGAATTCCCATTATACACATAAACTCCACAGTCACAGTCCATTTATTTGAATTCTATTTAATGGCACGAAATTTTAGTTAGTTGCTTGGTCGAATCGATTGAAATTTATTTAAAAGTATTCGCGTGATGTACGTATTTATGGAAATTCATGGATACGTATATCACGTTCATCGGTAGCCTTCGTCTTGCAAAAAATGACAGGAAATCGCTCTGATAAATAAATTTAAAATAAACGCGTGTGCAAATAATTTCTTTGTAAGTGAGACCGCGAGAGTGCGATATCTTTCTTCGAACAAGTTTAGATCTGAACTGTTGGTGAACTGTTGGTGAACTGTTGGTTCTTCGACGGGTCCAAACAAATGGAATTCTACTGTAGTTCTATGATATGTCGGCTAACATCAAGAACCAACATGGACGAACTGTGGTTTGGTTACGTTGAGAGCCACAGGTAAGCTTTCGAGGATGAACCGAAGCGAATGGCTAACATCAGCAGCCACAGAGGATATAGCGGACGAACCGATGTCTGGTTCACTAAGGTGAGGGTGCGAGGACGAATCGGGATCTGGTTACCCTCGAGAGCCACTAAAGGATTGCAGACCTCGTAACCTGCTATGGTGATATACCTCGAGCGGAGATACGTATATCAATTCGAGATGTCCGTTAGTTGAGCCCTTAATCAGTTCACGATTGATCGGTAGGAATCAACAAAGTGAATTAAATTCAGAGGACATGGACAACTGCACGTGGTGGCTCGAAAAGAAAGAAAAAAGAAAAGTATTCGTTTCGTTCATCGTGGAAAATTTTTGCATATTATGTCATGTTGCAATTTCATTGACACATTGTAACGTGATTTCGACGTATGCTGTCGTAGCGATATCAAGTTCAAGATAATTTAAAATATGCGTCATTAACGCACAATATTTCTGAATATTTATGAGAATTTTTTTTGCACTAAATGTAATTATAATTATGCCTTTATCGCTTGTATTTTCATATGTATTATTACTGTGAGGGATTTTGTAAATTTTTAACTTATCAGAGACAAGTTAGTAATAATAAGGCGAACGTTAAGACTACATTAGTAAAATTTGAATCAGTTCGAAGATTTATACGCAGAAATCGCAAAATATTTCTTAGTAGCAGCACGATACATAGGATGAATGGCCGTTTGAAGTATACAACACGTAATTAGAGTAGAATTATTGAGATTTCTTACTGCGACTGTTTTCAAAGGTTTATGAAGTGTTCACAAAAGATATTGACAAGTATGCGAATATTACATGGTGAATAATCTGTTCTCGAGTTTTCGACTTTGCGTGAAAAATACGCGACAGATGCACGAACTTAACGATTCCAAGATGTGCTCGAAAAGGCATAAAATCCTATCTTGCAATGACTGACACGGCGTGTACGAAGAGTATGAAAAACACTCCGAGACGATCTCGGATCTGATTTCCACTGAGTGTCGGCGGAACATTCTGAATTAACTCGAAAGCTGCCCGCGAACTTCCCAAACTGAACTCGTCGTGTAACTCCAAAAATTTCATAATTCGTAGGTGGCGCAGTAAACTGCGACTATGATCTATCTAACGTGTTATGTATTAAATACGCTTCATCGAATATACATGTTCTAATGTCACTTTACGAAGAAAAAACAAGAAATTGCAAACAGCATAATTCTCCTTTCGAAATTATTCAATCAACTATTCTAAAAAAAAAAAAAATCTTTCAATTACAATTTTTCAACAATAAAGTGACATTTAAATTTTTAAATCTGAATCTTTAATACGTCAATCAAAATATTCGACGTATAAGTGACAGTAATTAAAATAAATAGGTTCATACAACTGCGTTTCTATCTGAACAGATATCAATATTAATATCAATCGAGAAAATGCTGTCTTTTAATTGTAAAAGAAAAAGAATCTCAAGTCCATCATATTGATCGGTTTGGTCGGTCCACTTTTGAAGGTAACGTTTATCACTTTAATTTACCTCGATCAAGATAGAAACGGAAATACTATGCCAAACTATATATCATTGGAAGAATTTTTCATTTCACGAAGTTCAGGCATGATGTTCTTTCTTTAGATACGTCGTTATTGTAATTTATTTCAATGACAGTAGAAACGAGAATATAAAACTTTTCGTTTCTTTTCTTTTCTTTTCTTTTCTTTTCTTTTCTTTTCTTTTTTATACTGAGATATGAGATATATTTGATATACCTATATTTTCTTCGCGAGCACATGAACCAATTAATAAATTCATCTAATCGTCAATTTCCTACCAGAAATACAGAACTTTGACATCGAGCGGTGATCGCCTAATCACTGTAATTGATTTTTAAATCATACCTACGTACGTCAATCGCTCCACGTT
Source organism: Melipona beecheii (assembly GCA_032399605.1). NCBI lineage: Eukaryota > Metazoa > Arthropoda > Insecta > Hymenoptera > Apidae > Melipona > Melipona beecheii. The sequence continues at coordinate 14,159,893 of JAUCMO010000505.1, forward strand.
TCACAATATAATGTAACAGCATTAAATTACGAAATGATCATGCACTTTTAGCAGCCGGAGAATGTCACCTTGCTCTCTATTTCCATTGTTGTAGAAGTTTTGTAAGTACGTTGCCGGGGCTCGTAATTTCTGCGTCCACACTTGACAGCTTTGCATCACGTCGAATCACTCGTCACTCGGTTCGTACGAACGTGACGAAGATTGTGGAAAATGTTCTTTTTTCTCTCTTTTTCTTTTTAAATCCTTGCAATACGTTTTCTTCTTCTGCGCTTTCTCGAATGCTCGTCGAGAGGCCCGTAAACGTTGATTTGCAGAAGCTCACAAAGTTACGTATTTCGATGTTTATTGGAGCTACCTATGAATCGCGTGTAAATGTTTATGAAGGAACTATTTATGAAGTTTATAATTTTATCGACGCTGTAAATATCGTAATTAATATAACGGCGAAGGTTAAGATGGATTTAAGAACGCGAATGTACAGTTGATACAACGTGCGAACTCGTATACATTGGATTAGAATATTTCAAATTCGTGAAAGAAAAAAAATCGTATTTTAAGGGGAGAGATTTCAATCTTCATAGACCATAGTCTAAGGATTTAATTAGAAAGAAAATTGTCCCGTGTCCGTAAAGACGGTTGAATTTTCAAAATATTTTTCGAGGGAGAAAGAAACTAACTTTGCGAGAAAAAAGTGGTACAATAATCTACGTGGAATCGTTTCAAAGCGGAAAGCCTTTACTTTCACAGCGCCGAGTTCGTTCTTTTCAAAGGTGTTTTTACATCATTTTCAGGGAAGTAAGTAAAGATACATTTTCTTTGAAAAATTTTTCAAATTCAAACATCTTTGAATTGAAAAAAATTCTTTCATAATTGAATTTGCCACGGCGTCTCGAAGACCGAGATCTCTCCTTTACAACCTCTAAATTTCTCCTTCAAATTTTGCAAGAGTTCGAAGTATATGTACAATTTTTCATCAAACGTTGAACATTTTGTACAATCGCTGCATTTTAGATCGTCAAAATGTTTAAACGATTATTAATATATTAATAAGCTTAAATATTTAGTTTTTAAACTGTTTTTAACACTTGTTATATGCTTAAAATGGCTATTCTTTTACTAAATGTATATGTTTACGTTCTCAGATAAGTTTCATATTTTCGATAACAAGAATACGAGTAATTTTTTGTGATATCAGTAGTTAATCGATATTTCAAGAGAAAAGAAAAAAGATAAACATCTTTAAAAACGAAATTCAAGGAACGACGATTCAATTTTGTGTTATGTAAAATCAGGTTCTCAGATATGCAACGTCAATCTTGATACGAATTACCGATTTACTTTGTAAAGTAAAATAAAATAAAGTAAAATAGAAATAAGAATAAAAATATGTTTGTTCACTAAACGTAATAAACATGGGTTCGCTAAACGTGAAAACTTATGGATCACAGCGAGATTATTCAGTACAATGTAAAAGAAAAACAATTTTACGGCAAACTACGAATGATAAAATCGTCTGATCATTGCCAGGAAAGGGATATCTTTCGATATTGATTTGTCAATTGTCACAAGCATAATTTCGTTTCGTAGAATATAAACGAAGTAATATTTTTTTTTGTCCACCTTTGCGAAACAACTCAAATAACTACAAATTAGCAAAATTCCTGGCAATTCCAGGTATTTGAAAAATAAACGAAATATGGCAATGAAATATTGACAAATTATCACGGTATTGTAATATTTGAACGTTCATTTACTAGTAACATTTTATATAATTATAACATGTTTCGCGTATTTTTCATATTTGCAAAAAGAATTTACTGAAATATGAGATACGAGGTATCATTAAAGAAACAATATCGATGAAGTATAATATTATGCGTAATTCCATGACGATCAAAATCGACGTTCTGTTCGTGAATGACGGAAGATGTCACAGATACAATTTTTTCAGAAATTGAAACAGTGAACAGAAATGATGAGAATATTTTTCTTACGTCAAGGAAAAAGCTTCATTCATTTCAAGTAAAAAAAAGCAGAATTATTTATGCTGAAAATAGTCAAGTCAGAGAATATCGTTCTTAAATATAGAAATAAACTGACAATTTTCTTGAATACCTCCTTTTGAATACGCGCAATTTAATCAAATCAAATAATCATTGATTCCGTTCCGTTATCTGAAAATGCCATCAACCACGTCATTTTCGTCTCACTGTAGTGGCTCGGAATATGAAAGCTCGGCTCTACATACTTGATATATATATAAAACTGCTCAATATATATAGAAACTGTGTAAGATACGAACCAGCGATTTTCTATATTCATTTCACACATTCGAATGCCAGTTGGCATTTGAGCGTTCTATACTTTTATTGCAGCTAGAAACTTGAACGCGTTTGACTGTATATTGGAACAATTAGCCCGTTCTACCTTCTCTCGTTATATCACACTTGCCCGCCTACATTGGTTATTGTTTCACTCGTGGCCGATGTTCCCAATTACCGCCATTGTCGGCGAGATTTAGGTTGAAGAAAGTAAACGTTAAAAACGTGTAATTTTCCGATGCAAATGAAAGAACGTGATCTCATTTACATTTATTTATATCTCTCTGAAATATTTTGTATAAAACGAAACGATTAGTTTCTAAATCTAGAAAAACGACTGACCAATCGGATTTTGACAATAAAAATACAATACGTTAATATTAATAAGGTTATTCTGTATATAGCAAGACGCGCATAAACGTACTTCAGAGTCAGTTTTTGTTTTTCGTATGATAATCGTAATTACCATATTCTGATGCCGCTAATTTCTAAAATAACTAAAAATAAAAATAAATATCGTGCATATTTTTAGTATATTATTTCCTTCAGAGGACAATAAAGCCTATTCGCTATTGTCCTTCTATCCAACGCGAATCAGTCTCGCGAGATGATAATTCTGGAAACTGTACTTCCTCGTACTTCCTGATTAATTAAAAGCTCTTTTTTTTTTTTTTTTTTTTTTTAAGAAAAATTATGTTTACGTCAAGAAATTACCAAGAAGTGAAAAGTCTTGTCTTGTGAAATAAAGTCCAAGTTCTTAACATCGTCGTCAGAATCAGTTGGACATTGAGATCAAAAATTAGCTTTAGGATTGAATCAGCTAGTTCAGAAACTCCCAACTTCTCTCTCAGAATCAGTTTCACGTCAGACGAAATTAGTTGTCTCAACTTAGAAATTAGAAGCAATTAGGCTCTTGTTCCTGATACGCTTCAGTAAATGAAGCAGACGGTTAAACAAAAACCAGACGCAGTCATTTCCCACGTCGGCAAGTGGCCCTTCATCAGGCAAATCAGTTGCTCGCTCGGAGCAGAACACACTCTTCTCGTAAATTGCTGATTTAAACGCGAGTAAAGAAAATTTAAACTGAATTAAAGAGCTGAGAAATACCGAGAATCTGAATCACAAAATTGTTTGCAGCATGTGTGCAATCGAATAATAATGGAATGCAATAATCACGTGAAAGTGAAGATTATTCAAAAAGAAGAAAAATGACTAAATAAGGTGTGATACAGATACGACAAAAAAATTAATTTTGTGCTAATCGAGTGACATCAATAATATAAAATACCTATATGAGTATCTCGTACGAAATAGCAGTAAAATCTTGAAAATTAAATTTTCAAGAGTGTTGAATTTAATTTTGACGAATGATTTCCTTTTCCGTCAAGATTTCCTTGGATTCTCCACGTTTCAACACCTAATACAAATGCGTGCGATAAATCACGAGTCGACCGAAAGGGTAACAATTACGAGCTCTTTATTGTTCCAATGAAAGGACAAGTTAAATCGACACGTCGATTGGAACTTTTCCCTCGTGGTGTGGAATGAAACCGATTAACTTTTATAAAAGACCAAACACTTGCTCGTAAACGTTGCGATAGCTGTTTGAATAGCGTACCGACGACCCGCTAGTAGCAGTTTCAATTTTCCCCGATACGTACAAAAGAGTTCAATCGACTATTAAAGGAAGGTACTTGGATTACGCTGTTCTTTTTTTTTTTTTTTTTTTTGTCTTTTTTTTTCTTTTTTTTTTTAATAATCGACGTGTTAAAGAGGTTAACGAACCGGGAAGCCGACTACTTTATTGTCGCTTAATGACAGGAAAATCATCATAACGTGGTTTATTGTACCGTGAAGATGATGCACAAAGTTGCGGAGGGGATAAAAAAAACCGTCACGGGCGCGGGAGAAGAAAAATGTTGTAATGAGAAACACAACTGTTTACTTTCCATTCGCTGGGTTGAAGATCCGATAATTAAACACGGTAACTGTAATGTTGTTATCACGGCGAGCTGGGGAGCATGATTTAATTAACGATAGCCACCGGTAACAAAGTGGATGTGAATTTCGCGCTTACTTCTGCGAGCAAAGTTCGAAAGGATCCCACTTCCGTTGATAATTTGAAATTCGCTGGTTTTTGAACAGACACTGTGATTTAAAGAAATATTTTTCTTTCGTGTTTTTATATATTATATCACGCGGTTTTATATATTACACGTGTCTTCTTTTAGCGTAGTCTTCAACGTACACTGCACACTTACGTGTCCTCATTCCAAGGATAATGTATAAAATATATTACCAGTGTGTATATTCATACATGTGCTAAATATTGTAATTGATGACAAAAATGATATTTAACATCAACAATCGAGTCATCAAATATTTATAGATGGTAGCACATCTGAGTTGGGAGAATCGGTAGCTCGGATGTTACAGGTGAACGATTTTTACAGCGACAAAGATTTTATTGATTTTTTTAAGCGTGTTTCCCGTTTTTCTCTATATGCGACTCTAAAAAATTAGATTTTTTTTTTTTTTTTTTTAGATAGAAAAACAGGCCTTCAACACTAGAACACTACCGACTAGCATAAAATTAAAGCATAAAATTTCCATCAGAGATTGAAGTCAAAAAAGTAGAGAAACTCCACGATACGAGTGTACAAACTTTCATTTGCGTATTTTACAAGAAATTGTCTAAATCTTTAAAAATACGCTGCTTCGCGTCTATGAAATATAAGTTATATTTTATTTAATTATAAATTATAAATTAATCATTTTGAGCAATACTTTAGTGTATTATATTATACGTAATACCTGCTTCCATTCCATCGAGTTCCTGCGATATTAATTGACCCAACTTCGAATCCGTGCCCCGTTTCACCGATTTCTATTATTAACCACGACCGCGAACGAAACGAAAAGGGAACAAATTCTTTTTACTTGTCGAAAGGTTCGATTGTCAAGTTTGATCAATCAGCGTCGGATTGTTGCTCGTATTTACGAAAGTCAGATAACATCGTGAAAGAAAGATCGTTCGAAAACGAATTGAATTTCGCGAGACTGTCGTTCGTTCTAAAGGTGGCTGTATTCTGATTCCAGATCCCAGGGTGAACCATTGGATGATGATGAGCAGCCCTCTTCCAACGATGGCGATATGCCTGTTTTACGCTTATTTCAGCAAGGTTTTGGGACCGAGGCTAATGGAGAATAAAAAGCCTTTCAGACTCCGGGGAATCCTGATAACGTACAACCTGATCCAAACGCTATTCTCCTCGTGGATCTTCTACGAGGTTCGTCTCTGTTATTTATTTATTTCCCTTCCTTCTCTCTTCTTCGCTTTTTCTCGAGACAACTTCGTCTCGTTTCTTGTACACTACCGAAACAGACGATCGACAGGAGGCTGTGCCACGTATGAAAATTAATTGAAAATACTATTTTTGTCGTTTGAGAAAATCAAATTTGCGTGTACGTACGGTCGTATAGTTTTTAATATATTTAAGAATCTGTTATCTTCGAAAGAAGGCCATGGGCAACAAAAGTTTGTTTTACATTTTCCACTTATTTTCATATGTACAACAACTTCCTTCCGATCGTCCACGCTCATCCAGTCCGAAATTCTTAATTCGTGGTGAAAGCAAAGTCAGGGGGGGAATTCAAAGACTTACTTGCGAGAATAAATTGCTCATTTTGAAAATTTGTCAAATATAATATATGAATTTATTCTTTGAGCAAATTAGTCTTTAAATTCTTCTCTCCTTAATTTTGCCCGTACCTCGAATTAAGAACCAACTTATACACGTACGGAGTAAATTACGATCGTTTGCCAGAAAATTGTTTGAATCAAGTTGGATAACGTGCCTCGTAATCCGCCAAATTCAGATAGAAAGAATTTTACATATTCGTTCGTTCTTACATATCCGTGTTAAAAGTGAAATTAGTTTCTAATAAATTTAAGTTAAGCTTTTGTTTCAAGTTTCTCTTAACGTGCATATATTACGTGTATCATTCTTCGAGATGCGGCAGTTATCACGACAAGGTTTGACAATTCCTGCCAAAAAATTTGTAATCTTTTATTTCATATAAATGCACAAACACGACGATGTGCGATTAACAATGTCTGCAACAAATTCGACGAATTAAATCCGCGTGAATTAAATATTTTACGGCGACGAGGAGGCACCTCGCGACCCTAAATAATTCCATCTTACCACGTTGGCGCAGAAACGGAGGCGAACGATTGTCCCTCGCTTAGTGGAGACTAAACTCGTTCGAGTAATCTCATTCCAACGTATCATCGATCCCGCCGAGGGTAATTAATAGCTGGTCTCGGCAACGATATGATGCCGCCTACTACCCTCTTATTCGTGAAAGTTATCGCCTGCCAGCTCGCGCAAGCCACCATAACTCTCTCCTTCTTCGACCAAGTCAATGAAACTCATCGCGTCGATGAGAAAAAAGCTCGCGAGCTTCGGCGAATCAACCGAATGCGATTCGCATTTTTCAGTCTTTCCTCTTCCGTCCTGTACGCGCGCGAAACGGGATCGTATATCCTTTTTCCACGGGCCAAGGGAAGTGAAGAGGAACGTCTGGCTGCTTTATCCACGGCCGAATCACGAGCTCTTAAATATCGCTCAGCTTAGATCGATTATCGGTACTGCTGGATTTCTAATTTTGCTTCTCGGAAGTTCAGGAGCGAGTACGTTTCCCGATTAATTTGAACTTTGGCGCTTTCTCTCGCGAGGGATGTTTCAGATATGATCCTGAGCACGACAATAAACTGCCGTGTTTAACAACGCACAGTAAACCGCGGAGTGATTTGCGAGAGACATTTACAATTTAATGTTTCTCATTTTAACATTTTGATTTATATAAAATATTAATATATAAATTTTTATAAAAATATTAATACATATTTACATATTGGAGCACAGTAATAATTATGCAATGATATGCTGTAACTTCAAATGCATTCATCTCTATTAATTGATCGGCCGAATTTTATCAAATTCTCAGATGAAAAAAATGCCCCTGTCTACAGTAAATCACAAAAACTACTTAAGTCACAAAAACAAAAAGCAAATTGTAGTCTAAATCTACGGAATTTGAATTCGAATTTTAAATTTCAATCGTATTTAATGAAATACCGATCGTATTTGGTTTGCGTTTAGTATGTCGCGTACGCACCCCGAGTACAGTTATCTCCTGAAAATCACGTAGGTGTATGTCACGTTACTTTCTCCGAGCTTTTCGTCGATCCAATTATTATTCGGCTGCTCGATCGTGTATCGGTCGTAATTAACTCGCAGACAGACAATCGACAGACCTGTGTCAAAGTTTTCATTATGTCCACTTTGAAATTCACACATTTTTTTGTCGCTAAATTTGACATTACTACAACTTTTTAGATGTGTGCTAAACATCATCCAATAACAGTTTGATTACAATAACAAAAATGTCCGAATGTGCACGCATAGTGCATGCATTCGATAGAATTTTCAAACTCAGTTTTTCTCGAAAACGAGGTATTTTCTATTTTTCTTTTTTTTTTTTTTCTCTTTGTTTTCAATTTCTATACGTCTCTACACGTACAGCTCTAGTACAATTCTCAGTTGCACATTATGCAGATTGTCGCGTGTTTTTTCCGTACTTTAATTTGTTCTGAATAATCTAGTCTTAACGTGATTACATTACAGTGTAATTGCATTTAAACACTGCGCTCAATGTACGTGTAAAAAAATTAGAACGTAAGAAGACTCTAACTTCTCTTATTAATTTGCAAATAAGTCACTTTATAGTCAATAGACCGAGGTTATCGACTTAATAATTCACAAGTGACGTTCATTTCGATCGCCTTGTCGTTTATTTTACTTCACTCAGTAATATCGAAGATAACCAAAGGTCGATCGTTCGAATGTTGGAAAGTTCTAATAAAAAAATTCTCTCTTTTTTCATTTGAAGTTCTCAAACGTGAATGCAACGGTTCGTTTCTGTGAAATCAAAGTATGAAAAATTAACACGATTTACGAATGATTTAGACGATATAGAGTCCCAATTTTATTTTACTTTATATTCTCTCCGATCTGAGAGATTTTTAGTAATGAAATTGAATCACGTTAAAGGCCTAATTCCTTACGATTCTCAACTTTCATAAATTTCCTCGGAATATCGATATTTTCGACAGACGACCGAGTTAAACCCAAGCGAATAAATGCTACGGGATTTCTTCAACGATCCATAAATCGATCTTTTGCTCGAAAAAAAAAAAAGAAAAAGTGCTTCACTAGCCATTTACCCGATGTATAATGAATCTCGCCGATTATTCGAAGGAGGGAGCCCTTCCTTTTGACGGAGTTTCTCGCCAGAGAGCGAACCAGTCGATTTAAGGAGCGCATTAGCCACGCTGAACGAGCATCGAAAGAACTTTCCTCGTCATTGAGGAGGAGCTATTAGTACGCCGTGAAGGTCCAAGTTGAGCATTTGGTTTTACCATTGAAACGGCAGGAGGGAGGGAGGGAGGGAGGGAGGGGAGCTAAGCGCTACTGTAGGATGCCATAATGAGCGGCAACGCAATTTTTTCGTGACACGATGACACGATGACACGATTCCATGCGCGACACATATTCCCGCGAACGGGAGTGTGCAGGTGCGAAATTTGTTACACTGATCTGTATAGGCACGCACTCACCAAGCTGCCGTTCCATGTACGCCGAGCTATTATTTCAAAACGTAGAAAATAATAGCTAGTATACGTATACGTATATACACGCGAGTTATATATTCATTATGCGCGTAATAAACAGATTCAGTCCTTGATCTGATGTAATTTTAATAATTGCGATACATTAATACACATATTTTTCTTTTAGTGCACCTAAATACGCTTAAGTTTGATTTCTACTACACGTATTCACGTTTGTATATTAAATACAAGCTCAAAAGCCTTGGAACAAATACCACGTACGTTTGCTCCAAAATTGAAGATGTTAAATGACAGTTTATCTAAGAAAGAATCTGTAACGTTAATGGATTAACAGTTGCATTACAAGATACACAATCTCAAGAATTTTTATTAGCTACAATAAATATCGAATATCAGAAGGGGAATGTCCGTATGTCGTCGTCGAACGTTGAAACAAAAAAATCTCAATCTTTCGATTAAAGTAATTTCGATTTCCTACAAGCATTTACACCAATACAACGGAGAGGCGTGTTTCTGTTTTTTCTATGAGTGATTTTCAAACATTGCTGTGCTTCACCAAGTGAAGAAAATCTCACTGCGCCTCTAACATTCGGCAATTCCCCAGTACTAAAGTACGTACTAGTATGCACTAGTATGTAGTATTTGATCACTGACAGTGATTGACAGTTAAATTTCACTTCGATACAAATTCGAGTCGATTACAACATTTATATGAGCGTACATTGACAAAAATTAACCACTTGCGCTGGCAACTGATTGCGGACCATAACGAGTGACCGATTCTCCTATACAATAATTCGTCGCTTTCTTTTCGAACTCGTCGGTATTATATCATTGGGTAGAAATTATTAAGAAGAAATAAATTTATTATTTGTTTTGCCTGGGTTATACTTAAATATACTTAAACATACTGAGAAAACATTGCAATTTTGAGACAAAAAAATTCTCGACGTGCGCGGGGCACGTCATTCCAACGCAAGAGGTTAAGAGAAAGTAGAGATCAAGTTATCTTTTGTATAATATATCGTAAAATATTGATTATCGAATAATCGATATTCAATATGCGATAATCGATATGCGAACGCCATTGTATATTATAATATACAAAAGGACACGTACCCAAGTGTGTTCAACACGTACGAGTGTTCAAGCACAGTTCCTCAATTTCTTAATACGCGTCTAAAATACGCGCCACCTGTACGCCTGTATTTTATAGTACACGTTCAAAACCGCGATCTCCACTAGTTTGGTGTATTGCGGGATTCTCTCGTTCAACCGGATCCAGTTTGAAACACACGCTCGTAAATACTCGCTGTCGATACTGTCCAAGACTTCCGGCGCAAACAGTACTCTCTCGGACGTAAAGTGTCCCGATGTTTCGCCAGTTGTACCATTGCAGTTGGCGTAATTAGGGTTCCACGGGAAACCTTGTTGCCACGTTACATCACACGCCGAACTGTGTGCACGATATCGTGCATCTGTGTGTCCTTATACTGCAAGTCGACTGCAATGCCGGTGAAACGCTTTCCTGCGAGGACACGGCTGCTTTACGCCTTGAGAATCTCGGTTTAGTCTCCCGCGGAACGTGCAACACGGAATGACGAACGGAGATTAGTAATCAGATCGATACCGATATTGGCAATGCTCGATCAGTTCTACAGAAGAATACTCAATGGGAAGTTAACTCGTTGCACTCGATTGTCCCTTCTGAGGAGACGCCATTCTTAAATCTAGCCAACAGCTCGGACCTCCTCTTTTTTATTATTTGCTGATAATTACAACGAACGTGTACATTTGGTGTTATACGACGCGATGTATAATATTTAAACAGACGTCTACTAAAATGTAAGCTATAACAACGACGTTGAGAAGAAGAAAAGTATTTCAGAAGAAGAAATTTCTGAAGACAATCTCGAGCCAATTGGAATAATTCGCATATAATTCATATAAATCACTTCTTATTGCTTCTTAGTTTAAAAAATAGCAATCAAAATTATTTTTCCAAAGATTATAATTATGTATCATTAACTCTTGTATATCATTGTTCTGGCAAACCCGTTGCAATGCACGTTTGATTGCTTTAAATTTAAACGATATCAGGTGTTAGAAAGATACAATCGACAAAATTTCGTGTTAAATACCATTTGAACGATTATTTCCAATGCTATGTTATTTTCGAAGTGACGATGCTTCGTAAACAGGTGATACAAGAAAAGTTTGTCGAGAGCAAGAGATTTATGTTGAAATTTTAGATACTTAAAATCAATTTTTGAATATTGATACGTCTCAAATCCATCTCAAACCGAAAATTATCGACAATTCGTGAAGATATCGACAGAAGTTTGACTTCTATGAAACCTATTTGCTATCTCACGTCATCACGAAATTTGATATTTTGTACTACTCCTTCAACTCTTTGAAATTTTTAGAAATTTTTAAAAATGACACTTTGAAATTATTATATTGCACATTCGTAGGACGGATGAAAGTAGTTTATCAAGTATTTTTTTTTAGAAGAAGTGATAAACGATCGATGCAATATCATAATTCGTGGTATAGTCGTCATCGATTCAGTATCACTCTAAGCGACAACGTCGACGGATCGACAACGGATCTCCTCGATGCGTGGTTTGTCGAGCAAACGAACAAAACTGGTAGGAAAATAGAATTAACCTTACAAAATACGGCGTGACTCGCGGAAATTCTAATCTAAGCGGATGCACGCCGTGGTGAAAAATTATCCGGACGTGTGCGTGTGGTGACGCGAGATGACACGTCCGGCCTTGACACAAAATTCTCTCGGCCATACGTGCGTTGTGTGTTCTCGTTATTGGACGACCTACGCTCCGAACTGGAACCGAGCTTTCCTAACTCCGTGTAACACGGTCAAGTTTAATGGAATTCCGTGTCCCGGCGTCGATGATACCAATCAAGTTACACGAATCCGGATGTCGTGCGTCACGCGATGACCGAACCCACCGAAATTTCTCGGTGAACATCGCGAACCTGAGGAGAGTTCGCTCACCCCCTTCCGACAGATTACAGGATAATCACGCTTCGGCAAATCATCCGCAAGTATCGTCGAGTCGCTTGAATTTTTATCACTGAAAGTGATTTTAGCGAGGGTAACCCAGAAAATCGGGCCTCTTCAGGTGCAACGCTGATGCAACGAAAATTAACAATTGGTTGATTAGGGTCACGTGATTCGTAAGGGGGCGTGGGGTAGACCTCGAGCGCCCGTAGTTTGTTTTGTATCGATTCAAATGTTTGCATATCAATAAAATTTTGTGGCAAAAATGTCGTCTTCATTTGCTAGTCAGAACAGTTGCTTCTGGGCCTTTCAGTGAGACGTTACGTACGTTAATAAACTCGCGTAAACGCAGAAGCTTGAAAAAGGAGAAAATATGGATCAAAGGAAGATTGCGAATAGCAGCGCACCTTCCTAGATTCAATTTCACGTGCATTGAATTGCGCGCGACATAACATCCTTCGTTTACGCTCTCCGTCTTCAAACAGGGGTAATTTTCGTTGCGACAAAGTTATCCTAACTCGTATTTCAATCAAAGAAGGCACGTCTCGTCTTTCCCAAATGATCAGATATCAATTTTATTTCGCCGGAACAACGATATTTTCCATTATTGAAAAAACTTAGAGGAAAAAATCTTAAAATAAACATGTAAATTCTTTACGAAGAGAAGGATATATATATATATATATATATATATATATATATATATACTTTTCATTTCATCGAAAAGAGGAGTGTATATAATCTTGATAGAAAATATTTCGACTTCATACATCCCCGGGCAGAATATAGCATGCTCTTTATTTTCTTATATTATGCATCGTGAACCAGAGAGAATGTGTAGATCATCGCATCAATACCCTTGGGCATGGATTTATATTCTCAGATATACAAAACCAAAGATGTAAATATTGCCCGCAGCTGTTAGGTGAACAAGTTCACGTATTTATGCTCAGTCGTACAAAAGGCGCACATCGAAAGCGTATAATATAATATTCGTGTGAAACACAGTCGGTTAAATGCGCAATTAATATTTGGGGGGGGGGGGCATTGTGGAAAAAAGTTAAATCCGGCTGAAATACACACTTGATATTGAAATTAAACGGAGAATATTATTCCGCGACGAAAATAGCCGAAACAATTGACAGAAGTCGTAGAGTGATGGTGAATTTACCAAAAGATACGGATAATTATGGAAAAAGAAGAAATTGTGGACGACCGTAGTATCTAACAGCTCGGGATAAACGCGCTATGATACATTAAATTCAAGCTCGGCTGCGAGATAAATTGCCAAAAGCTGGAGTTGCGACAAATGTTGGGAATGGTCGACGTCTTTTAAAAAATTGTGGACATCTGAAACGAACATCTGAGACGAAAATTGCAGCAAAAACCTTGGTCAAAGCAAGAGCTGTGCCGTTTGCAATTTGCAGAGAAACACGAAGCGGTTTATATGAATGAGAAATAACGAGGAGTCATGTTTACCGATGAAAAGAGGTTCAATTTAGACGAACCTGATGGCCTCCACTGCTGTTATCGTGATTTATCGAAAGGAGCAACAACTTCTGAGTGGTCGAACCATGGGAGGTATAATGATTTGGGCAGGTAAGTTGGAAATGAAATTCATTACGAGAAAGTTAGCTAAAGTGTTAGCAAAAGCTATGTTGAAATGATTGACGAACGAATCGCCACACAAATTGCCGGAAATAAGTACATTTCTCGACGTGATAACGCGGCCGTGCACACCGCGAAAACAAAGTAAAACGATACTTTGCAAACAGACAAAAAATTCATGTTTTAGAATGGTCATCTAAGCCTCCGGACTTGAATATTTACAGAAAATTTAATAATTACATTTTAATAATTACAGAAAATTATTGGGGGAATTTTTTGGGACCAGAATGGAAGACAATTCGCAAATATTAATGAATTAAAAAAGTGTAATTGTGGAGGAGATTTGGGAAGAACCAGGCCCAAAAAACTATATAAATCTTTGCCTCAAAGAATGGCTGCCGTTATTAAACGCAATGGAAGTCGTACCAAGTATTAAATAATTATGCAGAACATCTATAGTTCAAATTGAAACATCGATTATCTGGATTGATTAATGTTCTTCTGAAAGTACTTTTTTGTAACTAAATCACATAGCGTTCCAGTCTGTTTTATTAGATGTGGGTTTGTGAGTTTCCAGTTTATGGAGTTATTTTCTTAAGTGATCCAATATAGAGACACGAGGATAAAAATTAGCGCGAATGTTAATTGAAAATTTGGCTAATAAAAGAATTTGCAAATTTCATTATGTTAATTTTGATATCAAGGAACAAATTAAATTGGAGAAATTAAGGACAGACGAGTATCATTTGTTTCAAGTGTTGTCGATATCGGTAGTTAGAAATGTAAATTAAGAAGATCGTGATGCGTGCGTTGCTCACGAATTCGTTAGTTTCTAATTTCCGCGAGAAAAATCCTTCGTAAGTACTCGTAACATGATTTCATACTCAGTTTGAGTAAAATTGTCGCCATTTACAAGTCAATTATCGCGACCTTGCGAGATTTCGTATCCGCGATAACGTTACACGTATCCGAGGCCGATTTCGAACGAGATTTCCGCGAATTCGGAATTATTTCCGGTAGCTAAATTTCAATCTCAAATTTCTCCTTCCTTAATTTTCATCTTTATTAACGGAAGTTTCATATTAATTAACAGAACTTTTCGCGAATTTTTCAACAAATCATAATAGTTTTTAACTGTTAGCTTTTCTTCATAATTTTAATTATAAGTGATCTATAAAATTATTATTTTTTGAATAATCTTTGCAATTAATATTTAGCGTATTCTATTCATCAACAGTCTTTATTGTTAATCTTTAACAACAAAATCAAAAAGTTTTAAATATTCCCCAAGATATTTTTTTTCCTTTTTATCAGAATATTGCACTTTGCAGCAATTGCTTTTGGTAACAATACAAGTTATCTAGTTATCAAGTTGTCCAATTAACTGAACTTTTTTTTTTTTTTTTTTTTTCATTAATTCTTTATTCATCTCTTACTTATCAGTAAACTGCAAATTTACATATTCCATATTCACGAAAATTTAAATTTGCTATCTACTGGTGTTGTCAAGAATGGAATCGCGCCGTACTAATTAAGAGTGTATATTCCAAAATATTTCCGCGTTCCTTGGAATAAGTCTAAGATAAACAATAAAAAGAAAAATGTGGCTCAAGCACAAACGACCTAGTTTACTTATGAAGTGTAAATCGATGCTGGTGGCTTATAAAAAGTATTTGATTTCTTACAAAATATTTTGAAATTCCAACCTAACACGATTATCATGATTATATTCTGGTAAAAAACTATTCTTTCTTTGTACATATTAATAAATCACAATAAAATCGTATTAAAATTAATGGAACTATTTTCAACATTAATTCTATGTTAATAAAATTACTGCCCGATATTCCAATTTTTACTGTATGTATTATATATTGATTCAAATTGGTTCCAACGTTTACCAATATAATACCACTACCAAATACTAATTACCAAAATAATGATGAAATTGCAGAATGCAAAGCATTTACACGATTCTTCTACGGTAATTGGTTCGGCAGCTTTCGTTCATTCTGAAAAAAAAAAAAAAAAAAAAAAGGAAAAGGAAAAGTGCAAAAAAGGCGCGAGGCAAACCGCGATAAGAGTAAGGACAAGAACGTTAACTCGCGCTCGCTCGAATCGATGCTTTAGCAGTTTTTTAAGGTCGCGCGAGACCACGCGTGGCCTGATTTCTTTTTCGGAAAGAAATTGCGAAAACACGGCCGAAAGGCTTGCAGGAAGCAAGCTACAGTATAGCGCATTGTTCGTAATTCTCGAAGGAGCGGGGCTTTTAGAATTTAAAACAGTAGCGAAATCGTCTTGCGAGGGAAACACAGGCCGAGGAGGACTCTTTTGTCCTCCCCCTCTTTTCGCTGTTTCCCTGGCTTTTCTGGCTTCTTGATCGAACAAAGCGAGCGGAGGGACAGAGCTTTTCTCGGTGAAAATCTGGCGATCGCACTCTACATGCTGATTGTCGGTAGTTATACAGCCCCCGTATTTTCTCGGCGAATGCTTCCACCTTTTATTGTTCTCACTTGGCGATGTTTTCTTGTTTCAGTACTTGATGAGTGGCTGGGCGAAAGGATACAGTTTCCGGTGCCAGCCGGTCGACTACTCCAACAGCCCCATGGCACTCCGAATGGCCAACACGTGTTGGTGGTATTACATTAGCAAATTCACCGAGTTCTTCGATACCGTAAGTGTTCCGAACGCGATCGATTCAACACTGTTTATCGAGCTGGTGATTATTTCGTCTTCCTTAAATTAAAACACTCCATCTATTGTTCGAAGATCACTGATCGTCTTGCTTTTGAAATTAAATAAATGTGTGTACCTTGGGAATTAATTAAAATTTAAATTAAAATCATAAATTATTATTTAATTGTATTTATCATTGACTTTTTTATTAAAGTTTCTCGATTTGTTTTATCTTCAGTCTGCTTTAACTGTGTTACAGTGAAGAAAACGTTGAAAAGGACTTGTAAAAATAATTTGTTGTATCGATCCTGACGTGGTCTTTATTTTTAATTTCTTTGGACGCACAGTATTTAGGCAATGAAAGATTGAAAAAATAAGAAAAAGTTACTGAATTAATTAAGGAAAGTCTTAATTAAGGAAGATGATATTATGGTAGCTGATTGAACGGAAACCTATGCTGCTGTCGTACAATAATGAAATCTTGTGACAATTGACATTATTTTAATTGACGAGTCTCAATAATAAAGCAAACAGTTTGGAGAAATGGAACGTTTGAAATCATTAAATGGCTGCATTGACAGCAGGGCCATCGAACCTTTAATATACATCCAGATATATTATACATGTACAAGTAGTGTGAACTTCCGTGCAATTTTATGTTTTCATGGAATCGAATCGAATTGAATTTAACTGAAGAAGTAGAATGTAAATAATTTTACCGTCGTTTTTACCGTAATTTTTAATGAAAAATTATAATGAGCCAGATGTTTTTACCATTCGATTCTTTTCGCGAACGCGAAAAAAGGAAAATACAAGTATTAAAATACATCAATATTTATCGTGTTCGAATTAAGCGCCAAGAAACTCGTTAAAATATGTGCGAATGATTTATCGATTTTTGCATAGTTCAATGACCTGTGTATCGTTAACGTAAGACGCTAAAAAACAAATACGAAATCGAGTATCACTGTCGAGAAAACAGTATAGCACTGCAAACTGCAATACAGATGATCACCGTGTTTGTACCGTGTTAATTGTAAGACGAGACTGCACGACGATTGTACCTATTCTAAGGTTCTGGTTCTCTATGGTTTGGCTTATTGGCGTACGGCTAACCGCAAGCTTGTATTTTTTTTTCTTTTTTTTTTCTTTTTTTTTTTCATAGAGTCCGGTAATGCGAACCCGCGAGCAACATTTATCTCTGTTTGAGAAGAGTGCCGCTCAAGTACAAGTTTGCAATCAAGAAAATTGTTTTATAATTCACACCGTGAGGCAACTTGATCTTCTCGAGAGATCGAGGCGCGTATAAATTCCCCACAGAATTTCCATCGATCTTTTTCCGCTTTTCTCTTTTCTTCTTCTTCTTCTTCTTCTTCTTTAAAAATTCGACGACAAATTTGTCCGCCCGAGCGTTTGTAAATTAAAGAGATAACTGACGTTGTCGTTCTCTTTCAGCTGTTTTTCATTCTGAGGAAGAAGAACCAACACGTGTCAACGCTTCATGTGATCCACCATGGAATAATGCCGTTCTCGGTTTGGATGGGTATGAAGTTCGCACCGGGTGGCCACAGCACGTTCTTCGCTCTCTTGAACACTTTCGTTCACATTGTAATGTACTTCTACTACATGGTGGCTGCAATGGGTCCCGAATATCAGAAGTACATCTGGTGGAAAAAGTACCTGACTAGCTTGCAAATGGTAAAAGAAAAATCCACTATTAACGTTAAACGACAATAATCCGAAATTCTCTAATTTCCTTTGTAATTAATTTAAGGGGGATCTCTTTCGTATTTCTCTTTTTCTTTCTCTCTTTTTTCAGGTGCAATTCGTGTTGATCATGAGTCACCAGTTCCAGCTTCTATTCACAGAGTGCGATTATCCTCGTGGCTTCATGATCTGGATCGGTTTGCACGGCGTGCTTTTCTTAGGTCTTTTCTCGGACTTTTACAAAACGAAATACGTGGACAGAAGCAAGAAATCAAAGGAGAAGAGTTTACAGAATGGCTCGTCCGGTCTTTGTATGCCTATATTAGAGGATTCAGTGCCACAGCAAAACGGTGTCTCGTCGTATGCGACGATCTACAACAAGGAGTACAATAGTTGTTACAGCAACGGAACCAACAACGGCTACGTTGCCAACAATAACACGGAGAAGAAGATCGCTTAGAATAATCTGATTTTGGTAAAGGCTCGTTAAAACAAAACAAAAAAAAAAAAAAAAAACAGAAACAAAAATACCACTGAGATACCAAATCACACGATACAAGTTAATCACGCGTTGAATCTCGTCGATACTTTCAAAAGATCGTGCAGTGACTTCGTACGTAACATATTGTTGTTGATCGATTTAACACGAGTAGTGACTACACACGGTTCCACAGAGAGAGATCAACCTATTCCTCCTGATATCCAATGTGGCCGATACGCGAGAAATAAACTATGCTAGTTTGTAATTCGCCGCAAAGTCTGTGTTCATGTTCATGCGGTAGAGTCGTCGACGAGAGAGACCAGTTGCGCATACGATTGATTTTTTGCTAATGCTTTAAATTATTTCATATTACTCTATATTAATGGGTAGGGAAGGTGGCGATTACGTTTTATCAAGATAGTTTACATGGGAATAACATAAGGGGTATATTTAAGACTTATTACTGATAATATATTATTGAAGGGAGGGAGGGGGGAGGAGGGGGGATGCTCTTCTGTACTACATTGTTTGTGTATTGTGTAACCGCATCCGCAACCGGATCGTGGATCGTTCCGCTGAAAATCATGTTGACTCGTCGATGGCTTTACAGGGGGAAGCATAAACGAACGTGAAGAACGACCGGGGAATGCGAAAAGACCTGAGTAAATGAAACGGACAAAATTAAAACGCGCACACGATGAGAATAAATTAATAACCGATCCTCGTCGAGAAGCATTATGTTTTCCGCACGCGATTGCCGTGAGTGTTTCATTGCGTGCGTTACTGTATATGCGTGAACGAGTGTGATCGTTTGTTAATTGTACGTGATTACGAGGCATTTCTTATCGGGACGCATCGAAACGATCCCCTTTACCATATTTCCTTATCGTCGTCTGACTCTGTCTCTCTATTGCCCCGATTGTGTTCAAAGCTTTGGTGTTCGTCGTAGAAGTAAGTGTCTGTCGATTCGCATTTATAAAAGGAGAGATCGGTACCACTCCTTTCCTCTCGAAGCTTGATTCTTCTACTTTCTCTCATTGAGAAGATTTGTCGATCGTAGATCAATCCAGGCAAAAAGACGGTAGCTTTTTTTGAGAAAAAAAAAAAAAAAAAAAAACGCAACGCTCGAATAGCTTTTTTACTGCTTACGATCAAGCAACGCAATATATATGTGTATATATATGTATATATATATATGTATATATATATTAATTTCAATGGAATATTCGATGAAACTGAAGCGGATATTTCAGCTGTCGACGCAGAATCAAGCTTCTGAAGAGTTTTAGAAATTCTCGACGAAATTTATATCTTGTCCGCCGTTCGAACTGGTCAAATTGGTCAAAAAAAAGGGAGGGGGAGAATGAGAAAAGAAAAGAAAGTTCGAATGCCAATCGTTCGAATATACGTATATAGTTATGTGTTATAAACGCATGGAGGGAAAGAGAAAACGTTTATCTAGGAATTATAAAAATCTCTTGTTAAGGTTATAAATTTTTGTACTCTTCCTATTACGGAACGATGAAGGTTTTTATTTATGATCGCACAGAAATAAAAAAGAAATCTGAGGAAAGAAAACAATTTGATCCTATAAATTTAATGTTGTATATTTTTACAAGGGAATAGATCAATCGCATAATAAAAAGAAACGTTGACGTTAAGGGTGTCAAAGACGTGCTTTCTTGTGAAAGTATTCATATACGAAAATTTATTATTGCCAAGTGTTTTAATAACGTATTAGAGGAATATTTGAAGAATGGTTTGTAATAAAAGAAGTAAAAATGAAAAAAAAAAAGAGAGAGAAATCAACGTCGACAAGACTGTGAAACATAGCCATAAAAAAAAAACATACGTGCAAGATATTATTTCCGGATCTCTCGTGAAAAAAGAAATTCTTTCTTTCTTCTGGTAAAAAACTACAATAGCTTTCAACGGTGTTTCTTCAGTCGGCAGATCGATAACAATCTGCTGCAATCCTTGTCATTCGTTCCAATGTGTACAGGAATTGATCTTTCGAGTTACGAAGTTAGCAAATAATTTTATACACCTTCGACGCTCAGAATGTTATTCCTTTGTCCAACTTCTTCCGTTCACGTAAAGTCGCACAGATATATTATCCTTAAATACGACTGAAACCGAGATCGTACATTCTAACGCCATATAAATTATAAATTGGTTAAAATTGCTCGTCCTTTTATCACTTTTTTTAATATGTGTAAACTCGCGGTTAAACGAATTGTATTCATTCGAGATGTGTTTCTGTATACAGTGGTTATAAATTTTCAACTCTAAAATATCGTGCGAACTGATACGAGTTATGAACGCATTGTATAATTGTCTTTCTTTATTTATTTTTTTCCTTTTATACATATATGATATATGTATATACATATATATGTATATATTTCGTTATGAACATATTTGTAAGGATACCTTTAGCATAGAGAACAAAGCAATTTCGCACCTGTTAAAATCTTGCAAGGAATACCATACTGCGTTTTTTTGGAAAAATGTAAAGGAAAAAAAACAAAGTAAAGAACTCTGTCGATCTAACTCGTGTCTGTCAATGAGGACAATAAGCCGCGTCGACATCAAGATACGACGGTAGAATATTCTAGAGGAAAGTTCATAAATATTTCGACAACGCGTTTGTACAAAGGTGTATTAATACAGTTTGAAAAGTCTACCGTGATCGATCACGGTGGGTCAAGTATTCTCCGTGCTTCTTCCAACGAAACATAGGAAACGAAAGTTGAATAAACGAAAAACAGGCTGCTTCTCAGCATAAGTACGCGTTTTCCTATAGGTGCAAGTAATGCAATGCGTTTCGGCTAAGCTTTGCACTTTTCTGACGAAATTACAATAACACTACCAGATCTAACGATACGATTTTTCGACGATATTTCTCGGAGATTCTTCAAACTTTCGCAACCAAAGTTTTTGCAATTCATGCTGCTCGAGACTCTCAAACATGCTTCGTGTCCTTTTGACTGATAATTCTGACTGTTTTTTTTTTTTTTTTTTTATATATTCACGTTGGACTTTGTATCCTTGATCTTACATCCGATGAAGCTGCGCAATAGGAATAAAAATTATGAAATTACTTTGCAAAAGGACACGAGAGAAGCCTCCAACGGTATCAACTGTAAAATATCTTTGTACCAGATCAATTGCCAATTCATACGTTCGAATGGAGTGTAACGATCATGAAAAGGATAAGATTGATTTCTCAACGCAATATAAATGTATTTTTTCTTTTCTTCTTTCTTTCCACGCAACGTTCATGTTCTCTACAATAAGCAACGGGTTAAACTACTCTCTTCTGAAACAAACATTTTCCTTCTTTTGTTTCTTCTTCAGTTCTCTGTATGCGTGCACACGAAGCTACAAGCGACAAAAGAAAAAAATTGAAAAACACCGAATTCTCATAATATATACTATATGTAGATTTAACGAGTGGATATTTGAGTTTTAGATTTGAGAGGAAAAGAAAGAGATTACTCGCGCATGAACACGTAAGTGAAGATGGTCGATCGTCTTTCACTTTCAAAAGGAAACAAAAACTGAAAAGAGAGAGGGGAAATTGTTCAACTACTTTTTTGTGAAGAAGAAGAAAAAAAAAGAAAAAGTGTCACAAGCCAAGAGAAGGCAAGAGCACACACACACACGTCGTCATGTACCTACCTAATGTTACGAACTCTGTAATGATTATTGATTCTCATTATATTTTTGTACATAATTGGGGAGACTTACACGAGAATAAAGTGAATTAAAAAGGAGCGAGTTGCCTTCAGCCATGAACACAGGGAAATCAGCGTCTGTTTATTTGATGATCGACACACCCCTTGAAAACTGTTTGTACTGTTATCATTGCTGCGTGAATTGTTTGACAAACGCCACAACAGGTATATAAATAACGAGTAGTTTTGATTAGAATCAAGTGAGAAAGAAAACTCTCTTGTATATTTTATTTGTATATTTAATGTAATATACTACGCAATGATTTCGATTCAGCCTATTCGTCATGGCATATTTTATCTCAAGCTCGTTAGAGTGACGTTACTGACATTTTTTTCACACAAACATTTGAACATCTATCGCACGAAATTCGATGCATTTAAAATTACCATCGAAATCAATCGTTTGCAACGTTTTGTTAAATTACGATGACGTTCAGATGGTGAAAAGCCTCGTTACTATTTTGCATGTGAAAATTTGCGTGCGTGAAATGAAATTCAAAAGTGAAAGACAGTAATTGAAGTGAAACGACACGGTAGGTTATGTTAATTGGAAATTATGTTTTACGTTTAATAATGAATATTTATGAACGCGATTAATTACGACGCAGATAAACACACGTTATAAATACTATAATTTTCATTAGGTTAGGTTCACAAATTTGAATTTAAAATTAATATCGACTCTGGTATCGATCTGACGTCGAGATATATCGATTCGATATATCGTGATTGAACGGAACACAAATTGTGCATGTCGTTGCGGCCGTTGCTCGAAAGAACGCGACGTTATCAAGAAAAATCGTGCAAGATCGTTTCAACAAACACTGTGTTCATTAAACGTGATTTGCTATTACAATCCAACTAGTCCGAAGTATGATTTTCCTACGTTTGACACGTGACGCAAGTGACAGGCTGTGAATACGTTTTGAATTTTCCATAGAATGCAAAATGAATAAATGTTGGTACCGTGAGATTCTGATCGAAATTCAAATCTCGTGGCCGTCAATTGTACGATTGCAACGGAGGCACTGCTATTCCATGGAACGCGTAAGCAATTGCTATTCCAATTTCCTTGTCGATTTACAAAATTGATGTTACACCGAGCTATTCTTGATTTTTGAAGAAACTTACGAGTAAACAATATGTCGATGTGACGGTACGACACGCGGCACGCTACGAGCCCGCCCAGATAATACAAGAGATAATATACAAGGAATTACGAATCATAGACACAACACAGGTGCGTATCGCGAGGGCAATGTTACGTAGCCGACAACAAATTGAATTTTAAATCCTGAAGCGTAACGTAAGGACGAATGAAAGAAGTTTCTTTAAAACGTCTCGTTTTGTGTCGATTCGGTCGGTTTTTCACAAAACAATTTTTACATAACCGACCGTTCTCTCGCGAAGGAAAGTGTTTGTTACCGCAGTAACGAGGAACCTCAACGTTCGAATTTCTTACGATGATCATGTGTACACACCGGAGACTCGCGATATTTCGCAACGTAAGCTAGAAATGAAAATGTCGAGATCGTTATCGATCAATCTTCTAATCTAATTACGTAACCACGTAAAATTTCAAGCTTCCTCGCGAATTCGTCAGGAGCTGCGAACACCCTGCGCCGATATCGTCGACGAGTCCCACGTCATCGCGTCGTTCGTGCCGAACGAATCGCACTGACACGTTTTACGTTTACGTTATCGTTCGGTTGGTGAAAAAAAAATTTAGGCCTCCCGGCCGGGCGCCACGGCTGGTAGTTACAGGCCTGTCGGCGGTTCTCAGTGCAACGACGAAACTCGTAGCGCACTACAGGACGTCAAGGGAACACGAGAGAAAAAAAAAAAAAAACGTACGTCGATCTCGCGGCATGATGACGATGATATCGCACGGTGGTGAATACGCGGCATGAAAGTAGCGCGTAACACGCTACAAGAAGGAGGAAGAATCGTCGAGCAAGCTCGAGCATCTCCGCCTCGAGCCCCGCCCTGTATATATTTTTAACCGGATCTATCGAAAGTCTGGCCGGCGTGGCACACCGTGTTCGTTCGGACAAGTGAGGTTCCGTGCGAGAAGAAAGAAAAAGAAACGACGCAGGAGGACACGGATAAAGGACACGGGATACGGCCGAGCGACGCAACAAGTGAGGAAGTCCGCATCTCTTTCGTTCAGCCTGCACGCCACTGGTGAGTAACGTTTATTTCGATCAGCTGATTTTATTCGGTACGCCGGTGTGTCCGAGGCACCATGATCTAAGCGTGCTCGCGTCTCGTGGAATCTCGATGCTGCGCAGCTGACTTTGCGCACGAATCGAGCCCCTTACGACTGACGACCCATTGGACGATCCCGGTGAAGATGGTTCAGATCGGTTAGGCGCACGTGCTTCGGCGCACGCGTTTACGAACTATTGATACATGTGCGTACGTGTGCTCGCAGTGTGTGACGTTTTCGAGGTATTCGATACTCACGAGGCAGCACGGGGCAATAGGGCAACGTTCCGCGTTAAATTGACAATTGACGTTTTCATATTGATTTAATATTGCGAACTTTAATATTACGTACGATATTACGAACGATGGGGATACTCTGTTTTTTTCATTGCAATTCGATGGGGCGATTTCAATTGTAACAGTGACGGTACGTCTTTTTAAATACGCTCGCATAACTCAATGCTAACGATTACAATGCCTCAATTACTACGTTGAATCAAAGTCTTAATTAATGTTTATTAATTTATATTCAACCCAGCATTATACATAATCAGTCATTTCATTCAACGTCATTTCACGTTGCTAATAAAATACTCATTAACCGTCTATTATAGCAAATTATACTCGGCCATTCGTTTTGATTTATGTTTAATTAATCACAGCGATTATAAAGGTTATTTTCTAGTAGAAAACAAGGACAGATTCAGTAACGTTGACGACAGAAGTATTCGGGAAAAAGAACCACGCATGCACTTCGTTACGAAACGAACGATGTGCGTACATAGTCGCTGAAATCCGGCGAGATTGTTGCGAGAAACTTCGATACTTTGCCTCGAGTGCGCGTGTGTTGTAAATCGTTAGGAAAATCGAAAGGGGGGAAAGTCAATAAGATGTAGAAAGGTATTGACCGATTTCGTGACAATAGAGAGGACGTTTCGACATTTGTAAAAAAAGAAAAAAAAGAAGAAAAAAAAAGGAAAAGAAATCCGACGAGCACGCTCACTCTAGATCAAATTGCGTAATTTTGTTTACACGCGAGTGGAAGCCGCGAGATGAAGTAGCTCTCGAGCCGCGTTTCGCCTCCGCGTTTTCCAACGAAGGCCTCTCGAATTCGTCGATTCGTGGCTCGAGAAACAGCGGGAGCAACGCCAACCAACGTGTCAATTGCGCGCGCAAACTGATTCACTCGACGACGACGAAATTAAGGCTGACGTTAATGACCATGGAAATCTCTCTCTTTCTCTCGCTTAGCATCCTCGCGATCCACTCTAACTTCAATTTTCGATTTTAAGTATCGCCGTAGTAGATTGTAAATTAATTTATTAATTTTAGTTGCAGTTAATATTTATTTATGTAACAGTGGCAACGATATCGGTTTTCACTTTTGGGCGATACTCAAATTAATTAAAACAGTATTAAACTAATTAAAATAGTATTAAAAGGTCACGTTTCACCTGGAAAATATTACTATATCAATTACCGCACTCGGATGTTGCATTTTGTTGCATTCTTGCGTAATAGATCGACTATCCGATTAAATTAATTAGTTCTCTTAGATTAATAACAACATGAATGTTGTTATTAACGATGACTTGAAGATAAAAAGAGAATTTACAAAACTTTATAAAATTATTCGCTTTGACAAAGTCAGTACACCACAACATTCTTAAACATTGAGATAATTTTCAATTGGTCTGACTGACTTACCCAAAAATTCCATTAATCGAACGGAACTTTTTTTTTATTACTCTGTTCGAAACGTGAAAGGCTCTAGCGTGCTTTTAAATTTTCCATAAATGCATAAACGCGTCAGACAATGACCGTCCAAGAGGCAAACGTGTTCGAAATTTCGTAAGAATATCATCGTCGAAAGAGGGGTCGACACGATGACAGTGCATCGGTGCGTGAGCTTTGCCTTCGGTTAGTTTTACAAATTCCACGGAAATCACGATCTGTTCGAGTGACAATTAGAATTCCCAGTAAAAACGACTGTTTAACACGTTAAACAAACGTGAATGTTGTTTTTTTCCTCTCTCTTTTTGTCATTGATTTTTCTCATTATATCGATCATTCGTTGAAACGACAAATACGTATGCAGCCGGACATTACGTAAAATTGGAAAAACTGTAGCTTCAGGCACAAACACCAGGGGATTCTTCGGTGTTTTGTAAAAATATATAATTTTTACCAGCGTACACGCACGTACGAGCTCTAGCGGTGAATCACGCGCGAGAATGGATCGTGTCCGTGTTAGGTCGATCGTTGGATCGATTCTTTCAGCATTCAACTCGCGTATCCGCGGATATTTCTCCACAGCGAGACCTTCGACGTATTCCACGGATCGCAGAATCGAAAACTACATAAAATTCTCTCTCTCTCTCTCTCTCTCTCTCTCTCTCTCTCTCTCTTTGTCTTTCCCCTTGGATGGTCACCATGGGAACAAAGTAAATTTGCAAGGATCCTCCGTTTGGACGAACGACGAATCAGGCAACTAGAAAGGCGGAATCGAACTCGACTCTTTCGACGATTGTCGAGTCGTTCGCCAATTTCTTCTTCAATTTTTTCTTTCAACCTTCGATTACGTAAAATCCTTCTCCGGCAGATTGCAGAAGAGTTTCATCCAGCGTTTCTCGAAAATTTGTCAGAGAGATCACGCGTGGCGGTAGGTTTCGTCGGGGGATCGTTCGATGCTCCTCCCAATTACGCCTGGCGATCGTAATCGAGCTTCGTAATTTTTTTTCGACACGAAAGCAAAGTTCGTTAGACGCGAAAAAACGTCGAAAAGCATTTGCACGGACGGACGATTGTTTCGACGGCGCGTAATTCTACGCGTAGTTCTACGCCGAAACTTTCTCCCAGCGGTGCGGATCGGTCTTCGAACGGTGGTCCGTTCGACGAGGAATTCCTCTCGCGGATCGTGGTCGGTCGAATTGTCGTTTTCCCACCTACCCTTCGCTTCCGATTCCCAGCCTCGCGTACGAGACAACGCAACTACCCTAAATTATCATTCGAACCCTCTCTCGCTTTCTCATCGTAGGATTCTGACTCTTCGTCATTGCGTAATTTCCCTCGTCCCTTCTCGTTTCTCGCGTTCGTGAAAATCGAACCGAGTAGTAGTAGTCGCGGCGTGCCAGTCTCGGGGAAAATCCAGAGGGCGACGCGGCGACGCGGCGGGGTTGGGAGGGGGAGCCTCGTTGCGAAAAATAATGTAGGTCAGGAGGCCTCGAGGCGCGATCCATCAGCTGACTGAAAAAAAAAAAAAAAGAAGAAAAAGAAAAAGAAAGGAAAAAACGGGACACAATGTCGAGCATACGGAATCGCGTTAATCACGATTCAAAAAACGGTACGAGCCGCTCCATTAAAGCCCGCCAGCCGGTAAAGAACGTCGCAGGCACGTTTCTACCGTTGTGCAACGAAACTGTCGACGATCACGCTCGACTTCTGCGACAGTTCGTTCGTTCGTTCGTTCGTTCGTTCGTTCGTTCGTTCGTTCGTTCGTTCGTTCGTTCGTTCGTTCGTTCGTTCGTTCGTGTCCCGAACTGAAGTGAAACAGTAGGCCAAGGCTAAATTCTTTGTGTACCCCGGGTCCACTCGGTTATCGGTCGATCGACAAAAATCGAACCGAAGCGCGCCGCTTTGTCTCCCGACGAGGTGCTTCTGCATTCGTCGGGATGTGTCGCGCCGTGGAAACCAGGCTCCGCCAGCCGCTGTGTACCATCCACGTCCGACGCGGTGACTCGGTCGAACGCGGTCGAATAATTTCCGCAACAGCGTAACAAAGCTCGAAAAGCTTTGTAGTTTTTCGAGGAGCTGATCGATCGCTCGTGTGAAATTTCGAGTTCTTTCTTCTTTTTTTCTTTTTCGAACGGCTTTCGCGCGCGCGTTTTCGAAAAGCGGATCGAAAAGCAGCGGCGCGCGGCTACGCGCGGCCGTTAATTGCGGCAGGCGCGCGCGTATTGCGATCAGCTGGGCATGAATGATCCAACGTTGTCGGTTACGTAAGATCGACCGAATTGGGTCGTGTGTGCCATGTGGAAAACACACAGCGAGAGTGCTCCTCGTGAATTCTTCTCCTCGGTGCACGGGCAATTGCTCCGCGTGCGACGACCATTCACTGCCCACTGCCGCAACCACAGACGCTGACGCACCACCACCACGTTCGCCGATTTCGGGACAGGTGGTTTTTTCGTCTCTGCGGGTCACGTCGTTGCTTTCGTTCGTTCGTTCGTTCGTTCGTTCGTTCCGTGTGAACGATAGATATTCTTTCGTGCGCGCAACGCGAAGGGAAATGGACTGGCCCGAAACTCGTAGGAGACGTGCGCCAAGTTGCTACCCGAGCAGCTGCCCGTGAGAGAACGAGTACAGCACGTAGTAAGTATCCGAGTGTGCTTTCGACGCTTGATCAATTCTACAGGGTGTCTCTTATTGAAACGTGTAGAAACCGGGGGGCGCATTTGTCGCGGAAGAGTTTAGATGTCACTAGCGATCAATATTTGTTGCCTGGTACATTTTAGACGTAGGCAGATACCTTACACTTTGATCTTTCTTTTTTTCTTTCTTTCTTTCTTTTCCTTTTTTTTTTTTTTTTTTTCTGATCCATACGTGTGTATCTAGGGATTGATGCATCTCAAACAATTACTGTCAAAAGTAATTAGTCCGTCGAACAAAGTTTTTCTTCTTCTTACGTAACGACATTGAAACGAAGTTGTGCGTCCGTTTGTTGACGCAAGAAAGTGCGCAAGACGCGACAAGCGATAGTAACAATAAAATGACTAGCAAGCATTGCGGTTAAAGCTAAAGGTTTCCTCCGAGATAAAGTTTCCGTTTTTATTTTATTTGCCGAGCGGCGATTCCAAACAACGCGCACGTAATTCTCTCGTTGCCTCGCCGAAAGAGGGTCGCTTCTGGTCGCAGCTGTTTCGCCCGTTTCACCTACTTCTGGAATTGTCATCGTTCGATTAGCTCGTTGAGAGAACGTTGTTACGCGATCGAACGTTGCTGCCGTGTGATAAACGGGTTGAAAGCGTGTGGTTCGTTTTTCGAATCTCACTCGGCTGTCGGTCCGCCGACGCCACTGCGCCAGCCCTCCGTTCTTAACGAGAGGCATATCCGTTATCCGATCGAGCAACGAAATCTATTAAAACACGTTAATCAAATTAGAGGACTCTGATTACGACGACGAGTAAACTTTGAAACGTCAAACTTACTCGTCGTTACGAAGCTCCATCAGCAGAGAGCTTTCTCGTCTCCGAAATATAATGCCGCGCGCATTGTATTTTATTTGATTTGATTTATTTCAGTCATCGCTCGGTAGTGTGGTAAAATATTTGAAAGAGGCAAAGTGTACGGAACTCGTGTACGCTAAATTTTCAAATATTTGAGTCTTCCGTGGACGTTGTCTTCTGAGGAAGCGTATCTGCGTAACGGCAACGAGCTGTGCGTCGCAAAAGAAATATAAAAAAGAAAAAAAAAATGTACTCGCGCTAGTGTTCAAATTTTGAAAATTGGATCGTCGATTAAACTGCGTGGCGACTGTTTAGGAGACTGCCAGGAGGAAACGATCTCGTTTCCTCCGAAAATTGGACAGTGAAATGCAAATTTCTGTATTCTCTGCGTGTCCGCGAATGTTTCTTTCGATATTCCCTCTTCTGTAAATATATATATATATATATATATATATATATATATTGGGCAGAAAGAAAAGAAAAGGAAAGAAAAGGAAAGAAAAATTGGCAAATCGCTCGTTTCCAATTCGTAGGTTTTGCACGTATCTTGACACTTGGAAGATAAATAACGTCGACACGCTTCGATTTTTACTAGGGACTACGAGTCTTGACAAGTTGTTGACCAATAGTCCTCCGTGATTTCTCGATCATTCGGGTGGAAAAACTATCTACGGAGGAAGGTTACAGGAGAGTTCAAAGACACCTGCTCGTCTTTTCGCGGTGTATGTATAGTGTATGTGGAGGCACGCGAACGACAGCCGACAGGTCTCTTTCGAATTTGAATAATCGTTAATCACGAAGGAGAGGAGAGCTCGCGGAGAATGTATTGACGAAATTCTTGACGAAATCGTGACGTATACCATCGATTCCAATTGCCTCGAGCATCCCTCGCTCGATCTTGAACTTATCTCGAACTTAATACAGCCCGAAACCGGCCTCTTCTTCCGCTTCATGCAAATAAGAAATTTACGATTGCTCGATCGAACACTGGTCTGTCGCAATGTTTGCTTCGAGAATACGCTCGCACGGACTTTACGGAAATTATCTGCCTTGCTTTTTCCGTGTAATCTGCACGATACGAGTATTTGACTGTCTTCGTATTCATAGATTATGAATATACACAAAATGCGAGCTTGAACGAAAAGCGAGCTTTGCAATTTGTAATTTTTATCAGTGCACGACGATAGAGACAACATCGTTTAACGCTCAACCCCTCTAAATAAAAGCAATGCACGTGCTGGTGTATCTTTGAGTTTTTAATACGCGTCATAGATTTGTGCGTGAGATTTCTTCATTTGTGACGATTTTTTTTGGAGCATGGAGCATTTTTTGTTCTTATATTTTACAGCATTCCACTCGATTACAATACTTACAAATCGTATATATCGCGATATTGTCAAATTGTCAAAGTTGTACATCTTACGACAATAATTATTGATACGACGATTCTTCGGAAATTTCAGTATCGAGACTGTGTACTAGTGTAGTACGTCCGAGACTCTTGAGCTAGGATGTACAAATATGCAAAAACGCGTGTAATGTATTACATTATAGATAGTATACGGCAGTGTATTAAAAATTATACGGATTAAGAAGAACCGGATTGTACACGTGTACAACAACTTCGTCACATCCTGGTCGCTCTTTTTCTTTTTCTTCGAATTATATTACCGGTCGATTACAGATGATTTCGGTCTTTACAAGGTCGCTCGTTCAAGGTCACCGCTGTCCGATCGAATCAGTCGTAAAAGAATCCAGTGGCGGGTCGATGGATCTTTGGAAACGCCTGAACGGTCTTCAGAGACGCACGACACGCAGAAAAGTGAAGCAAGCAGCAACGAAAGTTGCGTCACACGCCGGTCAAAAGCGTGTTGCTTCGTTGCTTCGTTGCTTCGTTGCGAAACACCGTGATACATATACGTGCTCGTTGGATTTGGCGATCGGACAAAAACCGCGCGACATCGATCGTACTTCCCTAATGATCGTTCTTCAGACGAGTCCCTGTTTACGTGAAGACTGATGCTGAATCAGTTCACGCATCGGCAACGAGCAGATGTATTTTTAAATGCGATTTGACTCGCGGTTTATTTTGGACCGTGAATTTTCGACAATTGCCACTCATTGGCTCGCGGCACGCGGAACTTGAATTTCACCACTTCGAGACGCCAGTTTTACCACGAGATTGATGATTTCTCGGGATATTTGTGTACTTTTGGAATTCGTAATAACTAAAGGAACGAAAAAAATATAGGAACGATTCTGTGACAAGTCAGAGGCGAATCGCGGAGGGAATCTAAAATAAAAGGAAAACTCACCTTTCCGCGTAGCAGTGCGATGGAAAATATTAACTTTTCTTGTTTTACTCCGTTTGTTGTCGCTTACACGTGAACTTTTAAATGAAGTTATTTGGTTTTTTATATATATATATAGATGATTCTAGTAATTTGTATCAGATCGCTAAAAGTCAAGATATATATTCGATTCGATATTCGATGTATTTGACATTGACACCGGTGGTCAATTTATTTTTGAATTTATTTCTGATTGGTAACAAAATTGAATCAAACTAAAAATTTCAAAATTTAACAATTATATCTAATTATAACTCTAATTCGAGTTATTATTGAAACATATGTACACTCTAGATCCGACATTTTTTGCGCAAACAGTTATGTTTCTGCGAAAAAAAAACGAACGATCTATAATTGCATGACTCATGTTTTACTCTCTACATACGAAACCAGGCTGTGTACGAGACGATAATACGAAAATTAAACACTCTAGTTGCAAAGTACAGACTCGAGATACAGAAAAAACACATAAATAGCGTAAGTGATTAGGTTAGTGACGAATGTGATTGAGCGTATCGATTTTTAGAAAAATCGAGCGTCAACGAGAAATTTCATCGTCAAACGGCGTGTATCGTCGGATAGTGACAATATTTAGCAACAATCATTGTCATTTTATTGTCAAATGATAAAGTCGCGGTACATCGTTTTTCAGAATTGTAGCACGGAACCGGTCGCGTATAATTTACAAAACATGTTAGGACACGACGCGCGGTTATTGAAACGACAAAGAGTCACGTAGCTCGATATTAATAATACATTTGATTCAGTATCGAGTCGGATTCGAGCAAACTCGTAAATAATGTCGTAATTCCGTAAGGAGGAGGAAGCATTCTAAGCGACGGTTCTTTGTCGAAACCATCCCGACAGATGGACGATTCCGAGTCCGGGAAACGAGGAGCGACTCGAATAACAAGGCGTTGAACAAGAATCCAAAGTGGTGTACCTTGCCCGGGGAGCCTAGGCGAAACGCAAATTTGTCAGACCGCCAAAGTTCTCGAATTCGAATTCCAATCGAGTCGTTAAAGGAAATATTCCGTGGATGGAGGATTTGCTTTGTTAATTTTTTAATTGACACTGAGCAAAAGGTAAATGAACTGTTTGTATTTCGTGCAAGTTCAACAAGGATCGTGCACACGTTTTAAGTCTTTGAATGTTAATTTCATTTAAGTCGTGCTTTTCTCTGTCGCTCTCTCTCTCTTTTTTTTTTTTTTTTTTTTTTTTTGAAACGCATTTCACGAACATGATCCTCTATCGAACGATTCTTGTTCGTCACGTTGGTCAAGCTAATCCTTCGACTTTTCGACCATCGATCAAACACGCGCTCGTTAATATCTACGTTTTTTTTTTTTTGCATTGTAATATTTACATTTTGTCAACGTTATATTTCCTGAACAGTCGCATTTAAATTTCACAACGTCATTTATCGCCACTGTGATGATTTTTGTAAGCTCATTAAGATTTCTTTTCCTTTTGTTTGTTTGAATATAATGCATATGCGATTGATTAAGCCATGAATAATTTATAGACTCGTTGAGATTGAAAAATATGCTTTTTCGTTCATTTCTTCGCTTTTTTCAACCTTCACCCGGCTGTTTCGTTGGCCCGTCTGAGGTCGAAATGTCAAACATTGCAATGCATTTTTAGCAAGTTACGCTTGATTCTTTAAAGATGAGGCTGACGCTTTAGTTTTACTTGGTCGATACAATTTCAAACGTTCTCCAACTTTCACTTTTCAATAGGACATTTTCCAATCGTACAATCGAAACTGAATGTTATCGTAAAAAGTGGAATTGCGTACACGATCTTGAACGTGTAAGTACGGTCGAGGGAAGAAAATAGTAAACGCGAGACGACTGACATTTTAGCTATAGTGAGCGATACACGTATCTATTTGGATATAATGTACAAAGAGAATCAAATTTAACGTTTCGAGGAACGCAAAGAGATCGACATTGAAAACACGTGGAAAATTGTTAAACAAAAAAATACACGTAACTCGCTATCGAATCATCCTACTTAATACTGTGTCGTTAAAATCAGCTCGTAAGGATTAAAATTTGAAAGTTTCCCCGACATAGTTGCTTTGTTTATGAATTATGAATCTATTCTTTGTTCCTTTTTTAACGATGTTCCAAGTTGAAGTTATCGAACGAAACGAAGCAACGACTTTTGCTCTACAAGTACGTTGTTCTACATGCAAAATATACCAACAAGTGGTTCTTCTCTTTTTTCAACGTTTTGCTCAAAACTTTGAAAACGTTCGCGCGAAGGCGCGAAGAACGAAAGGCCAGGTGGCGAGCGAGTCGAGTCTCCTCTCGAAGGAGGAGGAGGAGGAGGAGGAGAAGAAGAAGAAGAAAAATAAAAAGAAAAAGAAGACTCGTAGGTGAAATAATCGGCAGGTAGGAAAGAAAAGCAGACAGATCGCGAAGGGCGGCAAGAGGTGCGCGACGAATGTTGTCCGTGATGTCCATGAAGGTGGCCGGTTTCGCGTCAAGAGTCGAAAGATCGCAAAAGGTAGAAGGGATGCGATACCAATATGGCGGCTCGTTTAAAAGCAATCCGCCAGCGTAACCGCTGTCAGTCCGCAACTTGGCACGGCGGCAGCGCGTTCGTTCGTACGGATATAATCGGCGTCGCGTACAAACCGCGAGCGTAACTAACTGTCCCCCTTTTTTTTTTTCTTTTTTTTTTTAGTTTTTTTTTTTTTTTTTTTTAATTTTCGTTTCGTTTAGTTCTCCTTCCTTCTCTTCTTTTTTTTTTTTTCCGTTGTTGCATCGTCCCTTCCGACGAACGTGAAATTTGGTCGTGGGACGTGTCGTTCTCGCGAAATCTCCAAACGAGAGAGAGAGAGAGAGAGAGAGAGAGAGAGATATTGAGAGATCGCGTCTCCGATCGCGTTGCCGATCTGTAAAATCCGATCGCGAATCGTCGGCCCGTCGTGCCTGAGCAAAGCCTCTGGTCTTCGTTCGTTCGTTCGTTCGTTCGTTCGTCCGTCGAATCGAGTTCGTGCAAATCCGGGAGATAAAGCTTGGCTTCGAGGTTCACCGAGGGAGGAAGAAACATTCGTCGAGGAATTTCTCAATCCTCTCCAGCAGTGGGACACGAGGGAGAAGCAGAGTGTGTATCGTTCAGAGAGAAAGAGAGAGAGCGAGAGAGCGAGAGAGAGAGAGAGAGAGAGAGAGAGTGTGAGAGAGAGGGAAAGAGACGATTACGTGAGATAACTCTGCTGTCCTGTCTTCGGCCGATCGTCCGGTAAGTGAGCTGAAAGTAACGCTGCCACGCTCGCTTCCAATAGAAGCGCGACCACTTCGCGCGGCTGTTTTTCCCTTCTGACGTGACGTAACGAACTGACGACGCCATGTCCACGCCACGGAAACGATTTCGTGCACGCGCCTACTCTTTCCCGATTCGCTCACTCGCTGAAAACGATAATTCACGCGGTTGCACGGTTTTATTTTTACGCCTCGCGCTCGCTGCCAAACTCCGCGATACTCCAACCGAGTAGGATCACGCGCGTTTCTTCCCCTTTCTTCCTTTTCCGTTTCGTCTCCTCTCAATTATCTTAAATGCGGTCCGCGAATTTCCAAGGAGAAAATCGAAATAACAGGCTGTTTCCACTAATAGTTACTTTGCGTAACGTCACAGTTTTTAAGATAATACGTTTCTTGATCCATCGTTCGCACAGTAGTAGTAGTAGTAGTAGTAGTAGTAGTAGTAGTAGTAGTACGTCTCAAGGATCGTGATCGTGGATGATCGCAGAAGAGGTTGAAACAAAAAAGAAATTGAACCTCGAGTCTCGCAATTATCTCGGCAGCGAGTTACATACTCGCGCGATCGTTACGTCTTATCGATACGAGTCTTATCGTTGCACGATATCGCGGACAGATATAATTGACCGAGGGAAAAAGACGGTATATACGCACACGTCGTACGAACGGCAGAGTCGTTCCGTGTTAAATACACGCGCGTGTACTCTTATTGTGTTGACATCATCGTCGAAACAATGTCCGCCAGCTCGGCGGCGCTTCGCCTCCGTGTTTGCCTCGCGCAAATTCATAACGCGGCGACGTTAAAACTGCTCCCGACAGACAGGCGATGTACGTAACAGCTGGTGTTTTCTCCTGTGTCAGAGTGAGCTGACTCTGATCGACTCGTAACCTCACCTTCTTGGACACAGTTCACAGGCACGTTAACGCTTGGAACGTTTCCCTCTGTTTTGTGACGTCTTCCGCCTCTACGTTCCTCGGCCCTGTGAATCACGAGCCGCGTGAACTGTCGATTTAACTTCGATTCACGTTCTATTCTTCGTCCCGTCGAATTTAAGGGCTACGCTCAAAAGGTTCAGCCGCAGCGAGGTTTCTCTGGTTTTTAACTGGAAAAACTTTCGATTCGATGTTCGATGTTCGATGTTTCTTCTTCTCGCGACGTGCGACAGTTGCTTCGGATATTTTCTTTTTTTGATACAATCAGATTCTACTCGTGAGCGGTAAAAGTTGATGTGCGATAAAAGATGGATAAAATATTTATACTATATTTAATAATCTTGATGCAGTATTTACTTTGGATGATACAACTCAAGCCAGATATTGAACTATTCATTCAACTATTTTAAAATAACTGTGTAACTACTGTGCTTGTACGATACGATTTCACGTTTCACAAAGGAGCGAATTGTAAAAAGAACGGGGCAGGGTCAAAGAAATTTTCGAAAGATCTTTGATTTCGATTGATCGAATCGAAAGGCGTTGACACAATCGCGCTATTGACTACACTGTGTGTACACTTTAAATGTCAATTGCTCTCGATTATTAAATGCCCGGAGCAACAACAATAATAACGTTCCCCTTTAAACTTTTAACGTCTTCGACATGATAATTTCATTGAATTCAGAAGTCAAGCTAGATGAAGTCCGCGCTGGATAAAGCCAGGGTGCTTTGTATCTGTCGCGTTCGATAAAAATTCAATTGAACACGGTCTAGTGAAATACACTCGCGACCCGACTCGTTGTCGGAACAATTAGGAGTCGGATTGGATGTCGAATGCAAGTTTTTCATTTTCAAATGTTACGCACTACTACGAACGAAATGTTCAAAGGTGTTTGCACATTTTAGATCACGTCGCCCCGTTATCAGTTTCACTTTTAATTTTTCCAATGTTTATTCGTTCCGCAATCGCGCAAGCAATTAAATAAAATAAAAACGAAACGTACGAAATAAATTAGCGGTAACAGAAGCTAACGGAGAAATTGAATTCCACGCAATGAATTATGACACACGTGTCAATCAATATAAATCGGAAATCTATATAAATTTGTATAATATCAAGCATTTAAGAGGTAAAAGTAAACGTGCCTGGACGTTTACGTGGTTATCGATTCATCAAAATTTAAAACATCAGTAATTTTAATATATATATATATATATATATATATATATATATATATATATATATATATATATATATATATATATATATATATTGAACACCAGAACTACGATTAAAGCACAGAAAAAATTCAGAGACAAAAAAAAAGAATAGAGAAACACTATTGACACGATGAAGTATGCAAAAATTATCTTTAAATCTCTTTAAAAGTACATTTCTTTTAGATGTCTGACAAATGTTATATAAATTAGTCATTTTTATCACTTTGGTAGTTTTAGTGTTAAAAGAACATACGCATAGTCTTTGTATAGTTGAAAAAACACATTTTCTATTTTCTATACTTTTCTAAACGTCGTCATTTCGCAAAATTTATATAACATGAATTAATTATGATATTCACGAGCAGCGTCGTTTTTTGACACTGTACAAAATTTTATTTCGTTTAAATTATTGTCACTAGATATCGCCAATCGATATCGACATCGCTCGTGGGTACCCGTAATATATAAATAATTCGGGGCTCGTGTTTATTGCTCGAAATATCAACGAAGTTTAACAGATGTGCGTAGATTCCTGCGGCTGACTGGATGGATAATTTTGATTTTCGTAGAATTCATCGATCTACGAACTAAATCTTAACGCACTGCTTAACGTTGATCGAAACTGTTAACTTCAAGCGAAGGATTGCCTTTTTGTATTCCTTCGATTCGATGCACGATTCGAAACGCATATTAATCGCGACTCGTTATTTGGAAAGATTGACAAGCGGAGGAAACAAGTCTTAAATCCGCCTCGAATTGCCAATTCGAATCTCGAAGTTGCAACGTCCCTGTACGATCGACTGACTTTTTGAAAAAAGTACGACGAACGTTCGAAAACGTCGTTTTATTTTGCTTGACGATAATCAGCGTAGTGATTTTTAATTAATCTCAGTTGAGATGGCAGGAACGGTTTTTGAATTCTTTGCTACCGAGTACGACAATAATTGCGATTCTATTTTGATAATCAGATTTGATAATCAAATTTATAACTTTTTTTTTTTTTACATTCAAACGTAACAATTAGACCATATATTTGTGAGAATACGACTGAATAAAACAATAGAATCTTGGTAGAAAATTGCTTTATGCATTGTTAAACATCATGGAAAACACTGTGTTTCGAATATTTCGCATACTCGTTTCTGTCATAGCGCGCTTCTAAAATTTCTTACAAGCTCATAAAATTGTGAATACATGCTCATAATGTTTCATTTCAACGATTA
Organism: Melipona beecheii; assembly: GCA_032399605.1. Classification (NCBI taxonomy): domain Eukaryota; kingdom Metazoa; phylum Arthropoda; class Insecta; order Hymenoptera; family Apidae; genus Melipona; species Melipona beecheii. The sequence continues at coordinate 14,198,590 of JAUCMO010000505.1, forward strand.
CTATTTTTAAGGAAAATTTTATTCATTTGCAAGGCAGAACACATTCTCAATCGCATTATTCATATTGTTCGTATACCACGTGGATTTTTAAATACCTACAAAAGGAAACAGAGATCAATTACGAGTTCAAGATTTGTATAATCGAAAGTTTCCATTTCTGATTCAAATGTAAAGTGATGCTGTTATATTCGTGCCAGGGGTCATCATATTTATTTGCACTTCATAAATTTTCACGAACGGACAAAGAAAACACTTTTCCGTACTTTTGTATTTCTCTATAATTGTCTGTGAATTCTCTGCAATTCTCTATAATTCGTTTCAATTATATTCTCGAAAATATGAATTTGTACTAGTTGAAAAATTCGTAGTTATAGCACGTAGTTATAGGACAAAATAAACTGTAATCCAGAAAGTTTCTACGGAACTTGGATTTTTAGGTTTGAACTATGGTTCAGTTTAATCGCCAATTAAAATCGCCTGGAGCGATAAAAATTTTGATTCTGTGTCTTGCTTAATTTTTTATCTCACTCAATTCCATCCGCTCACTTCTATTCAGAATAATGCAAAATAAGATTATCCTACATTTTTACGTCGCGACGTAAATTGTGACACCCACCTCCGTGTCACTCGACATCGACATAAAAATGCACAATAATCGACAGTCAATTTGTGACGTGCTAATTAATAACGCATGTTTCCTGGACAAACGTCGTATGAGAAGTATTTCTTATTTAAATATGTATACCACCGTGGAACGGCTTGATCGTCTGACCTCCTTGACAGCCTTGGACAAACACGACACGGAAGTTTTTGACCGTCGCGTAATTCGCGATGAATTCGAAATGGTTACTTAAAATTTAAACGTTGCGTGTGCCTATGCATATGTGTGTTTACATACTGATGAAAATGAAATGCGCGTACTGCCCAGACACCGTGTATTATCGGAGCAACATATCGTAGAGTCTAACCTGCTATTAGTTGTAAGGCGGATTAATTAAATTTTTTTTTTTTTTTTAACTGAAATTCACTTTCGATAAAAAGAACTGCACGACTTGTACCCCAGTATAACTATTCTGACTAGGAAATGACTTTTTTATACATAAAATTTTATCGATACGCAAACATTTGAATCGATGGAAAACAAACTACAAGCCCTCCTCACGAATCACGTGACCCAAATCAACCAATCGCTAATTTTCGTTGCATCAGCGTTGCACCTGAAGAGGCCCGATTTTCTGGGTTATCCCCGCTAAAATCACTTTCAGTGATAAAAAAAAAAAAAATTACGAAACGCTTACAAGGAATAACTTGACCTATCTTCGAGTGGCGCGCGTCGTTTTTAATCTGTCCGCGATATAAAAATATTGCTCGCGGTATCGTTGGTAAACTCTGTGGATTTTACTTACTTTACGAGTGAAGAATCAATAACGATGAAAAATTGTCGATACTTCAAACTGTTGTAATTCCGTACAAAAAAAAAAAAAAAAAGAGAAATCTCATAGCGACTCACTTGGTATCATTTTTTAAAGCATGTTCAAAGACAGTTTCATTCTCGAAAATTGGAAAAATTCAATCGTTGAATAATTTTTTTCTCCACTGGATCCGCCACGATCTTGAGGATTTTTTCTTTACAACGATCCTTTGAATCTTGCTGTATGATTCTTTCTCACTATTTTATTGGACTTTGAATATTAAGGTTGGACGAGAAAACGTTAGGATTTCTCGAATTCTCGTCTTTCAACTTAACGTTCAAAGTTCGATAAGATACAGCAAATTTTCAATCCTCAGGATCTAGTCGTGAAAAATATTTTTTGTCGTTCCATGATTTTCTTTTTTTTTTTTTTTTACGAAATATCGACAATTCATTGATTTAAAGTTTCATCTCAAAATACGCCAGTCACGACCAATCTAATACAAGGGAACGAATGTTGGTTAATGTAAACACGTTTCGTTATTTGTTAAAATCAAGAATCGATGATATCTCGAATAGTTTCGGGTAAAACGATCGTTTCTCATGGCGGCCACTTATCTGCCGTTAGTTACGTATTACGTGAGAGGACGTTGCGACACCCCGGCAAATTTTCTGAAAGAAATCGTAAACTAGTTTTGCTTTCTCTCTGTATTTTTTTTTTTTTTCTTTTTTTCTGATCAACTTCTCGCCAGATTGTTGGCTAGATTTTTGCATCGGCGATGTAGACCGAAAAAAACGCAATCATTATGTTATGACAAAACACCATCGAGCGAAAAAAGTCTTGGCGCGATCGTTGCAATTTGAACGGTTGATAAATTTATTCATCGACGATCAATTTATTATTAAATTGTATGGTTTACTGTTCCGTATCGTGATTGATGGATTACAGATATACACACGCGCACACACTTGGAGGAAACTTGCAATTAGGAATGCAAAATTATGCAGAGTAAGACAGTATAACTGAATTAAAGTACTCGTTATCGTTTCTAAGGCGAAACGTGGCTAAAAAAGACAAGATTGATTCTTTCATTTGCTAATTGCTACGACAAATTGCAAAATTAAAACTGGAAAACGTTTTGTACGTTTCCCACGGTGTTGCATAAGCTTTGTAGATTTACGAAATTTTTTGAAATTTCCAAAAATGTATAAATGAAATTTCGCGAAAGTAAAATAATAAATGAAGTAAATCTCTGCGCTTCTGTTGATACGTCGATCTATTAAGGACGTCGAGTTCACGCAACGCTACATTTGCAATTTTTCTCGATAAATCTACATTGCGAGATTCTGTTTCTTAACGTAGCCAAGGTTGTGAAAAGAAATTCTGCAAATTTGTGAGATACAAAGTGTCTGTAATACATGACTGTAATAACGTTAATGCGTTAATGGAATATATAGGACAAAGGAGAGAAAATAATGTTAATAGATACGTGGATTTTATAATCGATAGACTAACGCTACAATTTATGTTTTATCTCGTACTTACTCTCGAAGAGAATAAAAATGGATGAAAAGAGTAGAATAGAATGTTAATAGAAATAAATATAAACGTAAATATCCGTACTTTGAACGACGAAGAGAAACTATCTATAATCGAAAGGTATAAAGAGGTTTTTGTAATTTTTTATTTTCACGACACTTTGTCACAATTAGAACCGCCATCAAATTGCAATGGTCGTAATTCTTCGAATTTCTTCGCGTTAATAGCGTTGAAGATTTGTAATTGTAATTGTTCATTTTGCGAACGAGCTTAACGAGTTATAGCGGGGTAAGACAATCATAATTAGACTGCGATAATACGAACAAATGCCCGTATAAAATATTCAAGATCGAATAAATATATAAAATATGTAAAACAATTTTCCAATCAAGCTCGGCTTTTTCAATCATGCATTTTCGAAAGTATTATACAATTAATATAATTATACAGGTGTATTTAAATTATTAATTATATCAGATTTAAACATAACATTATATAATCAAATATAATTTTTGCGTAAAAATCCGCAGTCTAATCATAATGTTAAAACTCCACTTTCTCTCGCTCTTCGATTTATCGTCGTCTCGACCATCTTACGCTCGCAACTTACCAAGTGAAACGGTTTAATCGCAAACAAGACCACGTGGTTAGTGCAAATTGCAATCGTCTGTGGACACTTTTAAGCAGTTTAACGCCACACGCGACACAGCGTTTTCTTCATTTTCTTACAACTATTCGTTGTACTCAGCATTTTATCTATTTCGCGCGTATTGTTCGTAGTCGACGTCAAGACGGGACTTTGATACGATCGTTACGTAAGAGTGCAAGTGGATGCTCTCAGAGCCACTCTTCGCCTTCTTTCCAATCAACGTACATACTATCAAATCGTCGTGGCACTCGGCACTTTCCCCATGCACGAATGGATTTGCTCAGCTGATTGATTTTTGGGGGAAGAAAGGTCGACAGGTTACACGTACGAGGTCGCATCTTCCTCGATGAAATTCCAGAAGCGAACGAGGAGAAGGAGATTCGTGCGAATCCTTCTCGTCAGAAACACGTTTTGCATGAATTATACATTATTTCCCGTCTTCTCGTTTGTCTCTTTTCATCGATCGTTCTTCCTTAGTTTTTCGTTCCGCGAAAACGTGGAGAAACATTGCCAAGTGCCATTCCATGTTTCATGGAACGCTTAATTATACCGACCAGTGTCGAGATTGACACGCTTCAAATGGAAATGTCTTCACGCCTAGGGAACTCTCGAATCAACGTCTCGAGGAACCACCGCGAGGAAACAGAACTGCGTGTGAAAAATCGCTGCGTACGTTCGATGTATCGACGCGATGTCGGATGTATTCGTTGTATTCTGAAATGATTATTCTCCGAATTGAAATTACCTTCTTGAAAGCGAAAATGAAATTTTACCCTCCGACGAAGTATTATATATTCGAATTGAAAAAATTGATTTAAATGCAAATCATTGTTCATTGGGAAGATTCTCGAGAAAGGCCTGCAAAAAAGATCGTAAAATGTAATCATAGTATGAGTAATCATAGAGTGATGCAAAAGTATCGAGATCACTTTGCAACGCGAGACACACATTTACGTAATATCTTCACGTTACGTTTTCTTTTTTCGTCCCGATACAACGCCGCATTCTTAAATTTCTAATTCAATTGAAAGAATGTCACGTAATGAATTGAATCGGACGTGACCGAGGCTGCGATTTCTCCTAAATATCGTTGAAATTTTCGACGAAATGCGTTGTCATTCACGCGGAATATTATCGTCACGAAAATGTGTTGCCGATAGCGGCAATATTTTTCCACCGAAATCGAGGAGGAATGATGTCACTTCCCGACAAAGCGGCAACTTGCGTTGAACTACATGAACATAGTTTGTTCCCAGTAACTCATTTACATTATTTACAAGTCAATTTTGAATTCTATTGAATTCCCACGATGAAATTTCAGCATTGTTACTTCCTCCAGATCCCACGATTTTACGTAAATTCTTTCGTAAAATAAAACGAAATGAAACGTCCAAAATACAATGGATTTTGTAAGAATCTTTCACCAGGTATCTTTCTGCTTCTTTCGATTATATTCCGAAAAATACAATCTTGCCCAGTTCGTAAAGGTAAACCGTCGTTTACGAAAATATAGAAATTTGATTCATCCTCTTTGCACATTTCCAGTTTTTCTTTCTTTTATCTTCTTCTTAATTTTCTCTATAGAAATTTTATTCGTAATTCTAAAATTCATCTCTGTGCAATGAATCTACTACTCTTGCGTATTATCACTGAAAGTGATTTTAGAATCAGGTAATCCAGAAAATCGGGCCTCTTTCTTCAGGTGTAACGCTGATGCAACGAAAATTAGCGATTGGTTAATTTGGGTCACGTGACTCGTGAAGGGGTATGGGGTAGACCTCGAGTAGGAGGTTGTCTGGCGTTGTCTGGTACTGAGCGATCGCGCCTGTAATTTGTTTTCTATCGATTCGAATGTTCGCACGTCGATAAAATTTTATGGCAAAAAAGTCGTCTTCATTCTCCTAGTGGGAACAGTTGCTTCCGGGCCTTTCAGTGAGACGAATCGTACAAGTCGTGCAGTTTTTTTATATATTTGTATTGTAAATTGACAAGAACGATAGCCTTTCTTCGTGACAGGCTATCTCTTTTTTTTCAAATTATAAAAATTCTGTAGTGAATCTATTACTTGACATTCGACCTCACGTCGTTGTTCGTAACGTGATAAACGTAAAACGACCACATTATTTCACGTTGCGCAATGATATTTCGTTTCCGCGACTTTTACGCGTTACTTCGCTGCTCACCGCGTTCGATAGAGGCGCGTCCTTTCGCCGTCCATCGCGAACGACGTAAGCTCGTGCAACGCGTTACGCGCAATAAAGCTGCTGGTTGCGTGTTTCCTTTCGTTTGGTATATATCCGGTTGTAGAAGCAGCGTCTTCAATCCGCCTCGAGCCTTTTGCAAACATCAATCGATACCTTCGACCGATGGTACATACCTTGGAATTAATTACTCGAATAATAACTCGCGAGCAGGCCCCGGCCACTTGCGGCCAACGCCGGTGAATTTATTTTGCAATGAAGGCGACCTGAAGCTGAAACTGCTCGGCAAATACGTACATTTTGTAATACTCTCGATCGTAATACTCTCCATTCGATCGATGCGACGGAGAATGCAATCTCAAGGTGTAACATGCAGATGGTAGTGCGAGATTGTAAAATCTTTTTAGTTTTTTTTTTTCTTACAATTAGTACCTGGCTAGAGAATCTGGAAACTTATTTCAGGATCGATCGTTCCATTGTAGACGTGTCGATTATCTTTTTACAAAACAGAAAGTTAATAACGTAAATGAAAATTTATATTTGACGGAAGAAATTTGACGGAAAACTCTAAATTATGTCAACGATGATAGAAATTGATTTCGAAATACCGACGCGAGAGTATTCGCGTGCGAAATTATATACTAGACGCGGTTCCAATCGGATCAATCGGTGACCTTGCTTAACACCTGTGACGAATGGGTGTAGATTTTAACCACTTGACCGTTACATCCACCGAACTCTACTTCTCGATATTGGAAGAATCATCTGTCGTATCAATATATTATCACGATCTTGCAAATTAAGAAATGTTTATTATTATACGAGAACAAAATTTGAAGGCGCGCGAAACACAGCGCGATGTTGAAAAATATATAAAATCTTGAAAGTATAATCCTGTTGTAATATTTCGTGGCGAGGACAAATATTTCTCTTCCATCGTTGTCGCGAAAATCTGATATTGCACAAAGGTCCGCAGTCTATTTATACTACGACAGATCGTTGCTTGATCGTTAATGGGTTAAGTGTGAATTCGTGGCGCGAAACGAAGATCAGAACCAATTGCCAATGACTCGAGTTCGTTCGTTTTTCTTTCCGCGTACGGCGAAATTACGCATTTAATCGACGTCGTGAATGCAGAAACTATCGTGACCTCGACACGGTTTCGTTCGGCGATTTCACGTATCGCGATTTTGTTACGTGTGCGTATTTCCAAAGTCACGACGATCGCCGAGCGAAATAGATGCATGTGTATATTGTAAGTGCTCGTGGTCGTTTAGTTCGAATTTTTTTTTTTTTTACAAAATCGGTACTCCTCCGAGCGTTTGTTTAATCGCGCGGTCGTGCGCGCGTGCGTAGTGCAACGGTGTCAAGTTAAAAAAAAAATGACGACCGATAAACTCGCAAGTCGCAGTCTATAACGAAGCAGTTTACCGCGTGTGTGGAAACTTTCTTCTCCTCTCCAGCCTGGCGTCGTGATTCGCAATTAGTCGAACTGGTAGAAATTTTGCAACCTGCAGGCTAGGTCATCTCGCTGCTGGACTTGCAGCGGTAGAGAAGTGAACGTGACGGTTGAGAGAAACCTCTCGGAGGAACTTGAGATTGACGTTTGCCCGATCGAGATCCGACTCGTTCGTTCTTCGACACGTAAATAATTGTTTAACTTGGAAATTTTGCACGTCCTGTGCGAATATACGTTCTACTATGATTCATTTCTTAATCTGAACGTTACATCTATATCGGCTCGTGTCAAAGAGTAACAGCGTGACTCATGCTTGTACACCACTCGTAATCGCTACTCGATAATTGGCCGTGCTTTTGCCTGAATTTGGAGATATGTTTATCACGTTGGCATGTGGAGTCTCTAAAGGCTCCGATGACGTCAAATCTCTGCACGGAACAGACGCGCCTTCCTGGAAACCACAGTGGCTCCGTCCGCGCTACCGTAATAAAATTTTATCGGTCTTTGTGGTCTCTTCGTGTATTTACATGCAGGTACAGTCGAGCTTCGGACTATTAATCCATTCGTTACGAGAATTCCTACAGTCGCTGCGACACTCAAGAAGTACAATAGACGCGTGTTTAATTAACAAAGGCGCATCCTTGAGGTGTCAGAGTTATCGGAAGCGGGACGGTCGAGGTCACGGCGGGACGATTCGAAGACTTTACACAGCACTTTGAATATGTACGATGTACTGAATCTGACAAAATATTTGGACAAAATATCGTTAATATTTTAAACATGATCTGGCATTTTAAACATTCTTGATCGATCGTCTCGATTTTGAAGATCTTGAGTCAGTCTTGTACTCGTTTGTCACGTCAATCCTTGCCAAAGTACCTGGATATTTTATGTTTGTTCCTCACTCTTGTCGGATGTAATTCTGTTTTCTAAAAATGGAGAGGAATATTTATTGTCTGTTAAACTTTCTTTTATCCGTTTCACTGTACAGTCTAGATTTTCCTCGATACATTACGTGAATTCACGATACATTCACGATCTATCAGTACACCGCTTGTATACTTTTATTCATATACTTTTATTTATCCTTTTATCAGATGTAATCCATCAGTTCTTAATAACAGTATCAGTAGAATTAGGAATAAGTGCAAGTTCTTAATAACAGTATCAGTACAATCAGCAAGTAAGTATTCTACTTCAAATATTTTACATCGATCACAGTCTGTCTATCGTTTATCCAGCCTTGACTTTGATTGATTAACAAAGATATTAATAGAAACAATATTAAACGAAACTATCTATTAATATCTTCATATAAATGATAATTGAGATAAATAGATTTGTACAATCATGTCTCCGTCCAAAGAAATCAATATTTACGTTGACAAGAATACCCGTGTCTTTCGATCGTTACAGTGTTAAAGTAACAAAATTATACAATTATTTACAAAAATACTACATATTATCACTGAAAGTGATTTTAGCGGGGGTAACCCAAAAGTGCAACGCTGATGCAACGAAAATTAGCGATTGGTCGATTTGGGTAACACGATTCGTGTGAGGGGGCGTAGCATTGTCTGGTACTGAGCGATCGCGCCTGTACTTTGTTTTCTATCGATTCAAATGTTTGCGTATCGATAAAATTTTATGGCAAAAAAGTCGTCTTCATTTCCCAGTCGGAACAGCTGCTTCTGGGCCTTTCAGTGAGACGAATCGTACTGGTCGTGCAGTTTTTTCTTATTATTGCGCGTTACCGTCATTTCAAAATTTCCGCCAGGAAAGTTTCGAGACCCGCAGGAAGCGATCAATCAACACTTTCGCGGTTGTAATCAAAATTCTAAAGGATTTGAAGATAAACTCACGTTCGAGTTCTTCGATCAGCTTCGAAACCGAGAATTCGACGGTCCGTCCGTGCGAGTGGCGGTCGGAAACGTTAAAAGGCATAATCGATGACATAATCGACAGGGAATACTCGTGCGACGCCAGGCATCATCGACTGAAATGCATGTCGTCCACTTTTATCGTACACGGCCGCAATTTCTCGCGAGTGTCAACAACGAGAGAGGCATGCCTGCTCATTCCTTTCTCTCGTCACTCTCTCCTCTCCCTGCCTCTCCCTGTCCCTCTCCCTCTCCCTCTCCCTCTGTCTTTTCCCCTGGCCAAAGAAGCTTGCCCTCTGCACAACACCTTCTCTTTTCTCCTTTCGCCGCCTGTTTTTCTTACCCGTGCCTCTCCGTGTGTTTCGTTGCCCGCGTATATTACTTAAGAGCCACCGGCCACGGTTGCGTTTTCTGGCTTTATAATAGTTACACTTGCACTTTCGTGCCGGTGTCGGCGTGCCTTTTAGCCGAATGCCCTCGTGTACCAGCCCGTCGCGCAGAATGTTCCAGCAATCGTGCTACCAACGAATCGAACGATTCTTCGCGAGAGAGATAAATCGAAGATAATGGGAGAGTGAAAACTGTCTTGTTTGACGAAATTGAACCCTTTGCACTTCTCGGGGGACATCTAGCCAACGGCTAAGGACTTTCTCTTTTTTATAATTTGCTGATAATTGTAACGATAATTGTATAATATCTGAACAAACGCTTGTTCAGAGTGAAAGCTATAATATAAAACAATGTAAGAAGAAATTTCTGAAAACAGTACCGAGTCAATTGACACTCACTGGAATAATTCACATAAACTAGACGCTTCTTATTGTCTCTCTGACGAAAGAGAGTTTAAAAGATGGCGGAGGATATTATCATTCCCAGATAACTCTTGTATATTATTGTTCTAGCAAATCCGTTGATGATTGCTTTAAATTCAAACGATGTCACACACGTTGGAAAGATTGTTTCCAATTTAAATGCCGTGCCATTTTGTTTGAAGCGACGATGCTTCGTAGATAAATTGCTGGTAGATGATACGAGAAAAGTTTGCCGAAGCCAAAGAGTTAATATCGACGACGTTCGAGTACGAGTAAAATATATAGTACGAATGAAAGAAACTCAAGTTTGACATCTAGTAAAGAACGCAAGTGTGAAAAATCGTTTAAATGTCAGATGTTATAAAAATAATAATATTAACGTTGTAAAAGAAATATTATTATAAAAATAATGCACATGTCAGAAATCTGTAATGAAGCTAACAATCTAGTCCAGTTTCATCGAGTGATCTACCAATTCGTGCGACTTTTATACAAGCAAAAAGTTAAGACACGGTGGCTCGCAAAAAAAAAAAAAAAAAAAAAAATTCAAATCTCGTGCGGACATATTTGTTACGCGAAACATTTTGAAATCTCATTAGTACTGCGACACGACGAAATCTTGCCGTTGTAATTATATTAATGTAAGTATATAAAGAAAATTCGTTCACAAAAGGAACAAAATGTGTGTGTGCGTGTGTGTATTCCAATAAGATCAACGAGGCAAAATCGTTTAAATCACGCTGCGTTTCCCCCGTTGCAAAACACGTCGATACACACGAAATTATTATCCACGATGATGGAATTCCGTTTGTCCTAAATATAGGCTTGTCACGAGACAAGAAATTGATGCCTGACGCGGTCACTTTCACGTGACACGCTTGAAACAGCTGTGAAATCTCGCGGCACCGAACGAATTGTCCAAGGAACCAGAGACAGATAGCGCGATAAGACGCGCTGTTTTGATTTCTCCGTGTCAGAAAATCGAATTGCAACTATCTTCAATCTCGTTCTCTCGACGGTGAAAAGCTTTCGTCGAGACTCGTTGAACATTATATTGGCACGACTGTATAATTGCAATAATTAGTGAACATTTAAAGCAATTCGATGTTTTTCAATATACCGCCAAGATTCAAATCCTTTCAATTATGTTAAAACTCTTGAAGATCTAATTCCGAAGACTCGAGTCTCGAAATTCTCGAAAGTCTTGAGCGCTGATAGATATTCGGTGTTTCGAAGGCATTTTTAATATTTTATCCGAAAACACGATATAACGTTTGAAGAAAATCTGGAAAACATCTACGTTTGTACAATGAGATATTCACCACTTTTTCAACATCTGTCACTTTGAAGAGTCAAAATTAATGAATATCGGGAATCGATCCACAGACCGTGGATTTTTATGCATTTACAGAAAACTTGAAAAAAATATTTGATACTCCTCGCAACTAACTGCCATCTAGCTGCCACTTTTTTAAATTATTTAAATTATCTCCGCGAAAATATAAAATATAAAAACGACTAGATCCTCCAACTGCGTGTACACTTCTAAGACACACTGTACACTCGCACACGTTTTACACGATTTCGTCACGAACGACAGTTCGTCAAAACACCGATTCACCGATTGACAACGTGCTGAAAAACGGCCGAGGGGAGAAAAAGAACGAAGCACGATCGGAACGAAATTTCGATCTTGCTCAAATCGGCATCGCGAATCGCGACGCGTATCGAGGATAGACGCGCGCGCGCGCGCGCGCGCGAAAACCACTTTCACGATTCGCGGCTCTGCCACGGATTGGACATGTTCCAGTGCTGGTTCAGAGACCTCGAACTATTCCAAAGCTCTGCCCACACGAATTCGCTGAGTTTCGCGAATTTCGACGATCCACGCGCGCGTTGCCGATTACACGTTGACCGGGTTTACACGGATCGCAGGTATCGCCGGCCGTTAGAAACCGGTCAAACCGGAATCCTATCAAACTAAACATCCATCTTGTTTTTTGTAGTCGCCGGACGATGGCGGAGTCCAATTTAATTCGGACCTTTCCCATTTCAACACTCTACTTTAATCACTCGCAACTTGAGCAATAATTGATTACTTGCTAGAGTATACGCTACGCTAGTCACTTGCGTATTATTCGCGTATCGTTGTTACTTTAGAAACAACGTATGTCGAAGAACAACCTGACGAATTTGGAGTGTAACGAGTCGTTTCTCGACTTGATCTCTTTATTTCGAGCAAAGTTTGATCTTTGAAACGTAATTGCTTAATTGCTTATTATTGCGTATAATAGATTTAACCAAACCTAACCTAAACCTAACCTAAACCTAACCTAAACCAAAGTAGTTTCCGCGCTGTTCGATGGTACTAAAGTCTCGTATTTTTATTACCTCATATTACATTAATTTCGTAGGAAATTAAACGCACGCGGTTCGTAGTTAAGGTTTTCTTTCGTCGATGTGGTCGTAACGAACGATAGGGCGAAATTAGGGCGAACGACGTTATGTCAAGAAAGTCAAAGTTCGAGAGAAAACGGATCGCGATATATGGCTAACGCCTCGTTTCGTCGTTCGCCGCAAACTTGATTAAAATTTCCTTCGAGAATTTACTTTCCACGCGGTGGTACGTCCGATCTGACGTTAAATTGTATATTGCCACTACGCGGTTGGTTCCATGTTATTAACTTGCGGTATTCTATAACGCCAATTACAGATTTCTCGCATAGCGATGTTGAAATCGCGGGTATTTGGTAAGGAGCATCGTTCACTACGTACACAAACGAACTGACGTTCCACTTCGCTCTTCCTTCCAGAGTTTCCTCAAATCTTCCTTCCCGAGTTTCAAATCCTCGAATTCCTCTCCCACTGGTGAATAGCAACAAGTATATCCGTTAGATATATTTGTTAGCGATGAGCAAAACTGAACACGCACGTGGACTTTTAACATTAATAACATTTTGTCGAGTGTCCGTACGTGTTATAAAATACAATTGCTGTTTTGTAGGACAGTCAAAAAAAAACATTTAACGATCTCGTTACCATCGTTATTATTGATTAATTCGAGTGAAAAATTGTCAATAAATAAATACTTTAAACTTAAAAAGAATCAAATAACAATTAGTCTCATTTTGTCGAACCTGTGAAACCTTTTGTTTTCACTAATTGCTGAATTCGTTGTGTAGCAAACTGGAAAACTGTTCTTTTTTAAAAAAAAAAAAAAAAAAGAATTATAAAAATTGACACGTCAACAGTGAAAAATTTTATTTTCGACTAAATCCATCGCAGCCTTGAAGATTAAAAAATTCCCATTTACAGCAGTCTCTTAAAACTTGCTGTGTAATTTTTCTTTCATCATCCTTTATTGAACTTTGGACATTAGAGTTAAACAAGAAGAAAATCCCAGCATTTCGTCGTCGAAACGTAATGTTCAAAGTTCAATGAAATCGTAAAAAAAGAAGACATCGTACAGGTTTTAAAGAGTCGTTGTAAAGAGAAAATCTCAATTTTCAGAATCATGGTGCGGAATCAAGTTACGAAAAAAGATTTTTCAGATGTTTTTACGGATGTTGTTCGAATTTTTACAATTTTCGAGAATAAAAGTGTTTTTACTTTTCCACCCGTTACACGATGTGAAAGTATCTTTGGGAAAAACGAAATTTTAGGTCAGCCAAAGTAGAAGTAGATTCTTGCGTGATTTCTTTTTTTTTTGCCAAGTTATAACGGTATTCAAAATATCAACAATTTTTCGACGTGTCTTTGTGTGTTCGGTTATGTTTCTTACTGTATCTCGGCGAGCAAATAGACCTGTTCGCTACGGTTTTGACTCAATAAAGATTTCACGTGTAATCGTTATCGTAGAATCTTTTATCAGCGCACTTACTTTCGCTATCACCGAAGCATTGAAACTTTATGATTCAAGGCCTTATCTTGTATTTTAAAGGACAGTTGAATCTCGATTCGATTAATCGTCAGAATACTGAACGTGATTTGTGATTTATGAAAAGGGCAAATACGTTTGATATTTCGCGATATTTCACCAATTCTTCAGTCGTGAAATAACAAAACAGGAGCACCTAGTAAATAATAAAGGTGGAAATTACCGAAAGAAAGGGAATATTGGATGAATTGAATGAACGAATAATTAAAGTATTTATTATTTTAGTCGTCATGTAAAAGTGTTCGTACAGTGGCGGCAATAATTTAATTAAAGATTATTATCGTATGTCGTAGAAGAAATAATAATATCGTAGAAACAATCACATCGTGCTGTTACATAACAATTAATATCGTGGAAATAAATTACGCGTCATAGAAAAGATGTTCAATATAAATTTGATTACCTTTATCTACCATTGGACACGCGTGTAGGAAATTTTAAAATGCAAAATTGCACGTGATGTGCAAAAAAATGTACAAATTTTAATTTCTACTGAAATATCATCGAAAATATGAATTTGCATCCTCGGTTCAATTATCATATCGCTAGGGTGGGGCCGAAAATTATCTCTCCTTATCTATTTTTTTTTCTTTTTTAACAAGACGTCAAACTATAAGAAAAAATTAATTTCATTAATTTCAAATTAAAATTGCGAATTTACTTCAGTGGAAAGTGAGTTTCTGCCAACTCCATGGTACATAACGATAATTTGACGAGCGAAACTTCCACGTAGAATCCGTTTGATTTCGTTGATTACACTCGCAGTGACACAGAATTCGTCTGATCGTCACGAGCATGGGTTCTCTCCTCTCTTCGGCTTCACACGTATCAACTTTTTTCATTAAAAGTCGGTTAAAACAGCGATGGAAACTTCATCGAGTGACACAAATAGTCTTATCGCCTTGAATTCGACGAGCCTCTGTTTACCATTGGATAAAGCACATAGGAACGCGGAGATTATAAAATCCTACAGCTACACACGCCAGCTGGATCGTTCAACGACAGCAGTTCAGTTTCCCGTCGAATCCCGCCGATTCCGACGCCACCGCGCCAACGTCGCGACGCTTTCGTCACTCGAGCACTCGTCTCTAATCTCGCACGCAACGGAATTATCGACAGTCTCGCGTGTATGAATTATTTGCTGGTACAACTATAGAGATCGCGTCACCAGGTGTGTGTGTGTGTGTGTGTGTGTGTGTGTGTGTAGAGCGCACAATCTCACGGAGAGCGTGGAAAATTTCCAAAGAAATTCTCTCGCGGAGAAGAAACTAAACTACAGTGGCTCCAGAAAATCGTCGACGTAAAGTTATCTCTTATTAGCTCGAGGAAGATCACGCAACAAATTTCAAGGGATCATCGCGAAGGAGGTCTTTCGATTTTCAAGCTGGACGCCGCGCTGGATTTTGAAAAAAGGAGTTTGCATTTAGAAATTATGTTAAAAACGGATGAAATGAATCGAAAATTAGGGGGAAAGAAGGCCGAGTTTTGCGAAATATTTCGCAGAAAGAAAGTGTCTTTGTCTAAAACTTCACTTCTGTAAAAGTGACGTGGAGATGTTTCACGCTTCAAAGTAAATATCTAATTTCGCATGTGCCAAACATTGTCAATATTTCGAACCGCTACGACTTCACAAGAAAAAAATCCAACTTGAAGATCGATGTTCCTTAAAATCTGTTGTGCGATTCTTTTGAGAGACTTGCACGGTCCACCAAGCAATTTACAATCGAGCGCAAATTTTTTTTGGAGCCGCGCTCGCGTGACAAAATCAGCAATTTTCGTCAAGCGTATACATATTTCCTGATAAGAGTTATCTAAATAACGCCGAATACACGTCAATGATATCTCAATACGCATGTGAACCAAGTCTTTTCGATGTTTCGTTCGTCAAAAACATCCGAGGAAGAAAAGGGACAGTTTGTTCCTCTGATGCCATATGTTCACTCTCATTTCGAATTACATGTAAATTACGTTTCATGCAGCGACACGGCGAATCTCGAATTTCCTTTCTTTTCCTTCAATGATCGCGACGATCATCGCTGGCGTTGCAGGTAACATTTTGACCAAGTTTCAACTTGGTAGGGAACGAGAATGATTTAGAATCTCATTTCTCGTCGATAATAATCGGCTTGAATGATTGATATCCACGTTGTTACAAACAGCCGAGCTACTGTATCGATTCGTGCTGTAGAACGGCATTGGCGTTCTATTGCTATGCTTCGTCAAACTTTTACAACGACAATATTACGTAGATGTATCTTGCCTGGTACGAAACTAGTATAAAGGAGTAGAGGTTGCAGATAAGGTATCGCAAAAAAGTTCAGAAGCGAATAACAAAAGAGAGGTTTATCATCGAGAGAGAATGAAATCGGGAAGAATACGTATCCTGTCCAAATTTCGATAGAAAGCACGATAACGATGCGGTGGTTTCATTTATTTTTCAATTGTCGCTGAAATTGGTTTGTCACTAGTTCGAAGATCCGTCGTCACGAAAGAAACATCTCGAAGATAGTTTGCAAAGTCTGCATTAATCAAACATTTAAGAGACATTCGAAAAATCACGCGACAAAGATTAAATTATGTCCAAGATCCAAGGAAAGAACTGCGGAAGAATTACGAGGTTTGACGAGGTTTGACGAGCAACTTTAACATTAGAACTACCAAAATGGTCAAATTTGTGATTTTTGTTAGAAACTTTATGTGTATATTCAAAGATTTAAATAATTTTTCCCAAAATATATAAATTAATTTATCGTTGTTACAAAGCTTTTTTATTTCTCCGCTCTAACATCTCTGATAGAAATTTTATGCTTCAGTCGCCGGTAGTTCTAGTGTTAAAGAAATTTATGGAAAAAATTCCGCCACGGATTCAATCAGCTGTTTCGTAAGAATCTTATTTTTTAATAGCACGTGTCTTTTATGGTAACACATCTTCCGATTAATGCCAATATTGTTAAGAAATAAATAATTGACAATAACATGCATTTTATCTGCAGTATCGGAAGTATGAGCCCGTAATATAACGATATTTTTTCTTAAAACTAACACAAATATCAACAATTTGTCAATCTTCATCTGTCACGGTTGTTATCATGTTTTAAGAAGCTAGATTTAAGCTAGGTTTCCTTCTTTCTGTTACTGGCGGTTGAAATTTATATAAAACAGTTTAGCTCAGTCGGTGTGTGTATTGATAAGTTTGAAACTGTGAGCAATTTATCTGTTGTTTGCTTTTATCGTTAGTAAGAAATGTATTTTCCTGAAGCTTGATCAGGTGCGAGAAGACTGTACGGAGAGAAACAGTATTGTCGTAAGACTTTTATTGTTGCTTTGATATATTTATCATCGAATCACCCGCGAATGATTCGCGGAAACCTGTTGCATCGTTGACGTGAGCACGTCGCAAAAATTCTCTCCCTCCAGAAATAAACCGAGATTGTGTTGGTGTCGAGCTGGTGTCGCGTGAACGTTTCAATTTCATACGTCTCTCTCTCTCTCTTTCTCACTATCTTTGGCTTACCTACAATTTTCAACCTTGACGCGGATCCAACACCTTCCTTCGGCAATTAACAGTCTAGCACGGCGGGTCACGTGTGGTGTGTTGCAATTAGTTTGTAACCGTGTCACAGTGTGTCTGTGCCGTCCGATCATTCGTGCAAACATGATTCCACGATACCGTCGAAAAAAACTGGCCTGCTACCTATCTACTTTGTAAGTTTCTTGCCTCTTGCTCGGTCGACGATGTTTTAGCGAATCAATTGCCCCAAAGTAAATCATTCGTATAATTAATCACAGTCGATCTTATCGAAACGCGGACTAAAATATTTTATGATCTCTTCTGCTCGACTGTAAATTCGCATGTTCGTGATTTAGATATTGCACATTTGATGCGAGGCCATCCTACAAGTTCGTTCCGCTTTTTGTGATAAAAAGTCTTAGTTAACGGGTGTAATCCTTTTACTACGATCACGTGTAGACAGAATTAAGAAAAACGGTCTTCATCGCGATGAAGTCGCGATACCAAAGTCAGAATAACTTTCAACGCCCAATCTACAGGATTTTGTAACAATTAGTCCAGTCACGAAGATAAACGAACAAGACCTTCTCCAAACTGAGAGATTGATCCAATTATAAATATAAAACGACAGTGTGTGCAACATCCAAACTCCTCTTCTCAAAGAAAAGAGAAGAAAAAGTTGATCCTTTTGAGGGACAAAACTCGATAGACCACCTGCGTCTCACGAGCAAACGCGTAAATCGCGATCGAGCCACACCGCGTGCGTTAATTTACAACAGTGCAGCGCTGCTTGTTGCGGTTGTTGCCAGTGAAACGAAACATTTAGCCGGCGCGGCGGATATTGAGGTCAGTGGTTTGTTCATCCCATCGTTAATGACGATTCCAGTGTCGAGACACACAGCTTCGAGCGCAGGCACGAGCAAGCGATATTCCTTGCGTAACCGATGCTCGACAGAGACACACGGTGTGCGTGCCATCGAACCACACGGCGTGGTGAGTCGCCGTGAGTGCCAGCAGACGACCCAGCAGCGAGACCCACCGCGAGTTCTCGCTGACCCGTTTTCTGCGCCCGGCCCATTATAATGTATACAGCTTTCGCAATATTATTCGCGAGGTATTTCGCTTGCTCGACGCGTTTTCGACTTTTGCGCACTGCGAGCGAACGGGACGATCGCGATCCATCGCGGACGAGCCGACGAGGAGCCGGTAGCCTCATCCTACTTGGCACGGAGAAATGCTCGGCGAGCACCTGTCCTTGCACGAGTTTTTTCATTGTATCAACATTAGCGCCAGTTCTTGCTTGCGCGCTCCAACGAATCGCGATGTTAACATAAATTGTAACGAATTGGAGCTTGTAAAAGTAGAAAGGAGTACTTTCTTCTTTTTTTAACGATTCTTTTTTTAAATTCAGAAGTGAAATTTCTCAGAAGAAATTTCGTTGTCGAGAAACGCTTCCTTTTTTTACGTTTATAAATTCTTTTGTGCAATTTATTTTCTAATGTCAGAACGCGCGAGCGGTTGATACTCGCCATTTTGGATTCTGAGTGGTATTGTATTTGAAGCAAATTTGAAGAAATTCGAAAGCGTTTCTGGTACGACAGACTTTGTACAGAGATGATCTGCGACACATGAGCCATATGGCGCACGATTACGTTAATAATTAATCAGTGGGATTCTACAAGTTACCTAACTAATATCCTTGAACATTGAAAGTTAAAGCAGTATGAGCTGTCGCGAAATTTTGTTCGATCATTTTGAAGTGTAAAAACATAGAAAATAACGAAAAAAAAAACGCCTATCTTACTGTTTCATAGTGTCTTTTTTTTTTTTTTTTTTTTTCTTTTCTCGTGTAATAGTTAAATTACAAACGAACGATAATAACTGAAGTGAATGATCTCCATCATCAGGCGGAACGTAAAACACGACAAACAAATTGCTCCGTTACTACTGTTTAAAACTTGGATGTCTCGCAAGGATACAAACGATACGTTGCAAGTCACTCGATCGTCGCGTGAATTCGCTTCTGACCATTGATTGACAACTTATCCCGCAAACGATTGCCTCGTTTGCATCGTACGAAACCTTTCTCTCACGCTTCGCAAGCCGGCGACTACAGAGATAAACTCGAGCAAATCGACGACGAGAGACGTTCGAGCGAGGAAACGTTCGTTTCTAACAGAACTTTGGCTCGCGGTCAACATTTGTCGATTACAAAGATTACCTGACGCGACACCATCCGTCAAGGTAGATCTTGATTCTCCGGTATTTTTCCTTTCCTCTTCGGCGAGAGAGAGGAAAGAAAGACGGAAGGTCCGCAGGCTCCGCATCCGTGTACAAATCGGTGACCGGCTGGCCGATGATAAATGACGACGCCCATTCAAGTCCGCTCTCGATTGGCCTTGGCGAGAATTCTCTCGTCGGCCGAGTCGCATTGAAAGCGAAATTCAACGGGTTATCAAACTGTCAGAGGCGTTAGACGGCTGGGACAGTCTGGGGCGAACCGCGGTAGTAGATATCGTCGTAGGTTGGCCAGTTGGATTTTCAGGGTCGCGATTAATCATCTGTTCGCATTCACGGCATACGAACAAACAATTACGCCTTCTCGCCTTCTCGCCTCCTCGCGCTCCTCTTCCGTGTCCTCCAAATCGTACGCTACTGGACAGTCGTTTCGATGAATTAACGAACGTCCTTATTGCGCGTCGCTCGTCGTTCACGTACGTGCTCGCTCGTGAAAATCGTTTCGTTTTTAACCCTCTGCGGGCTGATGCACAGAAAGTTTGTGCAACTTGAAACGAGGACGATTCGATCTTAATTCGATGTAATTATAAAATTCTTACAGCAATATATGGTATATTTCAACACTTCTCGTCTTACAGCAATATAGTATATTTCAACACGTCCAATCCATTTTTCGTGCCTCAAAAAAAAATACATTTTTACTTTTTTAATTGCAAGAATCGCTTGTTTCAATTTCTTTGAACTTGTCAGTTCACTATATGTGATACAGACTAGATCGATTTAGTTGCTCGTGTCTGTAAAAAGTCTAACAAGTATAAAACAATCCAATCACTGTTAGGATAAAAAGCCGAAAACTTTTGCAATTGTGATAACAAAAAATTTCGTTCTGAGAGGAAAACGTTCTCTCTAGCGTGAGATAAAATGTGATTTATTTCTCTGATGTGTAAATAAAGTTGACAATAATCCGCTCGGTTACGAGAGAAAGGCAACAGAACGAGATACTTTCACCGCATTGTAGCGGTAAAAATAAAATTAGGATCGGAAAAATGTGATCTCAGAGTTACGTAGCGTTACAGAGGACCAACTTCAAAGACAGAGATTCATTCGGGGAACTCGATCGATAATCTGACCAAATTCTGTCTGTACAGATGGCATGCGTACGTTGTTTAAAAGTGAAAGGTGTTCCACATACACCTTGCAGGACGTCGTGCAAGGTAATCGGCGAGGATAATGAAAACGAGAGAGAATAAAATTTAAAAGGCATCGTTTTCGAGAAAATCCAGCCTGAAGAAAATTCATTACATACGCGCAAAGTCGACTAATTCCGGACTGGACAAGAATGAATAATCGACGGGATGTGTTCTACGATCACGCGAAAATAAATCAAACACGAAGAACAAAGTTTCTTCGTAAGACGCTCCGTTTCCCAGAAAACTCAGTTTGAAAATTTTTTATCAAACACTCGTCTGCTAATTCTTAATTAAACATCAAAGTCTATTTTTTTTTTTTTTTTTTTTTTTTTTTTTGAAAAACCGAGTCTCAAATAGGAAAACTGCGTTCAAAATTTTACATCATCGTCTAATCTGGGAATAACCACGTTCAAATATACTCGACAAATTTTCAATGTTGATTTTCCCAGAAACGTGTTCTTGTTAACACTTCGCTGTTGTAATAATTGTTGTTCTCTGGATTTCTCGCTCGAGTCAGAAACGATTGTGGCGACAAGTTTGCTTTTCTTCTTTCGTAGAGATTCAAATTACTCCAAAAATTAACTCCGTGGTACTCCATGATAATGATTGTTTGCGCAATAATGCAACAATTGTGTCGTTAATTTCAAGGTGTAATTGAAAACTTTCGAATGCCCGCGGAAACATTAAACAAGAGGAATGTTATTTTCTCCTTTCTGACTTTTACGTTTGCACGGGATGATACTTTGCAGGAATCTGACGATTTTTTGCAATCTGTCACGGCGCCATTTTATTTTTCAGCGCTTTTGAAATGTCATCCTAACTTACTGACACTAAATCTCAAATCACAGATGGCCGAATTGTGAAGAACAATTTTTTTTTCTTTTTTAACAATTTTTATGTCTGAAAGTCCACTTCGGAAATATAGTCTGCTACTCTCTGAGTTATTTCATCAAGAATCGCTGCAATTTTATTTGTCACTTTAACTCTTAAATATATCAACTAAAAATCAAAAACTATACACCAAAACTATACATAACCAGCGTCGTACAGTGTTACAACCAATTCCATTGTTAATAAGATACCACCAAACAGACTGTCTTCTTTCTCAAACTCCATAGCAACAGTCAAAATTTAAATTTTTAAATATTCGATATTCCGTTCATCAGATCTCTATACCTCGTCTTATACACGAACACAGCTGAGCACAGTTGGACGATTGTGTCGCCAAATTTCGGCCACGATCGCCAGTGAAATTGGGCCGATCGAGAACGACGAAGCCATGGTGGACATAGTGGTTCAAGGCCGTGGCGATTCATGGTCGTCCCATGAATTGCGCGAGACTGTGTCCGATCGTGTAATCCATAACAGAAATTATGTGGCCTCACTTTCGTAACCGGGCGTTACGCGGGTGTACGCGGTGAATTTCGGATCGGGCGAGGACCGATTTTAATGGTGCGCGCGCGCAAAGTCGCTTCTAATTCAACGACGACGCCGAAAATCATGACACAAATCAACGTTACATTTTATGTAACCGGCCGATCGGTCTCTACCGTGGACGTTAAGTAACCAGGCGCCCTCGTTCACGCGTGGAACAAAAAACTTTGTCGTAAATCGGCTGCTCCCGCGTTGAATTCGCGCGCGTCTCGTTCAAATTCTCTTCTTTTTCTCGCCTTCTTTCTCGTTTGGCGTTCGAGTGCTAATCGAACGAATCTCACCGTGCGTTCGCCTCTGCGCGAACACGCATCGGCTTTGAAACGATAATAAGCGGCGGCGAGTTACCGAAACACGGGAAACGATTTCTTTCGTCGAAAAGAAATAAATAAATAAATAATAACTACAAAGGTTACTCGCGCGCGCGTGCTCGAAGAGGAAACTCACTTCCTGCACGCTTTTATTTTTCCTCGAGTATTTTTACGAACGAAGAAGAAAAAAAAATGCGAAGGTCGTTCCGTTGTTTCAATTCAGTTGACTTCCTTCCCCCCTTTGGTAGACGACGACAATGACCCTTTCGTTCTCTGATTCTGTTTCAGAAACCCGTGGATCGAGTCGTGAAACGCGGCCACGCCCTTGATTTGAACCTCAAAAGGAGGATACCTTGGCAGAAGGTTCTCTCGGCGAAAAGCGAGCAAAATGTCGATTGTAATGCAGTACGTAGACCGGCTACACGAGATACTTGACAAAAATGCAGGTGAGTGTTTCAACGAAGATGCGCGAACGGGTTCTTCTCGATTCTTCTCGTCCTTTCGAGAAGGATTCCTTGTGTGAACGGTGCTTAAACATTGAGAAACATCTCAGGGTCGATCAGCGGCCGGCGACTGGAAACGATTTTATTAAAAGCAGGAACAGGAAAGACCGAGCCCTCTCCCTCCGTCCGATTCTCGTCTTTCTGCTTTCGTTTCGCTTTTCACCTTGGTCTAAGCCGGCGTTGGTTCGCGGCTAATCGAAATTCCTGGCCAGTGTCTCCCGAAGTGAATTCGATGGAACGCGGTTAGTGTTCCTACTAAAAGTTGGACTTTTTTTTTTTTTTTTTTTTTTTTTTTTTTATTCCGGACATGATGATCTTATTGAAAAGAGATTTGGTGATTCTTCTTCCACTCTTTCGTTTCGTCGTGTTTCGAAGCATAATTGCTACGGTTGACAAAGATGTTGCAACAGGTCGTTTTAGGTCACGTCACAACAAAGTATTTCGTTTCGTTTAAGAGAAAAGGAAAAAGAAGAAATGACGGCAAATGATAATATCAAGCCCTTGTTTAAATTTTTGTCAAATATGTGAGAAAATCACATCACTTTTCAGAAAAGTGAAAGTAGAAGAGCAAAATAGAGTACAACGTAATTGTTTAATCGTTCAAATTTATTCGAGATCGAAAACCAATTGCACGAACTTGTCAAGGGATTACTCTTTAAAGCAATCGAAGATGCAATGTAATTTGCAACGAAACGCAAAAACGTTGTTGCGTTTAATGTCACAAAAAGTGACGTTAAAGAAGAAAGTAAATACTGGTATAAGAATATACGGTAATATAAATTTTTGTGTGCGACACACAGACTCTACAGCATGCAGCTTTGTATAAATGAAAAAGATAAAATTAATACTGAATTCCCGATAAGAATACGATACGTTGTCATAAAAATGTACGTTAATGATACAAGCAAACAATTGTTCGAGTAAACAAATGAGACGCAATACGTGACATTATTTGACGTGGCTGCACAAATATGACATCGACTTGACGCGAAAAGTTGAAATTGTCTCATTCAGAAGAATCGTTTAAACTTTTCGCGTGAAGAAAAAAAAAAAAAGAGAAGAAAAATTATTCGAAACACTTTGTTCTTCACGAGCGATTACATCGGTGAAATTACGCAAGCGCGGCCCTGCACGAAAATTTTTTCACAGAAGAGCAAGAATCGCAGGTGTCTGTTCAAGTAAGAGTCAGTAGGAATTTATCGCAAGATAAAAGAATCCATCGTGCAATAATCAAATGCCAAATATTCCACATTTTAACTCAAACACCGACTTCTTTCATAACCCGACTTTCGCTGTAGTTTCTTAGCTGCAGCTGCGCATTTTCGTCCTCACAAATCTCCAACTCTCGTCCAGATTATTTGTCAGTACATACTCACTCGCCTATCGAAATTTTAACGTGGATTAAATGCCAAAAAAATCACGCTTCGTACCGTAAATGTCTGTTTAACCGGTAAAAGGGAATTTGATGGAAATTTAATACGCTGATATTGCAAAGGATCGACGATAGGGAATTCAAGAATTCCACGCGTCGTTTCTCCCCACGTGGATATATATATATATCCTCAACTCGGCAACGCTTTTCTAAAAGCGAAAGAGAAACCTCCTGCGTGTAACACTTGTAACTCTTATTTATTTATTAACGCACCTATGCATGTGTATATTTTCTCAGGAAAGTTTGAAAAAAACTCTGTTCCTCTCTTCTCTGTTTATCCCTTTCAAAAAACCTCTCCGACGAGAAGTCTCATAAAGTCGAACGGTTTGATCCTTCTCTTGCTGAATTACTCCGGCACGAACGAGGAAGCACGAAATTGGAGATTTCAACTCCACGGCGCGAGTTGAAAGAAAGGATGGAATTAACCAAGGTAGAACGTCATTATGGTTAACCAAACGTCGTTCGTCGCGATGCAGTAGCAGTCTGTACAAAAAAAAAAAAAAAAAAAAAAAAAAAGAAAAGAAAAAATGAATTATTCACTTCGCGCAACCAAGGAAAGCAACCGCCAGTTTCGTGGAACATTTTCAAGCTTCTGCGACGTATAAAGGTGCAAATAGAAGAGGATCGTATTTTTCGACTCGTCTCGGATGACTTTCGGAAATCCCCCTCCTAACTGTGGACGAAATGTCACGATCGAAGCGTTCTTTTAACCGTCGATAAAATACCGAACGAGTGAATCACTGAGGCGGCAGCAGCAAGGTCGACCGATCGTTAAAAACCGGCGAAAAGGACCACTTTAACGAAACAACACTAGCGTTTTACAACTGGTTTTAACGGCAATGATACAAGAGTTGATTGAACCTTCGAAGGACGAGAAGGTACGGAAGGTTGAAGAATCTCAAGGTCGTGTCTGATACACGAATGCTTCGTGAAGGCAACGACTGGCCACGAGACATTAGCCGCGACTAACCAAACATTAATTTCCTGATTGATAATTTATGATTATTTCCTTTTCTTTTTTCTTTTTTTTTTTTTCTTCTTGCGCTATTAACTCTCGTCCGTTCCCTGTCAATTTCACGTTATTTTAAATAAATATAGTATCTAGTAGTCGATAAAATATTTTTAACATTTTTGATGACAAAATTACCTACTTCAGAGTTGGAAATAATATTCGTTTTCGAGTCTCTTATAAGCTACGATATAATGTATATAGTTGTTCAACTTTTGAATTGAAGAATTCAAAGATCACAGATTCGTGAACAATTTAATAAAAACTTGGTCGCTTGGTTCATTGTTGGACCAAAAAGAATTTGCGAATTTGACTGTTTGTCTTTCCACTAGTGGATATTAATTTTTGATCGCGTCGCGTCAGTTCGCGTCAACAAATTGAAACGAGAGATACAGGGATGAGGGTTGATTTGTACGTACCAAATGAAACAAACGTCGACGGATCTTTGAACTTGCACTTATTTTTCAGATCAGAGGACAACGAACTGGTTCATGATGAGTTCGCCGTTCCCCACCTTGTTCATCTGTCTGAGCTACGTGTACGTGGTCAAAGTTTTGGGCCCGAAGCTGATGGAGAACAGAAAACCCTTTCAGTTGAAGAACACCTTGGTAGTTTACAATCTATTCCAAGTGATGTTCTCAGCGTGGCTCTTCTACGAGGTAACGTTTCCGCTTCGTTCGCGCGTTCCCTCCCCGCTTCACTTCCTCCTCTTCTCTCCGTCTTACCACTTACATACTTGTAACATATCGAACACGTGTCTCGTCCGAAGAATTTTGTCGATTCAAAAAACGTATCCGTTGCATGCACAAGCCTGAGATTGCACGGGCATTGTACATAACGCTCGCATAATCGACGTGTCGACCCGTATACACACGTGTGTACATTCGAGAACGATGCGACGAGGAACCAGACATCCGTGTCTGTACGAGACGAACGATTTCTGCTAGAACATCGAACGTCCAATTAATTCATCGAGTTCGAGATCGCGTCTGACCGATCATATCAACGACGGCGCTTGATCAGTATTTGCAAAACGATCGATAAACTCTCGCGTGACGCGTTTATCAACGAAGAAAGGCATTCTTCCGTCTTCAGAGGAAGTTGAACGCTTTGATCTGCGATGATTCGTCGATCGCTAAAGAAACGAACGTCTAACAACAAATTGATTGATCTGATCTGATCGATGTCTTTGTGGCGATAGTTTTGCAATGGTCGCGCAATCGCATGGAATACGTTCACATTTCGAACTCGATCGATTATGCTTTCGATCAATGCGGAAAAGAGCGCAAAATAAAAGATTAATTTTCAAACGAACAAAACAACAGAGTCTGATGGGCGGATGGTGGGGCCAATATAATTTCCGTTGCCAACCGGTGGACTATAGCAACAACCCAACCGCGTTGAGGGTAAGTTCTGTTACACGTAATTTTTCTCTGCAGATGGATCATCAAAACGGACCTCTATTCCAACGAGACGGACCTCCACGAATGCCAAATTTGATCGTTCAACGATTTTTCATATGCGTATACGTACGAGTTTTTTACATAACCGCTGCAGAAAGTGTTTTCGACCTCTACGTTTCATAACGTCAGACTTTTGTATCAAAACTACACGAGAGTAGCTTTCTGGTTGGAGGATGGGTGCAAGTATACTTTCTGCAACCGCTATGTAAAAAAGGGAAAATAATCGATCCATGTTCCTCCACATCCTCGAATCTAACTTCTTCCACGATGCACTGTAACAACGTATACGCATATTATTGACAATAAAACGTTTCTCACGTTTTCAAAGGCCTTGTATCTTGTAGAAACTGTGGAACTGTGCTGTAATGCAAAATATCTTGTGCTTCGTAGGCAGTCGACCAGGGGGAAGAAACCACCTGTGAGAGAGGAGTAAACTGTACTTATAGCGCTTGTGGCTTGTTTCATCGTGTATTTTGCATCTCTATATTTGCTTCTCCAAACACCTTGCAGCTCCGTGCGATATAATAGCAACTACAGCCCGTATTTTTGCGCTAATTATACGTTGGAATGCCTGCATGCCAGGAGTTTCCTTCCGCGCTAATATCTCACAGTTTGTCGTTGATAGATCGATAGGAAAAATCAAACCGACTGACCGATTAACGATATTTGCAACACTTTTCCGTAACTTTCACGTTCAAATTCTCTTCCACTTCAAGGAAAATCCTCTCCGCGGTGGAGAAAGATACGAACGAAAATAGAAATAGGTAAGAACTCGGAGTTGCAGGGCGAAGATGCATGGACGAAGATGCTGAGCCTGAATTAACACACACGCGTTCCGTTATTAATTCCAACGATCTTAGATCTTTCTCTGCGAACATGCACACGCGCGCCCCTTTCTTTTCTATGCCTTTCTCTTTCGTTTATTTATTCTTTTCATTGATCGGAGAATGGCCTCTGGGCGGTTGTGGTTGCAGATAGGAATGTCCGGATGGCTGACTGGCGACTATTCTCTAAGGTGCCAACCCGTAGACTACAGTGATCGACCCCAAGTACTAAGGGTGGGTGATATTCCCCATTAACACGAAAAACGCATCACACCAAGTCAAATATACAATTTTCTCGCACAATCAGTTAGTCACACGATTAAAACTGTGGATTCTACATCGAGAATACAACAAACCAGTTGACCAATTTTTTTCTTTTTCTTTTTTTTTGGGTAGCAAAAAATGTTTCGAACATTTCAAGAAAATCTGAAGACTCGTAGATATTTCAAAGATCAAATTTTTGCACGATCAATCAGTTGCACTCAAAATTTAAAAAGTTAAAAAGACTCGAGGAAGTGTTAAGGTTTCTTTTAGGTTTCAAGATTCAAATTTCTGTAAGTTCTGCGTCGAGTACAACTACGTTTTTTTTTTTTTTTTTTTTTCTTTAAGTATTTTTCTATCGATGATCGATTGGATCGCAATTGAAAATTTTGACATTTTCTTTTGCGATCCGGTCTCGGTCTTTCCTGTTAATATTACCCAACTCTGTACTCACATAACATAATAGTCGTCCCCCGCCTACATGCCACTAAATTTCCTGTAGTATTTGAAAATATTGTAGTTAATTTAGCAAGCTAACACACTTCGAAACGACCGCTTCATGCAATTAATGCCACTTAACAGATTACGAGTAGAAAACAAAAATCCGAAAACAGACACCATACACACGACGACAATTACATTACTTACTGCTTACCATTCGATAACTATCACTACAGATACACAGAAAGAAGCGCGATAAAATGCTACGACTGTTCATCAACGCAACTCTATTAAAAAGGCAAATCTTTCGAGCGATAGCAATTTTTCTCGACTCTTTTTTGTTTCTTCTTTCTTCGTTGCATAATCTTTCGTCATTCGAAAGTATAAAATAATTTCTGTATCTCCAAGGATTTGCTTCTCTTCCCATGTTCGTCGTATCGCGAGCAACGTTAAAACGAATTATCTAATCGATATTTTCCAAAGCGCAGATGGTGCACGCTTGTTGGTGGTATTACTTTTCCAAATTTACGGAATTCATGGACACGGTAAGTAGATCGATAGTAGATCCAAGTAAGTTCAATTATCAATAATCGCGCGTTCGTCCTGTGTCATTCGCCGTTTTCCTCTTGTTTTCGTAGATCTTCTTCGTATTAAGGAAGAAGAACGATCACGTGTCGACATTGCACGTTATTCACCATGGTTGCATGCCAATGTCGGTATGGTTTGGCGTTAAATTTACACCAGGTAAGGCAAATATCCGTGCTGTCAGCACGTATATTCGTAGAAAGAAAAAAAAGAGAAAGAAGAAGAAAAAAAATATATTTCCCACGTATGTATCGTGTTTCCTTTCCAGGTGGTCACTCGACTTTCTTCGGACTTCTGAACACGTTCGTTCACATCGTGATGTACACGTACTACATGCTGGCGGCGATGGGTCCGAAACTGCAGCCGTACCTCTGGTGGAAGAAATACCTGACCGTCTTCCAAATGATACAGTTCGTCGCGGTGATGATCCACGCGTTTCAACTGCTCTTCATCGACTGCAACTACCCGAAGGCGTTCGTTTGGTGGATCGGTCTTCACGCGACCATGTTCTTCTTCCTGTTCAACGAATTTTACCAGCAGTGCTACCAGCAGAAGAGGAAACCGGTGGCGAACGGCGTGAAGAAGGAGTGTCATCAGGAGTGTCATCAGTCTAACGGAGTCACGACGAACAGAGCGAACAGCAATTCGTCTGGAAGAAGGGACGCGGCCGATTATTACGTGAAAGGCGACAGCCTGGCCGCGTCGGAGCTCAACCTTCGGAAATCGTACACGACGACCGAGTGACCCGATCACGCTACGTCGTAGCCGTCATCAATTCATCTCGTCTTTTTCCATTGAATTCCACGAGTCGCGTCCGGCCTTTTTCTCCTTCCCTTCCGGTCCGGCGATCCGTTCGAGATCCAGCGGAGAGAACATCGGAGAGTATATAAAATTATACTGCGTTGCATCGCGACCGCGTTGTATAGCGTGTATTCGTGAAAGGGGATAGAAAGTGAGAGGAAAAGAGTGATACGAAGCCAACTTATATATATATATATAGAGTACAGTATAGGTACTCCCGGATGTGTTGCGACTCAATGTCACGGATCCCTGGCCTCGCGATTCAGGTATTCGTGATCCTTCTTCGGTTCGCTGTACGTACACCTGCCACGACCGACAAAGTAACTCGTCGTCGAATCCGCCGCTCTCCCGCCCCTCTCACGCCATCCGGGCGGCGGGTACGCGCGAAGCATGGAAACTGTTGCGCTGCCATTCGTCTAATTGTATTTCGCGAAACACGTTAAAACTACCAAACCGAATTGCATTAACAATATATCCTGATAAGATCGCGGTGGAATAGACAACATACGTGAACGAAATTACGTAAGAATTTCAATGTATAATTTGCATCGTCATTGCACTACCGGTCACGGCAATTCATCATCGTATTACGATGCACAACAGTAATTGTGGAATAATTGTTTTTTTATCAACGTACATAGTAGCGAAACTACTGTTTCTCGCAATACACGCGTTCGAGCCCCTTAGAGAGAGAGAGAGAGAGAGAGAGAGAGAGAGAAAGAGAGAGAGAGAGAGAGAGAGAGAGACAGACAGACAGACAGAGAGACAGAGAGAGAGAGAGAGAGAGAGAGAAAGAGAGAGTGAGAGGGGCGGGGGGGTAAGAATGCCTCTCACCTCTCTTGAAACCAGCTGAAACTGTCCGACTCGGTTTTTTTGGCCGTTCCTTTCGTTAGAACATTGTTAGAAAACCAATTTTTCGATTTACATAATTTTCAAACACGCTAGGACGATAGCTACTTGCGAAATGTTTTTACTGTCATCGGTTTACGCGCGGCTCTAAGATTATATAAAAACAAGGAATTATATAAGGCAGTTAACGGTGAGTCTTGGATTAAATTACGTAACAATGCCACCGACCGTTATTTTATTACGTAATTCGGGAAGATCTCTTTTGCATTTTATCAGGATCCCGCGAGTATTAGGAAATTCATACTTCATTACCTGTTCGAGAACTTGTGACTTTAATTGGACCGATCTGTGGCACACAGTCCGTACACTTTCCTACAAAGTTTCACGGTTACATAAACGCTCTGGAAACTGGGCTTAAATTCATGTTCGTACATACAGGGTGAGTCAGTTAACGTTAAAACCGAAAAATTTCTCCGTCAGATTTCGAAATCGTTATGATTTCAAGAAACGATCAAAGGAAGGAACATATTTGGCGAGTATCGTGACAAGGAAAATTTCTTGCTCGAGATCGTGACCGAAACATTTTCTCTGTATCTGTTGAAACTTAGGGAAAGAATCTCTCAATCGCAACGTTACATGAACGTTGAAATTGACTCATCCTGAATATAATACAGAATTGTATTTCGCAAATACCAAGTTTTTTAATCATTGTAATTTAAGATATATTTTGCGAACATTTCCTCTTCGCAAGCAGAAACGTGCACGTTTATAAACACGTAAAAATTACTTTCATTCCAACGTAAATCGTCGATACGTGTACACGTATTTCGATTTCGAGTGATACTTTACATACGCGGCAATTGTACGCGCAGTGTAACGTGTTCAGCATTGTACATAAGATACATCATCGATTTGATATGTTCGACTCAAAAGCCATTCAGCTGAAATTAAAACGAAAAATAGAAAAAAAACAGAAAGAAACTGTAAGGAAATTGTGTGAAACTGTAAGGAAAGGATGTATTATACGAAGCAATAAATCGAGAGAGTGTACAAAACTAATTGTTTAAGCTATATAAGAATGACTACTAACCGACGATAAGGATGATCGAGAAGAACAAATTTCAAGTCGAGAATAAAATAACCGATGTTGTATATTTGAGATTTTTCACTGATTGGCTTTTATGCCGACTGTATTATTATAGGCATCGCGAAGCCGCGCAAAGCTAAGGAAACTCACGTTTTTTATTTACCGAACGTTCAATCATCGAAGGGACAAGAGAGCAACGTCATCCGTGCCTTGCGAGCAAACTGATGTGCCTTAATATCTAGAATGTTCTGATAATTACGCGCAATGGTCATTCAAAGCTCAATAAACAGCGAGAGGTGATCGGCGAAAATCCAGAAATCAAGGGATCGCGTTTCGTTTTGTAACACGGTCGCTGGCGTCGAAGCTGTGATTACCAAAATATTTCGTCGCATCACTTGTGATCTAGACATTAAGGTTTCAAAACTCGAAACGCAGTTCGTCAAAACAAGCCGAATTAATCAAGGGGGTTTTTTATCGTTTTTTTTGTACGTAAATACGTGAAATTATATAGGATTAAAATCGTTGATCAAATTTTTCCAACATCACAGTTGTTGAAATTATTGTTAGAGAAGTAAGAAAAATCTACGAAACGTTTATATTTTCTAGCGTGAAGATCAAGTTCCCGAATTCCGCACAAATAATATTCTAATATTGACGATACTTCTATTTTTCTAAGCGAATGCTTGTAATCCAACAGATGTGAATGACGAATATCGCTCGTGTATCGCATGATCCAACGTTTCTCTGTCTATAGAATTTTTGCGTGCCTCGCAATACAATACACGATGCAACATCTTCTTATCGATACTTGTTCACACTTTCTAAAAGAGAGCCGCAAACAGTTTGTACGTTTGAGAGACTCTTTGTACATTTCTGCCCAAAAATTACAGCGATGAAAATATGATTCCCGAACTTTGTACCACAGATACAATCGGATAGTATGATGATACGACTGGTTTGCACGAAATGTCCACTTTGTGTTTCGTTCGCTTTGCACGTTTCGTATACCCTGTACATAGATAGGATAGTTTTGTATTGTTGCGAGGAGAGGAAAAAAAAAAAGAAAAGAATTTGAATAACACGTAATGTGCCACGCGAATGTAAGATCATCGAAGAATTGAAGAAAACGTCGAAAAAAAGAAAGAAAATTAAAAACAAGTAACAAGTAAATTAACTGTGCGCATAATGATAATTTATATAAGAATCTATATCTAGATATTAATAAAAAGTTGTTAAAAAAAAAACCGTGTAAACAAAGGATCTTCACCGAGACTAATGATTTTGTAATCGCGGCCATGTACATACGCAATACTTGTAGAATGATTTCTGTACACAGAAATAACGAATATCTCTCACGTTTCTTTTTTTTTTTTTTTTTCTATGAAAAATTGTCCTTTTCGAAAAGTTATTTCTTTTCTACAAAAAAAGACAGTAACAATGCAAAGATACAAATTAATTTCCACTTTCAGCGAAAAATTTGCAATTTTGTTACAAATGTTCTGTTAATGTTATAAAAAAAAAAAAATTACAAAATATTCATCGTATATTTGCTAATATTTTCTAATCAAAAAACGAGAATATTGCTCAAATATACATATGTATGTCATATACATACTTATTTTATCAATCATATTTTAATTTAACAAGAAAATTTATCTTTTCTGAAAATTATGAAAGATATTATAAATTATTTGATGGAAAAGATACAATATACATAAGTAGATCCAGACAGATTAACCGTGAAATTAAACGCAAATAGCGATAAGTGTAACATATTTAAACTTGGAATTATTCTTCGAATTGTACATAATTATTCTATGTATAACAGTCTAACGTATTTCTATATCATTGTTTCTTATACATAGGTAAAACTAGCTGTATATAGTCCCATATATAGTCAATGGTGCATGAAGCAATTAAATAAAAGAATTAACATATATATCGATAAGATTAAAAACTGTGAAAACAAATTGATTGAAGGATATATATATATATATACAGCACGTAGATATAAACTACCAGACAATAGGAAAGAATAATTTCTTTTCAACAGTTAAACATTGAAACAGGTATGCGATGCATTCGTAATAATTTTCTATCGCTTAAGCAAAGTTCAATAGTTATATAATATATATATATATATATATATATATATATATATATATATGTATATGTATATGTATATTACAGAATTTAAATCCATCGTTACGCTGATAATTTGCAACATAACTTATAACATCATTGACGTTATAACAATAATTAAAACTAACCGTTAAAAACCGATATCTACGGAGAAATAAAATGTAATTTTTCCCAAATGGAAAAGATCAAGAACTGAGAACCATCGACGCCATAGTTACGTAGTAACTTGAACCGTCGCGAATCAACTACCGCAACCGTTTCGCTGCAATATTTTCGTTTCGTTTCTTACGATTTATATGGATAATCGAGTTTCATCAACGGTATAAAATAACAGAAGATGCATACTACGAGCTGAGAACGATAGCCACAGAGTTAATATTTTAATTACATAAACAATTCCAAATGCATATTTAAATCTTCGCTCATATTACAAATTCTTCGTACGAATTCTTACGTTATCAAAAGTCTCTTTCTCTTTCTCTTCCTAACAAAGATACACGCATAAACACGCGTACGTTAGTACGACAAGGTATCGTACTTGGAAAACGAAACAGAGGTCGCCAACATATCCCGATCAGTAAATTATTAATTGACCGAAATATCAAAGTCTGGGCAACATCTAGTTGAGAATCGCTGCAACCGTCTTCTGCTGCACGTCAATGCCCGAACTGTCAAGATCGTTGGCCATCATTCGCTATCGCCCGCAATAAGCTTGTTTCGCGTGGGAGATATTACTTTTTCATAAGATAAATTCGTGTGTAAGCATCTACGCATTACAAACAGTGGGTACCGCGCGATTAGTCAGCGCCAGTCACTGACTAGCGCGGTACATACCTTTGGAGCTAGACGGACTGACGTCGTACTCGAGTGTAAATGACTACATGTCAAAGTCAGTGAGCGGCGTATTTTAAGTGTTACTTTCTGCCGGTGGAGCTGGGTAACATCTTTCCTCCGATTAATCAAAAATGTTGGCTCTCATCAACCGGATTTTGGATTGGTTTAAATCCCTCTTTTGGAAAGAAGAGATGGAACTCACCCTTGTTGGCTTGCAGTACAGTGGGAAAACCACCTTCGTAAATGTTATAGCGGTGCGAAAATTTGCTTTTGTTCCTGCGATTTAACAATCGGTGCTCTTGCTCTCGAATTAATTAAATAAAACGCACCGGTGAATGTCCGTTTAAAAATCACGAAACCTTTGCGTTTTACCTTGATAAAAAAGTAAAGCGTGTACCGTATTGGTTAGATTCTATATTTCATTCGAGATAACTTCGTCATTGATATAAACCTTGCATCCGCCCTAATATAATGTATTTAATAGTTGTTAACATACTTTTGCAATAATTTTTTGGAGAAGAAATTCGACTATTGTCATCTTTTTCTCGTTTAATTTTAAATAAATTAAGATTGTGAACAATAAAAAAAAATTGGATACTTGACTTTTTTGCGGCAGTAAATTCATTGTTTTGGAACATTTGTTTATTTTGTTTATTTTAAAACAAAAAAACTGTTTCTTATCAAATATATTCTGCTTCTTTTTCAGTCAGGACAATTCAGTGAGGATATGATCCCGACTGTTGGCTTTAATATGCGTAAAATAACAAAGGGCAACGTAACTATAAAAGTATGGGATATTGGAGGTCAACCAAGGTTTAGATCCATGTGGGAAAGATATTGTAGAGGAGTGAACGCAATAGTATACATGGTAGATGCAGCTGATTCTGAAAAAATTGAAGCAAGCCGCAATGAATTACAAAATCTGTTAGATAAACCTCAGTTATCTGGTATACCAGTGCTGGTTCTTGGTAACAAAAGGGATTTACCTCATGCTTTGGATGAAAACGGACTTATAGAAAGAATGTATGTTTGTATTTAGGAAAACATATTGACAATAAGCCGAATAATACGTACCCGTTACATGAATACTTTTCCTTTTTCAGGAACTTATCATCCATTCAAGATCGTGAGATCTGTTGCTATAGCATTTCATGCAAAGAGAAAGACAATATTGATATAACGTTGCAGTGGCTTATAGCACATTCTAGAAGTGGTGTTCGTTAATACATGTAACTAATTTTACGTTCTTACTCATCTTTACTGAAAAGCCCAAGATATTGATAGAATGGGGATCAAATGTGCAAGGGAGTGTTCAGCAATGATTTTATTCTGGATTCAGTGATCGATTATTGTAGACAATTTTTTTAAACCTAAGCTTTAGCTGTTATCTGTTCAGTCATATAAAAAAATCATAGAAAGTTTAATGAAGAAAAAAGAACAAAGAAATTATGCTTAAACCAAATATGCTCATGCAAATGATAACAAGACACATACATCCTGCAAGCACCTTAGAAATAAGTAACAATTTTTTATATTGTGTTTTCAGATAATCAGTTTAAGTAACAGTGCTGTTGTTCTAACTTAAATCCATCAAGAAAAAAATAGCATTTAATGGTTAATGTAGAAATGACGATAGCTAGTATGAATACAAGCGCAAAATAATATCGATTATCATATAGTACACATTTTTGAAACTATTTAATTAAGGTTAAATAGATCACGGCATAGAAATTATGAACAATTGATTGCTATATGTACACGAATATAATGCTAAGTAAACTTGTATAATTAATGGAGAATTATTAACAATATTATATCGATTTATTATGATCCTTAAAATATGACAGTTGTATGTATATACACACACGTACACGTATACATACATACATACATACATATATATAGATATTTATGAAAAAGAATAAAACGATGTAATCCATTTTTTAAATGGAAGCTTGCCTTTGAAACAATTTTTATTATCATTGGAAAATAAAAACAATAAAGTATTGTATGTTTTTAAAACAATAATATAAAGTTTTGGGCTATATTATTTGAGCTATGAATTGCAGAAATATTATTGGTTGAGGTAGTTGTGATGTCATAGCACAATCGATTGTGCGTATTCTCGAGAATCGATTATTTCGCCATATTGTTTGCTAGTTTGCATAGTTTGTGAAAGTGTAACGTCTTGTAATTGAAAATAGAAATACATCAAATAATAAATATTTGTTTAAAAAAATTAATATGAGACCAACAACTGATGATGATCCTTACGCGCACGTAGCGAAAGGACCATTAAAACTAAAAAATGATCAAAGTGTGAGTAAAAGGTATGTATTTGACAAGTCCTACTTTTAGGTTAAGTTTTGATTACATTAACATCGATGGTTACAAATAGTTCAAAATTCACATATGATGTTTAAATCACGAGTAATGCAGTTGTTCTTTTTTTTTTCTTTTTTAATAGAAAAAAGAACAAAGAAGGTAGAAAGAAGAAGCTAGTGGAAGTGACGAAAATTGCAGAAGAAGAAAAATTGAAAACTGTAGAAATCAAAAAGACGAAAGCTGAGATAGCGTTTCAGAAAATGCAAGAAAAAATGGTAAACAATTGTCTAATTAACAGTCTCTAATTAATTGTAAGGTTATTTGATTTAACTCTGTAATAATATTTGCAGCAAACTGAACGGATAAAACAAAAGGCCTCAATGACACACAAACAACGAGTAGAAGAGTTTAATAGACATTTAGACAGCTTAACAGAACACTTTGACATACCAAAAGTGAGCTGGACGAAATAAATTCTTCGTATTTTGTGTAATGTAAGCATGAATATGTTTGATCTTGTATAAATTTGTGCTTTATTGTAAATATACATTTAAATACATTTTATGTAAATATACATAAAAAAATATTAACTATTAGTAAACATGAAATCTTTATAAGAAGTAATGCTTATAAAATGGATGGAATTTTCTCTTTGACGCTTATTGCTATTTGTTTAATTAATACCTTAATGTTGTAACATATATATATATATATAATAAACATTATATATTACAATGTGTAGTAA
This sequence comes from Melipona beecheii, assembly GCA_032399605.1. NCBI lineage: Eukaryota > Metazoa > Arthropoda > Insecta > Hymenoptera > Apidae > Melipona > Melipona beecheii. Next base: position 14,236,461 of record JAUCMO010000505.1, read on the forward strand.
ATTTTTTTTTATAATATATAAACTCTACAATAAATAAATGCATTATGCATTTGTGTATTCTTATTCTAATAAAAATATATGTACATGGACGGAAACGTGGACGAAATGAATGTAAAAAATAAAATGTTATTAGCTAAAACCCTAAGTGTAGCGAAAACAGTTAAATTATCATAATAAAAATATTAATATACTATGTCTCGATCAACGATATATAAACTATACCAATTATTAAAAATACGGACGGATTTAAAAACGAGATTTTCCTGCTTCCATTACCATAATGGAATATTTTTATATAATTTTCAGTTACGACCCAGGGATTAGTTCCATCATCGAAATACATGGGACATTGATCACGTTCTCTTTCATATTCCTAAATTTGATCATAAAATATATATAGAATCACATTTAATACATTAAATAAGCTTGTAGAAGCAATCTACGTTACCTGTAATTCTAACGCAACGGCTGCACCTTCTGTATAATTGCTGCTTGTAACATCTTGTTTAAGATCGCAGAATGGTCCAATAGCTTGAGACATAAGAACTTTATTTAAATCTGCTCTTTGATATACCCAACAACGATATTTACTGAAAGGATCTAATTCATCATAGGTTATTAAATACGACTTTAGATTTTCCTTCCAAAATCCAATACATTGCATTTTGTAATCCGGTAGACCTATATTTAAAAAAAAAATGTAGAACATATCATTTTATTTAATTCTATTATAGTGATGTAAACTTACTATAAATATCTACAGGTCTTCCTAAATGATCTACTGATAAACAATAGGTTTCATCAATGGCAATTTCCTTTTGATCAGTATCGCATACAGAGAAGTCTGAAATGTTTTGTTTGCAATAAATATTTGGACGTGGAGATTTTGTAACACCTCCCAAAATTCTGGTTTCAAATAAAACATCTCCTTTTTGAGTAAACATGTATTTGCCAGCCACTGGGCAGCGTACCGGTACAGGATTCTTAGCTAAATGCATAACGGATATTGATAAAAAAATTTAAATGACTTTACACATATAGAGAAAGTATTTTATACTGACCTAGTAACAGATCATACTTCCATGCTTCCTTGTTGGGAAACTGAACCCACGAACAGACTGTGTGAAAGTTATCTTTGATAACGGCGACACCACGTCGATATCTGATAATGTTATGATGCCGAGGTACAAAATCAAAGCATACATAATCCTTTTGGCTAAAAATAAAGATGAATTAATTATTGAAGTATAATGTGTATTAATAACAGAAGAAATGAAAAAGCATGTCAACATCAAAACATAAGAAGTCTATCTACCATCCATCAACAGTTAATCTAGCCATCATTACTCTGGTATCTCTCGATTCGCGACAAACATAAATCGTACGTCTATAACGACCTTCGTCCGGGTACCAAGTTTCAATTATATGCGTTTCGTTGATAAAAATATCTGCATCGATATTAGCAGTATTTATCCATAGTCCACTCATATCTTCTGGCAATCTGCATCCTGGCTCTACCACTTCTGCTTTAACAGGTGTTACCCTTAAACGTTCTGGACTCTTTTCAACTGTCTTCAATGTGTTACATTCTGCAGTAATCGATACACCAATAAAGAGGTCGTCATCACGATTTTTCAGAAAACACCGGTATTTTTCGTCCTTTCTAGATTCTTTCGTATTTGCAACAGCGAAAAAATGATTCTTGTCAACAAACCAATCTCCTAAACAACTGTATTCCACGACTGAAACATGATGAAAGAAGTATTAATTAAATTATGCGAATTTTATAATAAATAACTTGTTAAAATGGTACAAAACAGATTACCTCCCTCAAAAGTATTCTTCATGCCAGCACATTGTTTGTATGTTATATTGAATTTTTGATTAGTTATTAAAAATTGTGTTCCTGCAGTCTGACATGATCTAATTTGTGCATCAGGGTGATTACATTCTCCTGTAAATCTGAACCGATTCTGTAATAATAAAAAGGAGAATAATGTTTTGTTATATATAATTAGTACCTTAATGTATTATTAGATGTATAATACCTGATAAGCAAATTGCCAAACGCCTTCAAGAGAAGATCTGCAATTTACTGGAACATGATTCTCTGAAAATAATGTTATTAATTGCTGATCAGGACGTAAACCTTTACATACATTTTCCACATTTGGCTCAATGTCAACGGGCAGATTCACACAGTATGCTAAAACATAAAAGTAATGATATTAATCCATTCTATATAAATTTTCTTCAATTTGTTATAATTATTTTACCTTCAAGTTTCTCTAATACATTCACAGTTCTAACAATTAATTTAACACAGTGGTAGCATGCTTCATTTTGAAACACAAATGTATAATTAACATGATATTCTTCTACCATATCAACACATTTGCCACGATCAGTCATTGTTTCGGCATTTATTTCTGTTAATGTATTTCTCCCATTTTCCCACGAGAACCAAGATCCTCTAACAACTAAAGGAATTTGACAAGATCCTTGGACCGAATGGATAACTAAAAAATTTCACATTTGGATTGTTTATATGTTATAAGATACATCAAATTGCATTTACATAATGCAAAGTATTAAACAATATGTATCTTTTATTATATTCACTTTTTAACTTAGAGAAGGTTTTAAATAAAATTTCACTCTTCTAAATAGAAAATTGAAAGCAGAATTTTGTATATACCTAGATAACAAGTGACTGCATACATACACCTATTTACAAATCGTTGAAACTTACCTTGACATGTAAAATATAAACTAAATAAAAATAAATATAATCGCTTTGTCATCTTCTCATTAAATGTTGTAATTATGTTCAATAATTTTGATGAAGGAAAAAAATTTATTCCAGTATGACTCACAACATATAAGAGAATTACTCTTAATGCCCAACCCACTTGTGAGTTGTGTTATATTTATACCTATGCTGCCCTCTGTACATGAGTCTACTTTGAATAATATGAAACTCTAATGAGTCTATAATTTTTATATTTTTTGCAAAATGAAACTGTTTACATTTTTATGATATTTTTATATATTTTAATAGTTAATAATTTTAACTATTTATGTATAACAATTGAATTAGTAATTTAATTATGTCATATTTTCAAACATAATTTCAACAATTCATTAAAAACAATTAAATTATTTTCCATATTTCTAAAGATTATTCAACAATTATTTAATTTATTTGCAACAATTAACTTAATTTAAAACTTAATTTCTTAACATTCCTCGTCTGTGCTATTTTACTTGGTATCGTGACAGATAAGGTATATGAATAGACATACAATGTAATTTTTCAGCCCACGATTGGAAGGCCGCAGGACTCCCTTACCATTTTCATGTTACATCCTATTGTACCAATTCTGGCAAATTTTGTACTGCACCAACACTAGTGATGAAATTTATCATTAAAAAATATGGACATCTGCTTTGAGAATTATTTATTGAATTGAAAGTGGCGATATATTCTTTCATCAATGGAATCTAAACAAGGAATATAACGACATGAAATAGCGATTGAGGGAAATGGGATAAAAAATTTATATTAAACCATTAAAATTATACATCAGATTATTTGTATTTAATTAAAAGAATATTTACATTTAGCAGAAAAAGAAGATTATTTATATTTATTATAGATAAAAATAGAATATAAATTAAATTTATTGGAAAAAAATAAATGAAATATGATATTTTTAAGAATAACATAATTAGATACGATGTTCTTTATTTAGAAACCTGTAAATTCATAGCCTAAATTAGTTGTCATCAAACACAATTTTCTAGAACACTGGAATTATCAAAATGTTTTACAAATATTGTTCGGAATAAAGGGACACATTGGGCAATCTAAATTATATTTTGAAAATCGCCCGTTTCGCAATTTCGAATTCAAATATATTTCCCTAAACAATACAATACACATATTTTCTTTTTTATACAAAGATGGTACTTGAAGGGGAATATCCGTCTAAAAAATCAAATGATGTATCAGGAGATCAGACACCACGAGGTGACACAACACAGCCAGCCGATGAGCGATTCTTCTGATAGACAGCTATTGTGAAAAATCACTAAATTGACATATCCCGTGCTCGAGCCGGAATATATTAATAAAAAATCCTAATTTTGTATTACGAGTTCTCCTGTATCAGGAGAACCGCTTGTTGCAGGACTTCGTTGTGCCTACCTCTTGGAGGGACATGTTCTCCTGATACAAAGCTAGAATTTTCAGCCAGAAATACCTGAAAATTCTAGCTTTCTATCAGGAGAACATGAGACACGAAGAGGTGGCACGACAAAGTTGTCAGTCCAACTATTCTCCTGATACAGAGGTTTTTCGAGAAATACCTAGGCTGGATTATCTCGTGAACGAGAAGGAGTTTTTGGCTGAAAATTCGTAGTTTGTACCAGGAGAACATGAGACACGTAGTGGTTTCACGATAAAGCCCGCAATCCAACGATTCTTCTGATACAGAGATTTTTCGAAAAATACCTAGGTTGAAATATCTTGTGAACGAGGAGGAATTTCTGACTGAAAATTCAAATTTTCGAAATACTCCTTTTACTGGTATTTTTTTTGCATATGTAATATGTTTTCATTGCAGATCTTTTTATTGCTTCTTCTGATTTAAATTATAATAGTAATTCAATATATGAGTTTATTTGAGATGTATTAACTTACTGAGAGTAATAGTTACAGAAAATATACAGAAATACAGACGTTAATGTTTTAAAAATAGTGGATATGTATCAAAGAAATTGACTAAGTAGTAAATATTGTTGCATCAATATGATGTTTCATCCAACTGCAAGTGATAGTTATATATTACTGATTTTACGAACCTTTTTTAGTTTGTGAGTTTTGTTTCAGGTGCAAGTTGTATGAACGGTCGAAAAAGGCTTCGCAGTTGTTGACAACACTGTATTAGGTTTCAAAAATCATATTTCCGGAGTCGTCACTACTTGACGTACTTCCCTCGTTTTACTGTGCATGTAGTTCCCTAATTCTTCTTTGGTTAAATGTAGATTGCGCTAAAAAACCAGAGATTTTACTATGTCGGTATTTCAGATCTTCGGCCGCGAAAACCTGTAAGGTGCAATGTCTATTCATATACCTCGTCTGTGACCTATCTAATGTCTGGTCTATCATTAGTCAATGCTTAAATTAACCCCATATCATTTCAATTATTTATTAAATTTAAGCACCTGTTGGTTTTGGAAACAATTATCAAATAACTTTGTTATTATAAATACAATAAAATTGAATGCAGACTAATGTATAGGAGTATAATTCGTGTAACTGAAATTTATTGTATTAAATTTAAGATTTCCATATATAATGAGATATTTTTGTAAAGTTTTAAGTATTAAGGCATAAATAAATTTTTGTTTTTATAAGGTATATTATATTTAATGTAAGATCTGTTTGAAATACAAAATCGTAATGAATTTATAAAAAAATATTACATTAAAATTTATCTTATTCGATATTTATAATTGAAATATATATTAATAAAAATTTATAAAATAGAGTATTTAATATAAAATTGTTGGGAAAATAATGTTTATTTATGATGTAATTTTTGTTTTTATATAGAATGATTTGTTTGAATAATTTTTCATATGTCTGAATAATTGCACAAAGAAATCACTTTATCATTAGTTGTACAAAATTCTTTGTCTTTCTTACAATTAATTTCTAGTATTTTAACACTAATTCATTGAATCGTATCATGAAGTAATCGTATTGCAAAATAATGTCAATACGTTCAATTTTATTGTGAAAACGTAAACTGTATAAATTCAATTATTACTAATTGTGGATCCTTAAGAATAATGGCAAAAACAGAAGTTATTGAAAGTTGGGAACCATTACGACTGACATATATTAAACCATCATTTAATATTGAAGAATCAGCTTTGGCAGCACGTCAAGATTTATGGCACAAATTCATTTTGTTTAATGTAGGACAATATAGTGCAACAAAAATGTTACGAACTGTTATTGTTGCTTGTGAGCCTGAAATTATATTGCCTGTTATGTACAAAAAAGAAAGACCTAACAAAAGTACATTCCTTACAAAATGTAGTTCCAGTGCTATTGAAAATCTTGTAAAGCAAGGTTTATGTATAACTCTATCAAATGGACAAGAATTACGTATTGATATCGTATTAGGATATACAGATTCTCAAAGTTTACAATTGAATCCTAATAGAATTATAGCACAGGCACTTTATTATAGGTATGAGCCTACAAAAAAAGTATTGAACCTTGATGACTTTGAAAATGAAAAATCATTACACTCTATATATTGTCCCATATCTTTACCTAAAGTATTACACTTCGTTTTAAGATGTACTAAAATGGGTATTTTAAGCAGTAATCGTGACTCACGATTACCTATTAGAGAACTAAGTTTAAGATACAATGAAATTACAAGCATTGTCTTTTTTGAAAAGTTCTTCAATTATCATTTAACCAAATTAGATTTACGTCACAATCAAATTGCAGATGTAGAATACTTACGCTATTTCAGTGAGTTTAAAATAAGTGAACTTTGGTTAGATGGAAATCCATTGTGTACAAAATATAGCAAGTGTCAAGATTATGTACAAGCAGTAAAGAATGTTTTTCCTCATTTACAAAAACTGGATGGGATTGTAATAGGTATGGAGCAGAAGTTTGTTCCTAGTATCCAAAGTAATTTTCTAAGAAATGGTACCAATACTTGTCTGATCAAACAGTTTGTGAAACATTATTTCACATTATATGATCAAGATGATAGGCAAGTGATAAATGGTTTATATGATAGAGATGCACTTTATTCTATGAGCCTAGGACCTGTTTCAAATTATATTCACAAACAATTAACTAAAATGTTTGTTACAAATAGAAATTTACTAAAATTCGTTGATTATGCAAAGTGTCAAGAATTTTTATTACGTGGCCCAGAAAAAATTATTTCTGCACTCAGGAATCAACCACCTACTACGCATCACTTCAAAACATTTCATGTAGATTTATTATATGAAGGAGAGATCCACCTTGCAATGTCTGTGCAAGGAATGTTTTCATTTCGAGACATTCATCAATGTCCACCAATGTTTTTCAATAGAACTTTTATAATTATGAAGAAAGAAGATAATGAATATTGCATTACTAACGATCAGTGTTATTTGGATGGAACACCTGCTAATGGTACTTTGCTAGGAAACAGTGAAATGAAGTTTGAATCAAAAGGTGCCCCGAAATTTATTCCAACAGTGTTTAGTGTTTCTGAGAAAGAACAATTACTTACATTTTTACATGAATTAACTACAATGAATATGAAATTTTGTCATCAATATCTTGAAGATGCCAACTGGGATATTAGAACTGCTATTGCAACATTTATGAATATGTATACAGTTAACAATGTGCCACCTGAAGCATTTATATAATATATATTTTGTAATTTATTGTATAATGTTTATTGTAATATTAATGTCATTACTTGTAATATACCTGTAGTGTAATAAGAAACAATTTAATTATAAATTTAGCTATCTAAAATATTTAATTAATTTTATCTTTTGTAAGTACAAAACTTTTTTGGTAATATTATTTTAATAAAATGTACTACTATTTGAAAAGATAAAATAAATGCCATAATTGTTTTTCTATAAAAAATTTTTTATTTCAATTTATACAAAATATAAAATTACAATTTTCATGATATTAACAACCTTGCTGTGTATTTAATAGAGCAATTGTTTTATTTATATATGGTATAGTATTCACATTTGAATTTACTCCTAATTCAAATACTTTTTGCATTAGTGGTAAAGCATGTTCTGAAATAAAGTATAATTTATTAAAATTAGAATGCACATTATTAAAATAACTTAAAGATTGAAATAAGAAGGGAAATATACCTTGCATACATAATACAATTTCTGGTAATTTTTCTAGAGCTGACATTAATATATCAGCTCTAGAACTGTCCAAGCATCTTTGAAATGCGGATAAGATATTTGCATTTGACGCAGGACGATGTTTTAATGCTCTTGCTAGTAATGTATGCGCAAGAGATCTTATGTTACTTTGTGGAGATACAAGCAATTCCGCTATGTTGTCTGTTATAGATTCCAAAACCGTTGGTTTTCGTGATGATAAGTGCTCAATTTCTTGAAGAGCACTAAATACATCTAACGCATAATATCAAAATTTATATATTCTAACATTATAACGAAATTTCAACTGAAGTCAACATAGTTTTCAATCATACCTTCACCTTGCAGTTTAGATAATGTAGTTAGCAATGATGACCAATGCTGTGGAATAATAGTTTCTGGAGGTGGAGTAGGAGGAACAGTAATTAAAATCTCCTCTATATCTTCTCCTTCTCTTGGCATTGGAATGCCTGATACGAGCGTTCTAAGTGTAACTAAATTTGGATAGTGTACCTGTAATTCACTATATGTAAGGGTAAGCTGATATCTGAAATTGATTAAAAGAGATTACAAGTATTACTTACTGTAGAGCCTGAGCATGCTTCTGCAAATATTTTAACGCCCTTTGTGCATCATAAGAAATGTATGCTTGTAGTAACGTAATAAATCTATTTAAGAGTGGTATGAGATCTTTTACAGGGCCATAATTCTGAAAATTAAATTCATTAGTAATCTTTAATTTAATTTATATTAATTAACGTGCAAATACTCCTTTACACACTTGGAAACATTGAAAATAATTCTCTAATGTATCTTCTAAAGCAGTTTGATGTTCTTCGCTAAATAAATGCGGTTGTAATAACTCTAGTAATCCCATTATTTGTACAAAAAGATTTAAATGATGTCCTGTTCTAAATTGACTAAAATCCAAATAAGATCTTCCCATTAATGATGACGCTAACATTGGAAGCTGTCGCAAAACTAAAATAGGATGTACAGCAGCCATTTTTCGAGCACATAATTCGAAGTCTTGAGACCTAGAATTCCATGACTTTTGTCTCGGTGTTGCTGCTAAGGCAGTTAACAAAGAATGACTCATGCAATCCAAAACAGAACCAGTCCATTCTGTAATCTTTGCTCCTCCGACAAATTTTTTAGTTTGAAATGTATCTAAATAACATATTACTTTAGGTATTTTCATGTACATGTGTAACAAAAACTGATGGACCATATCGGAATCAACGCTAAAACATAAAAGAAAACTATTTAAAAGATACTTTATGAACAGAAAACTTAACGCTATGTTAAATTAAACGTACTTTGAGTCGTTCATCATACGTTCAGCCAAATATTTTACAACGTTGGCAACTAAATGATCATCTGTAGAAATACAATGTAATAATAAATCAAGACGTGAATCCATTCGAGCAAGCGCAATGTTTCTACTCTGACAATTATGTATAATAACAGCTTCTGCTACTATATATGCTACGAGCGTCAATAATTGTTTTTCATGTAAAAGCAAAATATTTTCTGGTACATAATGTTTTGGCGTGAATTTATCTCTGCCTTGCCAGAGCTTTGGATTGCAAGTTAATGCCCACAAGAAATCTAAAACAGCCGTCGGATCATACCTATAAAAATAATATTTCATTATCTTTATATATATATATTTTTTTTAAATTATGTATTTAAATTATTTTTTATTTACCCATCATCGCATTTATCTAACAAATGTCCAACACATTTATACAAAGTTGCCCAGCTTGCCCTATGTGTTAATAAAGTTAACAAATAAGGTCTAAACGAATGCGAGCTCATAATGTTGTTATCAATTTTCATTTGTATTTTCGTTTTTCCAAATAAAAGTTTCATTTGGAGAGTGGGACATGTCCCAATTAATTCTGGCTCAACAGATGCTAACCAGTCAATTAGTAAACCGGTTCGTGGTTTTAAAATACCTTCGTTGCTGTCGTTCACTAATAATCGTGCCATTGCTTCAACAAGAATATCAGTTTTCTGTTGTTTCAAACAAATGTCTAACAATTTACGTCCAACTGCTTCTAAATTCACTGGATCTGTACTTTCTAATATAGATCCAGGATCTCGATTTTGCATCAATATTGTTAATTCCATGCTTTTTGGTGTTTTGGTTAATTGCACGTTTGCAAAGTCTCTTAAAATAGACAGAACTGGGGCTTTCACATCGCCTATCAATCGTATCAAATTTAGACACATATTACGAGCTAATTCGACCACTTGCTTCGAAGTCGATGACTTTTTTAAAGGCAACAATATTACTCGCATCAGAGTACAAGAATACTGTGGCATATGAACAAGTGATGCTAGGAATTGTTTAACTTGCATTGAACTTAATACACTACATATATGTTGTATTGCTAATACAACGGCTCCACTTTCTTTGGTAGATTTCTGCAAGTCCTTTGCTAAGGTTTTATGCAATCGGCGATATGCGTCTACCTTTTGATTCATTGGTATATTTTCGATAAATAATCTATTAATCAAATGCGGAACATCCGTTTTAATAGAAGATTGTATAACAGATTGTTTCTGAACTATAGCACTTAGTGGTAAAGATTCTTGTAACTGTCCAATAGTTACTGCATTCTCATCAGGTAATTCTGGCTCCATCAATTGCAAAACTTGTACAAAAACTAGTCCACCTGTTGCTCCTCTCCTATGCTGCACTTCAACTAATTGTGCCATGTATGTTTTATCGAGTACTGCTTCGCCAACTGAACTTGGATCGATTTGCACACCAGCATCTAGTGTGTGCAATAATTTAGTCATCGAAGGGACAGGAATACCGAAGCTCTGAATAAAAAGGACCAATTGTTGCGGCTCCAAATCTTTAAGAGCTGCATCAATTAAACGTGGTACGTTGCTTCTGATCATTCTCAATTTTAACCAATCTGGTATTAGTAAAGCTTCTTCACTTGTATCAACGAGGAAAGCCTTTGGTGGCTCTGTATTTAGTGGAAACCAAGTTTCAAGTAAAATATCAAACAATACATCGTCATCAGAGTCGTACGTTAATAAGATTATCATAGCGTGGACAACTAAAATATGCATAGTGCATTCTTCTCCTGTATTCCATTGTACTAATATCTGATCTTGACTCTCGGACCACGTATATTCCTCTGCTCGTGGAGACCGAGCTTTCTCTAGATAATTGCAAAAAATCACCATGAACGCATGCAAAGTCTGTTTAGCTTGTGGATTATCAATTTCTGATTGTGGTAGAATAGCTGCTATAATTGTACTTCGCTCGACTACCAACTGCGATATTTCGTTAGCCAAATCGGTTAAATCAGGTAAATCGTCGTCCGTAGTATGTGCAGAAAGATAAGATATGTACGCGTGCACAAGATCTGGATTATTTTCGACTTGGCATGCACCACGAAGAGCAGTAGAAACTAAAGATCGTACTGATAAGAAATGAGGTATGGACGGTAATTTGCGAAGAAGCCAGATCTCTCTGAAATGAACAGTTCGTATTAGGTTCTTTATTCTTTGAATAAATATCATTAAAAGTGTACTTTTTAAATTACTTTTCATTCTCTCCATCTATATCCATGGGTTCTTCTTCGGTAGGTATTGATCCAAGTACCATCTTTAAACCTGTAATTGCTTGGAGGCGACTGCCAGTTTGTTGGCTGCTCAGTCTTCTTAAAAAATATTCTAAAACCTCGTAGGCATGTTGTCGATCCTGTTCGGGATCGGTTAATAACATTTGAAGATGAGCTAATAATTGTTGCTGTCTTGGTTGTTTCTCCACAGCTTGAGTACTAGTGGATAATAAAAATTCACAAAGACATTGTACAGGTAATTGACTAAGAGATCCTTCGCTATTTTGTACAAGATCTGCTAGCCATGGCATACTTTGAGACGAACTTTGTTGTTGCCTTTGTATTATATCTAATAAGAAATCTGGTTTACGAGATCGACAAAGTAGATGTCCCAATCTGTGGGACACATTTAATGATTGTATTTGCTCTAACACCGCTGGAGGTGGTCTTCTAGCAATACCAGTTGGTTCCATAGTCATCAATTGCGACAGTAGTAAACTATTTTGTTCTGATATTTGTATCCTTGTAGATGCAGCGGCTAAGTGCGATTCATATTCTAATATTTCTTGTTTTTCTATAGCTTCGACTTGCAATTCTTTCGAACGTTCTTGCTCTATTATTTCTGGCAATGCCATCGTTGGTGGTGGATAAGAGAAATGGCTACAAAGGAATGACATATTAAAAGAGATCTATTGAAAAAGAATATAAATATTTTTCTCTACGCGATTATATAAAAATTTCCACGTACTTTGTAATGCACATTTCCATCAAAGTTCGTAAAATGGGATATCGTTTCCATGCAACCGCACCAATAGTAGAAGGATTGTGAGCAGCCAATATTAATAACATTATCCATCCTTTCCAGTATAAATTTGATATCGCCAAAGTAGGTGGTACATAGCTAAATAAAAGTAAGAAAATAAATAAATAATTAATATAAGTTTCTATTGAATTAGTTAAATTTATAATATTACTACAATCTGTAAATACTTTGATGGTATGTTTATAGTTCCTGGTGGTTGATAAATACACAAGTTAAAAATAAGTTCAATTATATCTAATTTATCAGCTTGTAGTGTTGGGAAACTCTCAGTGGAATTAACTGCCGCTCGCCTAATTAACTGATCTACTAGATCTAATGTTTCTGAATGAGTAATGCCATTTTCCTAAAACAAAGAGTATAAAACACTTAAATTATTATGTTAAAAAGACATGCTAGAAACGAATAAATTCATTACTCTAGATACATACTTTTGAAAAACCGATCAGGAGCAGTCTTAACAATGTATTCTGTAATAATGGAACATCCGAGATAAGGCGTAAATAAAACACTCTGTCAGATTCAGGCGGCCAATTATCTAATTTATAGTACTGCTCTGGTGGTTCAAGCAGTAAGATTTTATGTAAAGCATGAAGCAACTCATTTTTTCCAATAGCATACATCTGTGGCGCTGAATTCTGTAGCCATAACACGGCTTCGAATTGTATTGTCGCTACCATGTTCTGAAATTGATGTAATAAAGCTATATCTTTTTTGTCACCTCTTTGTGCTAATGCTGCGGCTTCTTTAACTTGTGGGCTGATAGCTAGTAACATACATAAGCACAATAAATCTGCAATTGAAATGAAGACTCGTTCTTTGAATTCAAAATTAAGCAACTGTTGCGCTATATCCTGTCTTTCAGACATCAACGTGCGCGCAAAGATAAGTAAATTAATATCATGCCGGCAAACACGTATGATTTCTCTGAGCAGTGCACGCAAAGGTCTAAGGTAATCTTCTCGGTTCATTAATAAATCCTGAAATATTTCTGCAAGTAATTTAGCTGCTTGCTCAGGTAAAGTTTGAAACATTACACCTAGCATTGGCATATTATTTGGATTTCTTGCATTAGATAATTCATTGTAGATTGTATGTTTTAAAATAGTAGACAAATTTTCAGGATGCAGGCCGATTAATTCCTTTACACCATTCAAATACAAATTAATTACTGCTTTAGTTTTCAATCTCATTTTTACTAATTGACTTATGACTTCGACGTCTCTTTGCGTATGGGAAGTACAATTGTAACAAATGTAGCTCAGTAATTCTTGAGCAGGTCTCATTAATTTCGGGTTGTGTAACCATACTTCTAATCTTGGCACGGCGATATTTCTGATTTCCACAAAACCGCAGGCTGAAGAAAGTAATTTTAAAAAATTTTTCGTAATTGATTCTGGTTGCCGTCTGTTTAATTGTTCTTTCACGGCTTCAAGAACAATAAACTCTATGTTCTCTATACAATGAGCATATCTGGGAGTAACAGGAAATTCGATTTTTTCTTTATCTCCAGAAAACTGTACAGATGAAGATCCTGGATCATCATCATCAACTGTAGACGGACTATGACAATCTCGTGGTGTTAAGACAGATAGCTCTGGCTGTAGAACACTTTTTGGTGGATGCCTTGTATTAAATCCTGTTAAAATATTATCTACAAAACCTTTGCATTCTTCGTGATCAATCCATACTCTTTCACCCAAAGCATCCTCAATGTATAGCTATAAAGAGAACAATAAAAATTAAATTATTACATAGTACTAATAATTACATAGTACTAATAATTATTAACGTAATGTAGACATTCAAGCAACCTTGACAAAGATTTCTGGCCAATTCCTTTTATCATGAAATCCCTTCATTAACAAATTAGCTGCAAGTACAGGAACTAATGGGTTTCCTTTTGTTTTATAATTATGTCCTTGATCCCGTTTTAGTAAAGAGGATAATGCATGTAATATACAATCATTTGAAAACATGGAAGGACGAATTTTTGCTAAGTATAACAGTCCCATGTAAACCAATGTATCAGGTTTCCATTTTTGATTTTTAAGCGTTTTTATGGCACCACAAATAATGCCTATAACTTTGTCACCTTCATCATTGTCATTAGCTTCTAGAACCATTGGGACAAAATCTGCTGGATCAATGTCTATAGCTACCAATTCCCAAGCCTCAGCGCTTGAGAATGGCGGCCGCTGATGAGAAACATGTGTTGCAAGTTTAGGCTTCTTCTGTGGGATGTATTGAAAAGACTGAAGTGATCCTGATGGTGCTTCCTTTTTCCTATCATTTCCTACAACATATTATATTTTATTTAAATTTCTCAAACGCTTGTTTATGTATATACATAAAAGGACAACGTTTCATTTACCAGAAGATGAAGTACTACTACTACTTGGTTTGGAGTGAATAACACCTGGTCTTTTAACATCAGAACTTTCATTACGAGAGCTTTTGGATCCAAGTGCGAACAGATCAGAGGGGTGTTGTGCAATTTTACTTTTTGCACCTCTACCAATTCCTGCCTTGCCACGGTCCATTGTGATACTTGTGCCTTTTAAATTTAAGAAAAGAAAAAGAGTAATCAATGATCATTGATATTGCTCATTTTTTCTTTCTGGATAAAACAAATAAAAAGAAAAAAGTAAAAATCTTCAAAATTTAGAATTTTTAGAATTTTTCCAATAATATTCAAAAGCATCGTAAAATATTATATTAGAAGATAGTTCATTTTAATAAGTTCTAACCTATGCAACATTTATAAAACGGGTTTTCAGAAACTGTTCTTTCGAAAAATACATCTAGTACAGTGCAAAATAAGCAACATTAGATCTAAAATAATTTACTACAATTAAAGATGTAGACTGGTATTTTTCTACGTCGAGAAATTAATGTTACAAACAGAACTCTTGCAGTCAACAATAGTAGCAGACACTACTATCGATATCATTTTGTTAAAGATTCGATAGTATCGAACTGATAATGGATATAAAAATCACAAATTTGAACTGGTAAGTAATGACAACAAAATCGGAAAATGAACGTAATAATATAAATAAACCTTGTCATTCAAGATTCGCTTTCGTATGTACCTCTTGTTACAAAAATCTACAACTTACACAAAGAAACAACAATTTACCTGTTAATCTATCTACGATTATCTACTTAAATTTCGATCGATTTAATTCCAAACTCGCGTTCAGATTGCAATTAATCATCAAGGAATGCATTAAATAATACATTGAACGCGTATG
This sequence comes from Melipona beecheii, assembly GCA_032399605.1. Classification (NCBI taxonomy): domain Eukaryota; kingdom Metazoa; phylum Arthropoda; class Insecta; order Hymenoptera; family Apidae; genus Melipona; species Melipona beecheii. Next base: position 14,252,084 of record JAUCMO010000505.1, read on the forward strand.
CTATTCTAAAATGTACAGTATTCAAATGTATTATATATTTAGAATATGAAATTCAAATATTCTAGTCTTATCACGTTCTTGCTTATTGCACTGCATGCTTGATTGAACCAATCAGACCGTAGGAAATTTAAATTTAAATGAACATTAAAGCAGTCGTCATTTTAAATGGCAGTTGCGATTTGAGGGGCAACATGTAACGAGGCTGAAAGGACGTAAAAAGCAAATTGTAGGCGAAGTGGCCACGTGAAAAAATTTCATTCAAAATTTTTATGCCGTCTTGTTTAATACACTGCCAAAATGTCAAGCGATATTAAGGTGGGAATTAAATTAAGACCTCCGACTCAACAGGAGCTAGATGAAAATTTGTCGATGCAATGGATCGTAAAGGAAAACTCGATTGTCTCGTTAGAGCAAAAGACAAGTAAATGGCACGATAATGGATTTCATTTTGGTACGTGTCAATGCTATCTGAACTTCTATTTCTCCCTACGTACAAAAGTAATTATCCCGGACTATAACCTGCTTGTCATTTTTCATTAAATAATATATTTTCACTGGGAAAGAAAATTAGTAAAAATGTAGAAGTTCCATTGCTCATCACAAATCAGTAATTGTTTGTTAATGTATTCAATTACATTAAATCATTCTTGCTATAAATCATTGGATAATTAGTATTTATTGTTTGTATACAATAAGAGAAAGATGAAGTATTAATTGTGAACATTTATTACAATATTGTAATGTCTTTTTTGTTATTATATTACTTATCTTTAATACTTTATTTACAGATTATAATTTTGATGTAAATACAAAAAATTCTAAAGTATTTGACAGTATTGTTAAACCTATTGTTGATGCTACTGTAAATGGCTTCAATGGAACAGTATTTTGTTATGGTCAGTTTAATTCTGGTAAAACATATACAATGATAGGTACCTCGGAAGATCCAGGAATACTACCACTTACTGTTGAATATATATTTGATGCTATTTCAAATGTCATTCAACGTGAATTTTTATTGAGGTTTGTACTGTAGATTGTATCTGTAATTTTTGAGAAATTATGAGAAGGACATTTATTGTTTCTAGGGTATCTTATTTAGAAATTTGTGATGAGAAAATAAATGACTTATTAGACAAAAATCAGATTGATTTAAAATTATACAAAGATAATAATGGACAAATAATTGTTAACTGTGCAGAAAAAATTACAAATTCTTCAAATGACATGTTGTCTATAATAAAAAAAGGAATTAAAAATGAGAGAATAGAAGAAAACAAGAATAAACATATTGGTAGCCATAACATATTTCAAATTGTAAGACTGCATAAAATCTTTTATATTACATACATATATTTTATTATACTTAGTGGAACAGAGCCACATTTTTTTTTTTTTTTTTTTTTAGATAATTGAAAGTCAAGGAATTGAAGAGGATTCAAAGAATATTGTACAATTATCACAATTAAATTTAATAGATCTTGCTGGTTTTACAAAATCTCAGTGGACTGAAACTATTGAAGAACATCAAACTGATGTATCTCTTTTTACTCTAGAATCAATAATTACACAGATGAGTAAGTCACAAAATATCCAGGAACACATTGATTATCATAATAGTAAACTAACAGAATTGCTACAGTCATCATTAAGTGGCAATGCTTTAATAGCAGTAATATGTACAGTGACACCTGTTATTTTAGAGGAAACATATTACACTCTATCGTTAGTATGCTACTTTTTACAATGTAATTTATAACTTCATATGTGTTAGAACATTTTCCTCAATATTTAGGTTCGCAACTGAAGTTAAAAAAGTTAAAACCAAACCACAAAAGGATGAAATTATATCTAATGCATCACTTCTTTGTTATGCAAAACGAATAAAACTGGAGGTTTGTATAATTAACAGCAATTTAATTTAAAAAATTAACTAATTTTTTCATCATAATTGCTATGATATATTGAAATTATTTCATTAGCGAATAAAAAATGGAAACTCATCTATAGACGTAGAAGAAGTAGAATCTAATAAGGTGCAACAAAAATGTCACTTGTTAGAAGAACATATAAAATTATTAAAAACTCAAATTATTTCTGGACGTGTAAAAAATGATAAAAAACCAGTTAATAATAAATCTAAAAGAAGAGAAATTTATTATAATCCTGGAATGATCAAACCGTATTCACCTATATTTTATACTCAAACTTGCTTACCAACAATAAAAGAAATTTCATCCGAGAAACCACATAAAAAAAACATTATGCAATCAATTGACATAAATCAAAGTAATCTTATTACATTGTGCAATTTCTTTTTTTCAATGTTTACAATTATATGAAAATTTAGCTTATTTTATACTTTCAGCATTTCAGGAAGATTTTGAATCAGAAGCAAGTGATCATGAAATAATTGATCATGAAGCAGATTATGAAATCAAAGAAAATGATGATATTAGAAATAAACATGTTAAATGTATGGAAAGTAATTATATTTTTCTAAAATCTGGAACGCAAGATTCTTTAATGCAAATTTCTAGGTATCTATGTAATTATTATCAAAATATTATCCATTATAACTTAGTGTTTCCTCTTATCTACAACAGCAGTAAAGTATCTCCTTCTACACCAAAAAAAGTTTTACGGAAATGTATTGTCGATTTGAGAACAGAGCTTGATGAACTTCGTGAATTTACAACTTTGGAAAAACAATTGATTTGTGAAGAAGAGCATTGTTACACACATGTAAGTGCAATTGATATCTATCTGTGTGTCATGATTCTATGTATATATATTTTTTTTTATAATTTTGCATCTTTTACAAGAATATGGAGGAACAAACGAACAAATTGTTTACTTGTTCTGATTTAAAATATGATGAAATTGATAAATATTCTCCAAATTTTGTAATACAATTAAAGGATGAAATAAAACCCGACGTTCAAAGTATTAAATTAGATATAGAAAAGTTGGAAAAAACTATTTGTTTATTGACAAGTGAAAATATGGAAATGTCAAACAAATTATGTGTTGAAAAAGAACTTGCTAAAGAAACCGAATTAAACTTTCAGAAAACAATCAATGAACTTTATACACAGATCTCAAAAATTACGGAAGAGAAGATTGATTTAGAAAACCACATAACAGTCTTGAATGACCAATTAGAATCATTTCGTTCAAAAACATCAGAAAAATGCGACGATGAACAGTTATTTATTAAATATCAGAATAAAATTGAGGCATTAAAAACAGAAAATATTGATTTATCAGCTATTATTGCAAATCAAAATAAGGAACTTGAAAATATTAAAGAAAGTAAAGCACTATTATATGATCATGACTGCATTTATAAAGATAAAGTTACATTCCTTACAGAAAAAAATGAATATTTGATAAAGGAAAATACTGAACTTTCTACTGATTTAATAAACAGAATTGAGGAAAATGATATATTGAAAGAACAGTGCGATATTTTAGATAATAAAATGACTTTAATGAGAAACATGGATTCTAATGAAAGTGACATAGAGAAATTAAGATTAGAAAACAATATTTTGAAAGCTAGAATTGCAGAATTAGGAATGAGAATAACAATATTAACTGATGAAAATGCAAAATTTTCTAGTAATTTATTAGAACGTATGGAAAATTTTGATAATTCGCACAATGAAAAAGTACATAATAATTCATCTATTGCATCTAATAGTCCTGAGAAGTCAAATGAAACTATAAAAAGAATAGTATCAAATGAAAATTACAAAGAACTGTCAAATAAAATTATAATGCTACAAAAGGAAATTACACATCTATCTCGTGTAAATAAAAAATTAAGTGATTTAAAATTATCATCTTGTAGTCAATGTGTACATTTAAAGAATGTAAGTGAAAGTCGTAGAGCTTTTAAACTTGAAGCAAAAATTTTAAATCACAAATTAGAAGACTTACAGAAAAAGTTTGATCGTAAATGTGCATATACTGAAACATTAAAACTTAAGGTTAATCAAGAATTGAATTTAAGTTTTACTGACCCATCTTTGAGCGCCAGTTTTGTAGATAGAATGAATGTAAGTTTTATAGAAGAAGAAGTTCACCATTTAAATAACGAATTACAAGCTTTAAAAGATGATCATGATAAACTTTCAATTTCATATAAAGAAAAATGTGACAAACTTGAAAAACTTCATAGTGCAATAGATAATGTAAAGAAAATCGAGCGTCTTCAAAATAATATCGATCAAGTGCAAAACGATATAGATGAAATAAAGAAGAGTAGTACATATTTTGTTTCTTTGTACAAAACGAAAAGAGAAAACTTATTGGACAAAATTAGTAATTTAACAAATAATAATGAAATATTACAACAAACAGTGGCAGATAAAGAGACATCAATATCTAAAGCTATAGAGAAAGTTCATATTCTTGAAAATGAATTGTCATGTATGAATAAAGAAATTGAACAGCTTTCTGCGATGAGAGAAAATAATGCAGAGTGAAAAAATGACATTAGAAATAGAATTAGAAGAATTAAAGCTTGAAAATGAAAAAAAAGATAATCTTATTACTGGACTAAATAAAACAATCGACGATTTAAATAAATGTATATCATTATTAAAACATGAATTAGATTTAATAACTACTCAAAAGAACGAATTGACTATTTTAATTGAAAAAAATGAATGCAAATATAAAGATGAATTAGAACTTTTAAGAAAGCAATGTGACGAATTAAAAGAAGAGAAACAAAAAAATATAGAGATAGAAAGACTGCGAATCAATGAATCAAATATAGAAAAACTTAAAATAGATTTAGAAAAACAAAGAAACTTACATTATGAAGATACTGTCAAAGAATCTATGATCAAAGAATTAAAGTCACTTGAATGTATATCACATTCTGTAGATTTTTCAAATAAAACTGCAAACGAAATTTTCAATATCTTTTTACAAACTATTATGTTGAAAGAAGAAGAAATAGTTAAAAAAATGAACGAATCATTCGAAAAAGACAAACAAAGATTAGAAGACGAGAAACAACAATGTGCAGATGCTGAAAAACGTATGATGTTGTGGGCTAAAGAATTAGAAACAGAGAATGAAAAATTACACATTGACTTTAAAAAAACAGAGAGTTTATGTATAAAAAAACAAGATGAAATTGATCAGTTAAAACACTCTATAAAAGAAAATAATTATGAAAAGGAAGTACTCAAAGAAGAAATTAAAACATTAGAAATTGATTTCAATAATTTGCAAAACGAATTTGACAAACAGTGTAGAGCAGATATTCAAAAAAAAGAAGAAACAATTATTGTTGCACAAAAACGAGAGAAAGAAGTACGAGAAGCTCTTAAATGTAAAGAAATTGAACTTCAGTCTAAAATGAAATGTGAAAAAGAACGATATGAAAAGAAAATAGAAGAGTTAATTTGCACTATAGAAATGTATAAAACAAAAAATATAGAATTGAAAAATAATATTGAAGAACTTGAAGCTAATGAGAAACAATTGAAAAATATTATAGAAGCAAATTCTTTAGAACTGAGAGTAAAAAATCAAAACATTTATAAAATTACACTTGATTTTGAAGAACTCAGAGAAGCTTATAATGAATTAAATTGCGAAATGAAAGAAAAAACATCTACAATTGAAAACATTACATTACTTTTGAAAAATAAATGTGATATGTTGTCCGAATATAAATTGAAATTAGAAACTATCATGCCAGACTATGAAATATTACAAAATCAAGTTAAGGAAAGAAAAGAAAGTATAGAACGATACAAAGAAGAAATAGAAAAGTTGAAGATGGAAAAGAAGAAACAAATTGAAGAAGTCAATGACAAATTAAATTTGGAAGAGATAAAAAATGTTGGATTGAATAAGCAGTTAAACGAATTAAATAGTAAAAATATTGTTTTAACAGAAGAACTTGATAATTTAAAAGAGAAGTGTGAACAGTTGCAACAAACAAATGTTAAATTAGAAAGGAAGATTAGAAATAGTACAAGTAAAGTGAAAGTTGAAGCAGAGATGGAAGAATTGAAGGATGTAAACAAAAGATTGCAAAATAATTTGGAAGGTGCAAGTAATCGTATAATTGAACTGCAAGAAAGCAAAAATAAAAGTTTCAAAGAATTAGTTAATTTAAAAAGTCAATATGAGTTACTATCTCAAGAAAATGTTGAATTAAAAAAGATGTTATCGTTATGCAAATCCAAACAAAATACTTCATATTTATTAAAAGAAGAAAGCAAATATGATGTACTTCTTCAAGAAAAAAATAAAATTGCATTACAATTAGAAGGTAAAAAATTATTACTAACACAAAAAGACAAAGAGATTGTAGAATATGTAAATCAAATAAAAAATTTGGTTACTGAGAAGAGAGAACTGGATAATCAATTAAGAGAATGTACCACTATTTTACATGAACGTAATGAAGAATTATCAAATTTAAAAGATAAAATGTACATGCAACAAGCTGAAAACAAATTGATTAATGAATTAACAAGAAAATTAACAAGTCTAGAGAAAGAAAATGAAGAATTTAAAAATCAACTTCAGACATTTAAAACAATAGCACAAACCAACATGCAACAGGTAGAAGATACAAAATTACACAATGAAAAAATCTTTGATATTCTAAGAAAAAGAAATTCAGAATTACAGATGAAATTTGATGAATGTCAAAATGAACTGGAACTAAAAAGCAATAGTAGCAGTTCAAGATCTACTAGTCCAGCTTTTGAAAATAATAGAAGAAGACGTAGCAGAAATGAGATATTTAATCAAAGAAGACAATTAGAAAATGTAGCAATTGATATAGATTATGATCAAAATACACAAACGTACCAAATATTAAGAAAGAAAATTCAGGAATTAGAATTAGAACTAGTAATAAAAAATGGACAAATTTCGGCATTAGAAACTCAAATTCAGAGTGAAAATTTTCCTTATTTACAAAAATGTAAGGAATTAGAAGAAGATATGCTCACGTTTCGTAAAAAAGTGTGTATAATATCAATTTTTTTCAATGTATTTTAGGAAGTAAAATTGATTAAATTAATTAAAATTAGTTACATATTTTTCTTAGAATGCTGATCTTAATTCTGAGGTAAGAAAACTTCAAAGGACTCTAAACGACATTAACACATGGGAATGTGACATATGCAGACGATGGCGTATTAATCGGAGAAATCAAGCCTGTCAAACGACATTAAATAATACATCACAACTTTTTACAATGAATAACGAAATAATTAAGGTAAATAGAAATATAATAATTTTACATAAAAACCAATTATAATATTTGTGCAGGATGATCTAAAAATAGCAAAACTGGAAAAAGAAAACGCACTAATAAAAGATGTATGTCGTACACGATGTCGGAAAATAAAACATTTAGAGGACAGAGTAAGAGAATTAGAAGAAGCACAGGCTATATTGTATTCAGACTGTAATGAACTTTTGAAAGACAGAACTGATCAACAACATATTTCCATGATGGAATTCAACAAGCAATTTAATCTAGAAAAAGATATAAAACTGTGAGAAAAACATTTCTTTAAATATGCTTTGCTTGAAATTAGATTGTCAAGAATTTTTTTTTTTTTAGTGGCGCTTGATTATTGGAATGCAATTAATTGCTACATTTATTTATTACATGCAAACGGGATGTGCGTTCATTATTAATTAACCATACTAATGTGAACATAAAAATGTAATTGATTTTTATTTTAGAACAAAATATTCATATATTATTTAAGTGTTTGCTAAATCTATATACGTTGCTAAAAATTTTTTTATATGCATGTTATTTAGAATTTACATGTTTATATTTCATATTCTATTTTTTTTCTATTTCTTCAAAATTTTGAATGTTTAATAATTGAATTTACACATCATATATTTAATATTTTTCTACAGAGCGATAAAAGAAACTGTTCCAGTCAATGTGTTAAAGTTTCCAAAATCTTCAAATTATAGAGAAAGCATACAGAACATTAATTAATAAATGATATTTTTCAGAGATTATAGCCTATAATATTGTTAGAGGCTATAAAAGGCTATTACTATTCAAGTATTACGTTCATTCCTTCTTTATTAAGTTAATGTAAATAATAACAATTAAAGTATTTGAATTTGTAAGGTATTATATTTTTATACTTTCGTAAAATATTGTATAAATGAGGATAAAATTAATTTTTATATGTACTCTGACGTTAAAAGTGACTATATATATATGTCACGTCTTTCGTGCCAACTTTGTAGTAAAATGTTATCTGTGATTCGTTAGCATTTAGATCTTTGTGTTATTATTGTATAAATATTAATATACATATATATATATATATATAAAAAATGTGCTATAAATTAATTTCAAATTCAAATTTAAATTATATCATTTAATTAAGGAATTAAAAAAGATGTTTATCAAATTTACCATTATAATAATTATGTAATTAAAAAAAAAAATAAAATTGTACTAAAATTGTAAATTCATTAAATATAAATAAAAAATATTAAGTAATAAGATTGTTTCCTTTTTATTTAAAATGGTGCAAAATATAACATCTTTGTAACATAATTGTATTTCTTATATTGGCTACACTTATTTGGCAGTTCGTGTATAATCTATACAATAATTTTAGTGGAGGTTAACTTACATCAAACCTACACTTTGTTTTGTTTATAAAGAAAATTTATAAAGAATAAATGAAAAACGTATATAAAAGACAAAAATGGATTTCCAAAATCGACCTGGAGGCAAAACTGGTGGCGGAGGTGTTGCATCATGGTCAGAAAGTAATCGAGATAGAAGAGAACGTTTACGGCAACTTGCGTTGGAAACTATCGACCTCAACAAGGACCCGTATTTTATGAAAAATCATTTAGGCTCTTATGAATGTAAACTGTGTTTGACTCTTCACAATAATGAGGGCAGTTATCTGGCCCACACACAAGGTAAAAAGCATCAAGCTAATCTAGCCAGAAGAGCTGCTAAAGAAGCAAAAGAAGCGCCTCAGACACTTGCGCCTGAAAAACCTCGAGTAGAACCAAAAAAATTTGTAAAAATTGGTAGACCAGGTTATAGAGTAACTAAACAACGAGATCCAGAATCAGGACAGCAAAGTTTATTGTTCCAAGTTGACTATCCAGAAGTAGCAGATAATGTTATTCCAAGGCATAGATTTATGTCTGCATATGAACAAAGAGTTGAACCACCAGATCGTAAATGGCAATATCTACTGTTTGCCGCTGAACCTTATGAAACTATAGCTTTTAAGGTAAACTTTGAAATATAAAGACATAATTAGAAAATCACTTATCAACATTTTATACTCAGAGATATGTGTACAACATTATAGGTACCTAGTAGAGAAGTCGAAAAAGCAGAGGGCAAGTTTTGGACACATTGGAATAAGGATACAAAACAATTCTTTTTGCAATTTGCATTTAAGAACGAAAAGCCTTCAGTTGGCAAAGTACCACCACCTCCTGTTCCTTTAATACGACCTGGTTTAGGACCACCTATGGTACCAGTTCCACCACCACCAAGACCACCTATATTTAATCCAGTACCACCACCACCAGCACTTTTAGCTACAGGCATGCAAATACCTCCACCACCCCCACATATAGCATAATTTTCTTATTTAAACGTAACAAAACTAAAAGAAGATACGAATTAATATTAAAATGTATATCTCTCAAAAAAAGGCGTTTTTTATATATAAAACAAACATAAAGAAACATACTTTGTTGTTCTTCATTCCTTATTTTATACGTCTTTCATAATAGTAACAAAATTGATTTAATTTATTCAAAAATTTTAAAGTTTTACTTTTACTACTGCATAATATTCATATAAAATGTCAATGTAGGTGATCAGTATAATATTGATAAAAAAAAGTCAAGTGCGACAATTTTTTTGTTATTGTTAAAATTTATTAAGAATGTAAATGTATTAGAACGTACAATAGGTCTGTTGAAGGTTCCAGTTCCTGAAACACAAAAAAATATTCATTAAATTATTTATGAAAAAATATAAAATATTATCAAGTTTAATTAATATTATCAGCTATATAGAACAATCTACATGGAGTTAAGTGTTGTACGCACTTTTCCGACCGCCCGTTCATTTTATCATCATTAATAGCTTTAGTCTTTTACAATTTAATCATACTATAGAAGTTTTATTACAAAATATATACCTTCCTGTTTAAGCAGAGAGAACACATACTCCTCCAACAGCCTTAATTTTATCTTCTGCCAGTTTACTGAAAAATTTGGCTTTAACAATAACTGGTTGTTTAGGAAGTCGTCCTTTACCCAGAAGTTTATAATATCCCTACATAAAATTAAATATAAAATAAAAACATAATTACAATATAGCATTTTCAAATTTTCAATCTTATAGCATTTTTTTCAATAATCTTTCTAAGAATTGTACTTACCGCCTTAACTAAATCAATTACTGGAACTTTGCTTTCCGAATCTTTGTACTTAAGCCTGGTTTGCTCAGAAACTAATGTCCATAATTTATCCAAATTCAAGGTGGGACACCATTTTGTGTTCCGCCTTAAATGATAATTTCGCATACCAAGCTGTAAATTGAAGTAAAAGTCTATTAATAATATCCTTCTATTAGTATAAATTTGATACTTGTATAACTTGTCAGAATATTAAGTGCATTCAAAATAATTCAGATCGCCGGTGAATAATAGAGTTATCATCATTTAATATTTGATAGTTAATTTTTTATGGAAATATTAAGTACATGTATTCACCTTTCCAAAGTAGCCAGGATGGTATTTGTCAAAGTTAATACGATGATGATGTAAACCACCAGCGTTACCACGTCCACCGGGATGTTTTCTATGTTTACCTAGAATGAATAATCTAATATTATATATAAATTACCCTTATTAAAATAAAATTCTGAAATGAATACATGATAAAAAAAAAAAAACTGTACCTATACGTCCGTGACCATGACTCACATGACCACGAAGCTTTCTGGTCTTCTTTTTGTGTGTAGACTATCAATAAAAAGAAATACATAAATTAAACAATAAAGTTTAGTCATACAATCACATTGTGTTTCATCAGATAGGTTATGTTTGAAATGTAACGTAAACTCGTAATGTTAACAGTATTTACAATCAGCATTGAATTCGATCATTCCAAAAAAAGAAAAATAATAATTCCACAAAAGTATTCAATAAATTTTTAGTGAAATTATAATTTTCATTGTTTTATTTGAATAACGATGACTTTAATAATGGCAGATTACGGAAAAATAATTTTAAAATCTACAACTTACCATCTTGACCGTGACATGAAGAATAAAGAGCGTTCACTCTTTAATAAAACAGTTACGTTTTCACCAGATGGCGCATACGTATTTTGAATATCATTTGCTCGCAAAATAACTGTTAAAAATATAACAAAAATTACTAGTATTACAATTAAAAATAGAAAATACATTTTGAATTTTACTAAATTAAATCATTTATTCTAAATACGAGAAATAAGTTGTTCTCTAACATAAATATTTTAAAATAGAAATTTTCATGTAAATCAAATTTTATGTGTTTCGTATCATTTATATTTAACTATAACTATTAATAACATGCTCGTAAAAATTACGTGTTTTATGAAATGGAAATTAAAATAACAATACAAGGTGAAATATTCCGTTTACTAACCTTATTTTGTTACTAGTAGTTGCACATACGAAGTTGGCTTTAATCTTCGTAATGTACATCTTGAAAATGTATGGTTAAGTTATGCATATACTTGTGCAGACCGGATTAAAAGGACAGGTGGAGATTTGCAGATTTCATATGATTTATTTATATAATAATTCCAAAATTATATTTAAAAAAGAAATTTAATTTGTCTGTAAAGAGAATTTTATTAGTGAAACGATAAAAAAGCCGTTAAAAAACTGAACGTGCGCAAGGGAAATCTTAAAACTAGATCAAGATGCAGGAATCTCAACCGAAGAAAGGCAAGAAAGGTAAGAAAATAATAAATACACGTGTAATTGAATAGAAACAAAGTGATGGTACCTCGAATATGTACTACGCTTACGTTTTACTGAAATTTTTAATATTGTTTTCTTATATGACGACTGTCGTCTGCTTTCACTTAACCTCAACTTAACCGCTTTTCTTTACATACGGAAAGGATAATAATATGTTTTTACTTCTTCCGTAATATTCATAATTCGATAAATTAAAGTTTATCTTGTCCACATCTTTATAGAAATAGTTTCCTTTATGATTTATGGAAATAGTTGTAAGAGGTTGATATTCATAATTCGAAAGTAATATTAAGTAACTTGATTTTTTATTTTTATTAAATCAAATTTTTATTAAGCAATGCAGATTATTACACGAAAACATAAAACATTGTATGAAATATTACATCAATCGAATTAGTCATAATGTATTCATTGTTAAGGTGAAAGTTGTTCAGTTTCAAACTAAATAGTGAAAGTATTTTAAGATAGTACAAGTATCTTGTATATTAAATATTGCTGTCAATACTTTTGGTACTCTTGGTACCTGTGTACTTTCATTAAACACAGACAGAAAAAGTCTTTTTGATAACTTCTTATTTTGTTATATATTATATATCAATGCATTATATATATATATATATATATATATATTGACTTAAAGATTAAAAATTTAATAATTTAATCAGTTTGTACAAATATTTACGCCAAATAATTAAGTAATACAATATGTTGGATGCATAATTAACGTCTGATATATTATTAATAATTCATATTTATGATTAGCCAGAAGAAAGCGCAATGATAGTGACGAGGAGGATATTGAAAAAGTGTTGGCTGAATTGGAACTTGAATATTCTGGACAGAAGAAAGAAGTCAAAGATGCGCCAGTTGAACAGAAAATTGAAGATGAAGACAAAAAGAAGAAGGGAAGAAAGGATAAGAAAAGAGAAAAAGATATTATTGATATTAAAGAAGAGTTAAAGACTACTGAATTTCTTGAAGCAAATGACATTGATGATGAAATGGAAGTTAGTACTGTAAAAACTGCTGCACAGAAGAAGAAAGAAAAGAAGGAAAGAGAGAAGCAGAAAAAACTTGCCCAGAAAAAAGCTGTATGTTGATTCCAATAGTTATATTTATTGTATTTATATAAAATTTGTTGTTACATTTTAGTATTACATTTAAATTAATTGATAATAGGAAATGACTAAGAAGGCAGAAAATGAAGAAGAACAGCCTGCAGTTACAACAGAGAAGCAAAGCAAAAAGGAATCAGAAGTAAAAGTTCCAGAAACAAAGACTACAGAATTGAAAGAAGTCAATGAAGCAGATGTTTCTGTACCTAATGAAGGTGATGAAGGAAAAAAGAAGAAAAAGAAAGGTGTGAAAGAGGAAACAAAGGAAAAAGGTAACACATAATTTTAATGTCTTTTTTTTTTCTAAGTAGCAAATTAATACAAGTTAAATTTGTTAGGATATAACATTAATATGTGTCTACATTTAGAATAATTAGATATGTGCAATAGGCAAAGGTCCTGGGAAGAAAACTATTGCTGCAATGCAAGAAGCCTTAAAGAAATTGAAGGAGGAAGAAGAAAGGTTAAAACGACAAGAAGAAGAAAGGTTACGGCAAGAAGAACTACGGGAACAAGCTCGGCTGGAACAGCTCAGGCTAGAACAGGAACGGAAAGAAAGAAAAAAGCTTAAGGAAAAGCAGAGGAAAGAAAGATTAAAGGCAGAAGGGAAGCTTTTGACTACAAAACAAAAACAAGATAGAGCCAGAGCACAAGCTATGATCAATGCGCTTAAAGCTCAAGGTTTGGATGTACCAGGCGTAGGAGAAAAGAAACCTCCTAGACCAGGTATTTATTTATCATATTCTGTTGTAAAAAACAATATATGTATGTAAATAAAGTCAGATATATATATATATATATATATAAAAATATTGTTTCAGGAACTCGTGTACGACCGGGTAAAATAAAACAGCAAATAAGCGTCGATGAAAAAGATGACGAAAAAACGGAAGAAAATATGTCAGAGACAAATACAGTTGAATTAGAAATCGTAGATCAACAGCCAAAGGAATTTGAAGAAAACAAAGATGACGTCAAAGATTCATGGGATGCTGAAACTAGTGAAGATGAACAAGATGAAGGTATCAAAAATTAGTTTAGTTATTCTATATAATATACGTTTGCAACGCATATTTAATGAGATTGTTTTAATAGAAGATAATTTGATAGATAAATTAGATGATGTGCCAAAAACTCCTGAAAAAATTAAGGAAACAATACTTTCACTTGAGAAAGGCAAGCAATCACAAATTGAAGAAACTGGGAAAGAATCTTCAGAAAGTGAGTCAGAGAGCGAGAGTGGTAGTGAATCAGAAACAGAAGAAAGTGATGATAGTGGTTTAGAAGATAAAGTATCAGATGCAGCAAGAAAAAAGGAACGAGTTAGAGAACGAATACAACTTCGAAGGGTAGAAGCGGAAAAGAAGAAGTCGTTAGATAATCTTAGAGCTGCTGTAGTGTGCGTTTTAGGTCATGTTGATACTGGAAAAACAAAAATTCTTGATAAATTGAGAAGGACGAATGTACAAGATGGCGAAGCAGGCGGTATAACTCAACAAATTGGCGCCACAAATGTACCTATCGATGCTATTCGAGAATCAACGAAGCACGTTAAAGGAGTAAGTTATCTCTCTATAATTGTTCTATATATATATTATATCGTCAGATTGATAAAAAGAAAATAATAATTCTTCTTTTTTCTCAGTTTGATGAGAACAAATTCAAAATACCTGGACTTTTGATAATAGACACTCCTGGGCACGAATCTTTTAGTAATTTAAGAAATCGAGGATCTTCTCTGTGTGATATAGCTATATTAGTCGTAGACATTATGCACGGTTTAGAACCGCAAACCATCGAAAGCATTAATTTGCTGAAGTCGAAGAAATGTCCTTTCATTGTAGCTTTAAATAAAATTGACAGGTACGACGAAATCAGTCGTTATGATAACATGTAAGTTAAATATTAGCAACGTAATAATAAATTGTAATTTCTGTAGATTGTACGATTGGCAAACTATGAATCGAAAGGATATTCAGGATATTGTAAAAAGCCAAGCTATTAATACACAACGTGAATTTGAAAAACGTTCAAAGGATGTTATTGTGCAATTTGCGGAACAAGGCCTGAATGCTGCATTATTTTACGAAAATCCAGATCCTAGAAGTTATGTTTCCCTTGTACCTACTAGTGCTATCACAGGTAAATTGATATTGCATTTTTTTTTTCTTTTTTAAATATATTTAAAACTGTTTTAAAATACTTTAAATACTAAAAATTATCGCGTTTCGTACAGGTGAAGGCATGGGTAATCTACTATCGTTAATAGTAGATGCCTGCCAAGGTCCATTAGCCAAGAGACTCATGTATAGCGAAGAGCTTCAAGCTACTGTTTTAGAAGTGAAAGCATTACCAGGTCTTGGAACTACAATAGATTGTATTCTAGTCAATGGAATGTTGAAAGAAGGTGAAACAATGATAGTAGCGGGTACCGATGGTCCTATAGTAACTCAAATACGTTCGCTTCTTATGCCACAACCGTTGAAGGAATTAAGAGTTAAAGTAAATATACACTGTTTCATTTGTAATTAACTGCATTGACAAAGTCGTCCTACGCGTGAAAATGCGATAACAATATTTTCTTTATTTGATGAATTGCAGAATGCGTATATTGAACATCGCGAGGTGAAAGCCGCACAAGGAGTAAAAATTGCTGCAAAGGATCTAGAAAAAGCGATTGCAGGTGAGTGATTTACTAAATTTGTGCATACACGTCGCAAGATTGCTACACTAGTAACATTAATTGTATTACGAAAGAAATAAATCACGATTTTGTATTTCTGCAAACAGGATTGAATCTCCAAGTGGCTCAAAAATCGGACGAAGTGGATGTTTTGAAAGAAGAAATTGCGAAAGAGTTGTCTAGTGCTCTCGGTAATATTCGACTCGCGGAACGTGGTGTTTACGTGCAGGCGTCAACACTGGGTGCCCTCGAGGCGTTGTTGGACTTTCTCAAAAGCAGCAAGATACCGGTAAGTTTTATTTATATTACACGATATGCGATATTACTAGATCGTTTACTGTTTTATTACGTCAGTAAACGATGCTAACAAAGCGAAATATATAGATAAATGGCGTAGCGTTGGTATAAACGAACCGCAAGTTAAATAAAAAGGTTCGAATGTAATTACGTAAAAAATTAGAAATCTCCAGCGGCGTTAGAGATTCGTTCCCGCGGTTACGATATTTTGTTTGGCAAGTTCTCGTCAACGAGAAATCGGGAAGCTGCGTGTAAAGCGTCGAAAGTGTAAAAACAAAAGCAAACTGTGTAACCAGCAGAAAGATCGACGGTAAAGCGGGCGGAGAGACTGAAAGTAAATGAATGGGAGGGAAAAAGATTCGTGAAGGGAGAAGCGAGATGGAAAGGAAGAGAGAAAGAGAGAGAACAGCAACAACGAACCACTTCCTTCTTAACAGTTTAGCAGGATACGACTCATTGGTCGCATATGGTGCTTGTAGTTGTGATCCATCGTGCCATCAGCCGTGTTGTGCATCCGTGAGCACGCCTTATAGGTTTCCACAGGGTGTCTTGCATGTTTCACGATTTTTCATCACGAAACTGACGATAAAACGTCTATTATCAGCCGACAAAAGTATCTACTTGAAATGAAAATTCACCTTCAGTTAACAAAATAGCAGGGAATTGAAACGTCGTACGATATTGCTCGTTTCTCTTCTAAAACTAACGGCGAGTTGATGTTGATTGTAATTCAAAGAAATATGAAAAAAAAAAAAAAAAGAAAATATTTAAAGAAACGATCCTCGATTCTATTCTAAACGAAAGAAGTCGTTTCAGCTGTCGAAGTGAAATATGAATGAAATATGTTTGTTGTGTAGCTCAAGTCATTATCATTGTCACGATGATTCGTTCGACGTAGTTCATCAAGGCATCAACGTTCGCGCGATAAAAGGAAAAAAAAAAAAAAAAAAAAAAAAAAGAAAAAGAAAAGGAAAAAGCTACTACGATGGTTTGGTTCGAGGTAACGTCCGAAACGGCCTTAAGCCTGTCCTTCCTCGGATTATGAATGGGCTGCCCCCACCGTATCGTACGATCACGTGGCTCGTGACGTCAGGTTTTATCGCAGGCATACGCAACACATACGCACGCAACCAGTCGTAAGTACGGTCCGTCACTCTACCGGGGCAATGCGGGTATGCTTTTACATATGGCACGCAGGAGGGAGTAGACAACACTGAGCGGGGAATAGAGATCAGCCGCCGTCTCTCTCTCTCTCTCTTTTCTTCTCACCTCTTCCCTCTTGTTTGCTCTTTCTTCTTCCTCTCTTCCCGTCTTTGTCCGACCTGCACCGTTTTCTCGATCCACGAGACTCTCCTCTCTCAACGAGAAGGAGAAATCGTGAGGTTGCCGAGCTAAACTCACTTGCAGTATATAGAGATTCTCTGAGAAGGCTTCTCTTCTGCCAACACACAGAGACACGGACGCGTGTGGGCTGGAAAAAAGAATACGTGACCAACGTACAGGAAACTGCCCACACTCGGAGCAAAAGCACCGTGGGTGGACGGATCGACGAACGGGCGGACGTACGACTCGAAATCGTGGCCCTCTCTGTCGATTTATAAGGCGCATATTACGCTAGAGATGAGACACGAATATCGCGTACCGCGTGCAGAGAATTGTCCATCGACGTGAATATTAGTTTTCTTCTTCTCCTTCCTCCTGTTCTTCTTCTTGTCTCCTCCCATTGGCACGTGGATGTACGTTTCAGAGATCGATGTTTCGATCACGTTCGATGAATGAAACACAACGGCGTTTGAATCGTCGTACGCGGAGAAAAGTATTATTTCCGTTTTGAAAGATATTTCGAGTTTTAGTTTTATCGAGCGATCCATGCGTAGTGATCAATCGAATGAATCGAACGGCTGTCGACGTTGATTTTGACGCCGACGATTTGATCTTGCGTCGAAACGGAGTGCTTAATATTTACGAAGTCAACTTCGAACGCGTACGTACACATATCCGCTCGATTATGACGGCGTTGGCGAATTGAGGATTCTTGCCAAGTACCTTCCTGTCCTCGTCCTGTTTAGATGAGCAGGATCGAAATAAATAGTTTAACCGGGACACGCGCTATTCTTCTTGGAACGAGTCGGCGCCACGCGTATCGATTAATAATTATCTGCCTCGTTTGTAAAACAAGCACGTAGAAATTAACGTTTTGATCCTCGAACGAAACGAAAGGAGTCTTTCAGAAAAGAAAACGTCGTTCAAATTTTGGATCCCGGAGTCACCACGCTCGTAGTTGTTTTTGAAGGTTTATCGAGACGTTGGACTCGACACAAAGTCAGAAAATGATATATAACGGAGATCTCTGAAGCTAAAATCTCTCGTTAATTCGAGATAAATTACCGTGTAAGAGGATCTACGTATCACCCATGAATCTCGAGTTTGCATGGATCAAATAACTCAGTCTTTCGTACTATTTCAAATACTTTAATTTCCTTCCGAATTTTACAAAATTTTACCGAATTTTACCGAGATCAGAAGACACAAGATTAGCCGACGAGAGAGATCTTTAGAAACTTTCTTTCACAGTCCTAAGACTGTGTAAGAGAGTACAATTTGACGATGTAAATCGATCGAGAAGAATTGCGGTTGGTCTTGATTAATCGCTCGTCAAACTCAATCGGATGATTCGTCGACTGGACAGAATCGAGTGTTCGACAAATGTGTGAAAGTGCAGACGAATATATGAAAAAGTGGAACGCGTGAATTTTTCACGTGTCGGAGTGGAGTCTGGGTGGCATTAGTGTCTCGGTTCCGTTGCACGGTGGAACTCGTGACGAGCGGACGAACGGACGGAGGTACAGCTCCGCTCCTCTTCTCTCGGCAGCAGGAAAAGATGGCTCGTTTCCTCGCATTGTTTTTAACCGCGGTATATAAGCAGCTATACCGGGACATGGGAGCGGATATGCGGAGCGCGGACACGCGAGTGCACGCTCTGTCGGCCGTGTGCCGGCATTCTACCGATGTACGAGTTTTCACGATGAGAGAAGCCGCTCACGATGAGAGAACCTGGCCTCTGAAAAGGAGAGAAATAGACGACGTTGACCGGTAATCTCGAAATCTTAACGGAAACTGATTAACGATAGCGTTTAGTTGTTTTCTGTCAACGTGCTGGTACCGTGGCTGTGTTTCCTACCCCGTTTCCCCGCCTTTCTCCCCGTTTTTCCTCTGCTCCCCCTCTCGTTTTGCCCTGAAAGATTCGCGGAACGAGGCAAGAAAATCGAAGCGAACGTTGCGAGTCGCCTCTCGTTCGTCACTGCTTTGCGATACGGTCGAGATTGTCTCGATGTTTCGCGTTCGTTTCGTGGACTTTACAGTCGACTTAACTCGCTTCCCTCGTTCTGCAGGGTAAGATAAGTAAAACAAGAAGCGACGAAGCGAACGAGTCGTCGAATTACAGTCGTGATCGATAACAACAGGTAGGATACGAGTCGAAAGAAGTGGGAGAAAGAAAAGCGAGGGTTGTTGGTTTTTCGATGGGAAGCAATGTCGATTTTGTTGCGGGTGTGTGGTTAGATGGTTATCGAATTTCGTTTCCACCGCGATTAACCACGATTTAATTGTACGGAGGTAGAAAATTATTCCATATTATTCTGTGTAACCGGCAATTACTCGCGCGTCCGCGTGTCGTTTTCCCCGGCTCGAATTTACGCATCAATCAATTTTTCTCTCTCTCTTTTTTTTTTTTTTTTTCTTCTGGAGACACATATTAGGCGCAATTTAAACTAGAGAGATGACACGTAAAACTCGTATCAAAGAATTTAAGGATCCGTGTTCTTATTGCACGTGTAGATATTTTTATCTATTACGAGCCTTTTTTTATATTACAGTTTTTAATGTCCACGACTATTTTTATTTTTTTGTCATAGTTTTTATTGTCCATGAATATTTGATCATCCGCGTTTTACAAGATTTTCCTATATTCGCATAAATATTTTGATCCGTGATATAAATGGACGTTCAACGTCAATCGTTATGAATTAGTTCGGGGAATTCCCAAGTAGATAATTTTTGAACTCTCGTTTAAAAGTCCGAGGATACTTTTTGCTTTGAATATTCAATGATTGTCGCGGTTAATAAAGTTTTCAAGTTGTTTCTTATGTAATGCAATTGTTGTGTGTGCATGTACAATGCATTTTACGAATTCATTTTTGTATCATCCAACATTTCTAGTTTTGAAGCTATAATCTCACAACTTAGTATCATATAATACTGATGCTATATAACACTCGTCAAGTGGAGGTGTATGTTTAAATACACGTGGATACGGATTCTCTTCTCTGCGCGTGAAACAGGGACCTCTAGTTTAAACGGAGGCGTAGGTTTAATAAATTAGAGTTTCCTCGTTCGGGAAACGTTCCGCGGTTATGACAAGAGGTTGAAGAGGATCCGTGCCCTGCCGGCCGGTTTTTAATGCCGGAAGCGTCCCTCTTTCTCCTTCAGGCCCCTCTGTTGCTCTCTCTCTCTCTCTCTCTTCCTCTCTCTTCCTCTCTTTTCCTCTCGACTTGCTCTCAACTTCCTCCCGGTTTGTACCAGCATTTCTTTCGCTGGCAACATCTGTCGTCCGTCTTTTCTCTCTTAACTCTGTCTCTTTCCCTCCTCTTTCTCTTTTCCCTTTTTCCCTACCTTCCTCTCCCTTTTATTCACCGCCTTTTTCTCCCCCTTTTTTTTGTTCTCTTCTATTTCTCTCTTTCACCTTCTCTCTCTCTCTCTCCTCTCCCCCCCTCGCGTCTTTCTTCGATAGCGCATCTGTTCCGCTTGGACGAGCCTATTGCCAAATCGAGGCTATTTGCGAATTCTGACGAGTTCGATGCTCGCTCTCCTATATTTCTCTCCTCCGATGTTCGTTCGGTATAAAACACGTTCGGTAAAACACCGACTCGACGCTATCAAAATAATTATTTTTAATTCATTTACAAAGTGATTTTTCGTAAAATGTACAAAGCCTTTGGAACACTTCTTATTTTGAACATTCAGTCAACAATTGTTAATATGCTAACATTTTGGAGATTATTCTGTGAGTATCGCAAAGTAAACAAATGCAACGCTTGTTCCGAGGCTTCCGAGCAGTTCGTAATATTTTTCTCGTTCCTTGCAAGCTTCGTACATTGATCGTTGGCAGTTCTGGCCTTAAAGTTTTTTTCTCCGAACGGGGATTCCAGTTTCCACAAAAATGCTCGGCGAGCAGGAAATATTCGTTTTTCATTGATCGATTTTTGTTTAACGTTATCCCCGTATTTGAAACAAACGGTTTCAAGAATACACCACTGGTTTCAAGAAACCATTCGTAACACGACGATTATTATTGTTAAACATTTCGCGGAAAGCGTAACGTGTTTCCTTGGACCTATTCGAATTTCAACGCGTACGTTCTTTTTTTTTTTTTTTTCTTTTTCTTTTACGTACCAAGTATTTTTAGAACCTCTGGCTTCTTTTGCTCTTATTTCGTTCTTATTTTAACGCGCAGAACGCACACGGATATTCGACACGTCATTAATTGCATTCCCGACCAGCGATGGCTCTCCTGATTCTCTCTTTCCACCTCCCACGCTATACCGTTTTTTCTTTTCTCCCCTCCCTCCCTCCATTCATATTCGTTCACTACTCGGTCCTTTTACCTTATTCCACCGGATGGTATCACAATTCACCGTTCATCAATGAAACATGACTAGCTGTCGGTGTTTCGGTGAGTGGGCTCATTTATCGAGCGGCAGTGCCTTCTAATTGGCCCGCGTTTTTCTTTCTTTTTCCCTGCCGTTCATCGCCGTCGGTTCATTCATTACGTAAAGGTCACGGGTTTCACCAAGTTTGCTGCTGCGCCGCTGCTGCCAACTTTAAAGGGCCATTCATAACGATTTCTTTTGCCCCCTCGAATGTCCCGTTAAGGATCACACATTTTCTCTTCGCACTTAATTTCCGTTGTCATTTAACAACGTGTAAGCTAAACGACTAAAGCGTACTAAAATTCGCGTCAGAGGAATGGAAAGTGCAAAAAGCAGAAAGAAAGAAAGTTTGAATAAGAGTAGTATCGTACGAATCTCTGAAAATGCACTTGAGAGTTTATATTGTAAAGATCTTTTCAGCAATTAAGCGCGTAATTTATAAAATTATACCCAACTACGAATTATGTCTGTCAGTATGAAAATATACTTAGTAGTATCTAAACGTGAAGGTATTTAAGCACCCAGTAGAAACAAAACAGCTTATGCGTACATCATGAATTTCACTACATAGCAGAATGAAGCAAATCTGCAAACATGTATAAAGATTACAAGATACTTGATATATGTCAGAGATCACAGATTCACGTCAATATTTAACGGTTTATAGTTCATTTTTAACAATTGCAACTATAACTATCCATGTCGTGTAATGATCTTTTACTAAGTGTAATTTGCAACAAGTACCACGTAATCAGGTTAATTTTAATTATCAATTTTAATTATCAATTATCAATTTTAATTATCTCGTTCCACTCGTAATGTTAATGAAAGCAATAAAAATGAAATTTTGAGATATTTTCAAATATTTTTGTGATCTCAAACCAAATTATACGACACGTATTTATGTTAATCTCGTTCGTCGGAATAATTTGATAATAGCTTTTGTCAAAGAGAAAGAGTAGCGATATCTCGTCCTAATATCGGAATGCACCGGAAGTCTTAAAAAAGCTGTCTTATCTTCAAAAAATTCTCGGCAACCTATCATTTCCTACTCATCCTGTTTTCCCCGCCTCGCCCCTCCTCGTTTCTGTCTGTTTTCGATGAATGATTATCAGCCCGTTGCTCGTCCAAGCTCGAAAATTAACTCGTAAATGTAGATACTAGCTTTATCCGCTGGCAATTAGTCTGACATTATCGTCGGAAAGTTCTGGTATCTTAATGGCAGGGAATCCTTAAGTACGACGTCCGTCACGTTCGCCGACACTTTTGTTGTTCGAATCGAGCTGCACTTTCGTATCTATCGGAACCTTTTATCGTCAAAGTTTGTACCGTTCTCGAATAGAAGGACGCAAAATTTTGGAGCTTTCGTACTTGTTGGAACTTTTTATCTGTGAATCTAACATTCTATCGTTGTACAGTGGAAGCATGCAAATTTTGCAAACGTTGCTTTAAAATAGAACGGCGCAGCGGTTTTTCAATTTTCGTATATCCAGATCTTCTTGCATAATAATTCGTCAAATAACGACATTAATGAATTGAGAAATTACAAGTTGCAAATTGTACACTCTGTTTCATCTGGAATCTATACTGACAAATTAATTAATTTTTGTGTCGGGTGGAACTATCAATTGATAGCTTGTAATTTATAAAATTTACTCGTGCAACTTGATTTGCTTTGTTACCAAACACAACTTGTAACTTGTCGTCAGTAATATCGATTCATTCAAGTGCGTAAAAGGGCTTTGATGGAATCAAACGTTGTACATTGCTCTAAAACACAGTAAAATACAACTTTCTTCACCTTTCGACCAATATTTTTAACGTTCTTCGCTAATTTTTGTTGCAAATGACGCACATCCCGAGGAATTCCTTCGATCGGACGATAATTAGACCTCGTAACAGCTTGTTTGTAGATGCGTCGGTGCATTTATTTCTACGTTGTCGTCGTGTCTCGCCGCATCGGCGAAGCCGAATCCGGACAGCATGCGTCACTAGTTATTTTTGCGGTCAAACAGACACACGCTTACTCACACAGCATTCCACTGTATTTATGTTACGGTGACAGTGGTTTATGCTTTACCTTAATATTTTGTTTTTCTTCCAAGTACGGAACTCCTGGTTGGTTGTGCGCGCGACCGAAGAGATTGAGATTGCTCTCCTCTCGTTTCAGCACGGAGGGCAGCGAGTACGCTTTGTCAATCTTAATTCTTCGCAATTACGAAGAACGTAATTGGAAATAAAAATAAAAATAGAAATCTCGCAACAAGCCACTTGACGTTACTCTTTAAAACGCAAAAGTCTCTACCTTGACCGGTAGTTTTGCATTCGTGTTTCTCAAAGTACGGATACTTTCGTTCTGAAAAATTGCAAAAATTTTCAGCCGTCTCTGAAAACGAAATTGAAAATTTCTTCCACCATAATCTTGAAGGTTGATGAAGTTTTCCCTTTCAAACATTGCTGTCGTTCAGTCGTAACACTCAAAGTTCAGTAAAATGACGAAAAGAAATCGTACAGCAAATATCGACATTCTCTTTGAAAAGGAGAAACTTCGATCTTCAAGACCACGGTGGATCTAATTACGAAAAACATTAGACTAATGCTTTCAGAGACCTTTGTAACAGTGTTTAATAACAACAGTCATTTACAATTTAAAAAATATCGACAATTCTTCGTCGTCGTCATTGATTCAGTTATATTCTTCACTATGTTACAAACGTATTGATTAATCGTTAATTTGTTTCTCGTTGCAGTACGCTGGAATTCGTATCGGTCCGGTAGTTAAGAAGGATGTCATGAAGGCTTCTATCATGTTGGAACACGATAGTCAGTGAGTAGCTCGTAGCTCGTTTCGATGAATTATTTTTTCCAACATCGAATTCCAGCTGATCGATGCTAATACGTTTGTAGGTACGCCACGATCCTCGCGTTTGACGTGAAGATCGAGAGAGACGCTCAGGAATTAGCCGACTCGTTGGGGGTTAAAATCTTCCAGGCAGACATCATCTACCACCTCTTTGACAAATTCACCGCGTACAGAGAAGAACTGAAGCAGCGTAAGCGAGACGAGAACAAGCATATCGCCGTATTCCCTTGCAAGCTTCGCATCTTACCGCAGGTAACTTACGTACCGTAAAAGTTTCTCATCTTTTGCATCAGATACGTAAAGTCTGAAGCTCGGGGAAAAAACTGTCGTCACGTTCGAGCTGTGACGTAGAATTTCCTTGCCAAAAAAAAGGACGTCTTCGTTTCTGTTTCAGTACATCTTCAACTCTCGAGATCCTATCGTAATGGGCGTGATGGTGGAAGCCGGGATCGTGAAGGAAGGCACGCCGCTTTGCGTGCCCAGCAAAGACGTGAGTATTTCACTTTTGTTTTCCTATTTGCCTGTCTGGTTTTCGATTTCTTTGGAAACTTTTCGTTGCACGTTATCAGCAGACTGTGGGATTTTTATGACGAAATACACAAAATAACGGAAAAGTGAAACATGAATAATGAAATATAGTGGGATAACTCATGTTCGTTCGAAGATTTTGTCACAACATTTGTTTGCGGCGTTCTTAAACTCAATTTCATTGAATTCATTTAAATGTTAAATATTACGTTTACACGGTATGAAATTAAAATTTGTCGAATTTGTTATATTTAAATTTTACACGCACGTGTAAAATTTACAATAGGTTAAATTAGGAGCGAGAAGAGAGAGTACAACTCTCATCGTTGTACTTGTCACAATTCGTATTCACCGACATATTTGCTCGTTGCGAGTGTTTCGATTTAATGAGAAAAATTGTTTGTTACGTCTAAATGAAATAAATTTTTAAAGTTTTAAAACGCATAAATTTATTTGTCAGAAATGACTCTGTAGCCATTGGTAACGTAGGAAATATACGACTCTTTTATCAAGGAAAGTTCTGTCGACTGTCGATTGCACGGTGAAAAAAAAAAGAAAGATCTCTGGTCGAAGATTTAATCGAAACTCTCGTCACGGTAGCCGCGCGTCTTTTTTCCCCTCGTTGACTGTGAATACGATTATCAAGCGAATTTCAGTCGGATCCTTAAGGGGCTCTCTGCAGGCTCGAGCGAGCGAGCGCGAGCTCTCTTTGCCAACGCGCGTAGGTGAACTCGTTCGAGGGAAATACGCCGGTCCAGTTGTCCGATCGATCGTTTCGATCAAACGCATAAACGAACCTCACCGGTTTCCTCCAGTCTCTCTCTTTTTTCCCTGGTAGGGTAGGTGTGACTCGTGTCAAGCGGGACCGATATTCTCCAGCTTTCTGATTTTTTCCTCCCATAAAATGTCGCTCCTCCTTCGATCGTTGACGAACTAACGGTGCTCTTCGTTATCTTTTGCGATAATTTTTTGGGAATGTAGAGAAATCGAGAGCAAATATTTTCGGTGTATTTTATCTCATTGACGCGAGATATGTAACAGACAAATTGTCTACGTTAACGTTTTGCTTACGATGTACACATCTTGTGCATTCTTTATATTTTTACATTTCTTTGAATTTCCCACAAGTGCATAAGAATTCGCGGTCTATTTGTAAAAGAGTTTTAATCGTAAAGCCCAGTGTACAACGCGAAAATGTGATCAAAAGCAACTTGACACACCTTGAAGAGGTGATTCTTTAAAAAGCACATCGAATACAACGGAATCAATAGGAAATCGTAGGAATTTTTTGAAAAATACGCGTCGTGAATAACGACTGCCATCTTTTATAAAATTTTTGTCTGCGTCAGAAAATGACCACCGTACAAATTACTTATTTACTTTGCTCATTTATCGGTAAATATAGATTTGACGAAACGTATCGTAAAGCTAGTTTTCGATACTGAACTGACGATTATCGACTGCTTTATGTCGAAATCTATTATCTCGATTTTCTGTTCCCTCGGCAAACATTGGACGATTAAGAGGAAACAACGAATAATGAAAAGATCCGAAGTGGACGAAGAAGGAAGGTTTCAAATTGCGAGAAAGTCTTGGAAAATTGGAGGAGATCAAACCCCGGGTCCCATGGACGATCGAGTTCCTTTTCTCTCTCTCTCTTTGCTTCTCGTAGGAGTAAATTGGTGGGTAGCCGTTCTTTGCTGTCTCGCCATACGCGGTAGCACGCGAACATTACAGGTTGCCTAGCCTCGGATTCGTAGGCGTCGCGATGCCATTAGCAGCCTGCAAATTCCCGTAAACAAAAATTCCAAGTATATTCTCGCGAGGCACACCCACACGGCTGGCCGTGCGCGCCGCCGACCGAAATGATTTACTAGGCAAACGGTATGCTCGCCTCCGAATAGTCGCGTTCCTTTTGCGCAACATCGTTTCGAATTTTCCTGCGTGGGAAACTGCTTGATTTATTTAGGGACACATGTATCCCTGCTGCTCGTTTAACGAACATTCAATTATTGGCCTGACAACATTCAATTATTTCGTCAAACGCGAACGATGTCGATTTTCACTCGGATAATAGCTCTTCTTTCTTTCGCAAGGTTGTTCTTGTCGTTTTGGTTACTGTTCGTGTCATTTTTCACGCACAGCAAGGCGAGGTAGTGCTCCGTTTGCAATTCAAATTTGCTAGTCAAGATATTAGAAAAATATACGAGAAAATGACTCGAACGATCATATGATGGAATTATCTCAGACTCAGGGGAGATGGCTATGTAAACATTAATAAAATAAAACGCGGAATAACTAATATTTAATATTTAATAAGCGATATTTTAATACACACTTTATAACATCCACGTGACCACGTTTTGCAAATTTTATTTTACCGATACACCAATGCGAAATTACATTAATTCCTAGCTTGCAATCAATCGGTCTTTTTTCCTCTCTCGCCAAGTAACAATGGTACAACACTCTGCCGAACAATTCCATCTGATTGTGGAAAGTAACAGTATCTGCTATCGAAGTAGCGATAACGAATTTCGTTTCAACTCTCCGGGCATTTCCTCTCCCTATTATATATTATCAGCGTGTTCGTTCAGTGAAAATTAATACGTGCCCGATACAACCGCGAGAGAGATTGATTCGAGGAAGCAGAACTCGAATAGAGAAATCTCTGTGTTTCTTTATACGCCACGGTGAATGGTGAATAACGGCTGTCATTTGACACACGTAAACTTACGATACTGCACGATCGTTTAACAACGAGCGTGGCTCGACGACAAGCGTTGAAAATTGTTCGATCTCACCTTCATCGTTTTCCAATATTTCTCCCGGCCGCGACGAACAATCGACGGCGGAGATATATCCCTCGCGGCGTTAAATCTCTGCGTTTAATAAACGATCGTGTTCGCGAGGGAAAAGAATCCAAGGGGGGGGAGGGGGGAGGAAGAAACGCGTACGAGAGGTGACAGGCGACGAAGCCTGGCCTGGCCGCTCGGCGCTTTTCGGTTCGGCGGTTACGTTTCAGATGCAAATGCGGGCATAAATTATTCGATTCAATAATATCGAAGCGTATGTGGGTGATAGCGACGCGTAAAATTCGCGGCGAACACGTCGCGCGCACATTGTATAACCCCGTGCAACGAGTACATATTTCTCGCCCGCGCGTAGAAAGCAGTCTCCGACCACGTTGCTGGCCCACGCGTCCTCCACTCCAAATACGCTTCTTTCGGCCCTACCCTGATTTCTTTTTTTTTCTTTTCATTGCCCTGAATTTTCGTCTTTCTCTCGGTTTGACTGAAATTCCCATTGCTAGAGACAGTGGATATCGCGAGAATTTTTCCATCGATTTCTCTTCCTTTCATCGCGCAATCGCTATAACGATCGATTCTCGTTCGGGAAACCAACAAGTTTATTTCCACAAGTTCGCTCATTGCACGAAGATGACAAATGTCAAAAGATGACGTCACACGGTGGTATGATTAACGCTCAGAATTCTCAAGAAACGAATGACCCACCTCTGTTGGATCATTCGTCGCGATTGATCGTGAATTCTAAGATCGTTCGCACTGTCATCGGTCTTCTTCTGTAATTTTCTAATTTGTGGAATTGATCAATGTGATCTCCGAACGAGTCATCTTTCGTCTTTTTTTCGTCTACTTTTTCAAAGCAGTAATTAATTTCGAATTTCTTGAACAACGAGTAACTTAATTTTGTGTATTTATTTGTCGCAAGAAGATCGTTGCTTCTCTCTTCTTTTCAATTTATCGACATTGTTATTCGTTGTATAATATCAATGTTACTACGATTGGAAACGATACTACACATCTGAAATTGTTATTTCATGTAAAATAAGTTCATCGAGCACGTAACAAAAACGCGCTTCGTTGAATTATATTTGCACGAATTAAGCTCCCCTTATCGTACAAGATGACTCGACCTATTTTGTTTCGTTTCCTAATAGATAAAAAAAAAAAAAAAAAGAAAAAGAAAAAAAATACTTGTATTTTTATCGATTTTGACGTCCGTACACAATTGCGTAAGAAGGCACAGTTGATATCGGACGCACAGTGAGCACGATAGTGAATAGATCTGTTTGGGTATTTCCGATTGTCGCGGTGCTTTTTATTAGCAAACGATGATCCAGACCGGATGTCGAGTATCACGATTGCTTGTTGGTAAGCAGGGTCAGGCTAGGTCAGTTCTGAAGTCGCCGTGTCGAATCTGCAACAGATCTGTATTCGCGAGCGAGAGGCACGCCGTGAAAGGAACGTACGTTGGCTCGTTTGGTAAAAGAAGACACGCCTTTCTACGTGATTCCGCAAGCATCGCGCGAATTTCGATCCGTTTCCGTGGGCTGTCGATCGTCAAACTGTCTCAGAACGCACCGAAGAATATCATCAAAGGCATCGATAACCGACGAAACTACCAACTCGATCAGGTTTTAATCTCCCGATATTCGCGGGAAATTATCATTTCGTGTAACACGATACAACGAGTATAATACACGTAACAGAAATACAATGAACGTGTAACGTAATATAATATATTTGTCGAACGTGTAATAAAATGAAGATATTTGTTTCATTTCGTTCGTGAAAGTATTTTTTCATATATTTACAGTATGACACGAACGTTCGCGCAGATATTTTTCACGGACGGTGTGCAAGAGGTTTCACTTTTTATAATTTATATCGAAAAACTTTATACTTTATAACTTGTGGACTAGGCGTATTCGCGTGCATTCGTATTTGTATCAAAAAATAATTAAAAAACAAATAATAAAACGCAGATAGAGAACTGCCTTATCTGTTGACCATTACGAAGAGTACGCACTCTACTTTGAGTACTTTATTTTCGCTTATTACGCGAATTTCCTCATCCTCGTATTTCACGTGTTAAATGTATAATTACGTAACTGTGCGTTTCTTTATTGTGTTATTTTCTTTTATCTGCCACAGCCTTGTTCGCAATTTGAGTCGAAGTTTCTCTTTTTGGCGTATAAAGCGAAAACTCTGTTTGACCTGCAATTTTTGCGTTTATCCGCATGAAATAAAAAAAAAAAAAAAAAAAAGAAAAGAAAAGAAAAGAAAAGAAAAGAAAAGAAAAGAAAAAACAGAAAGACCACGCCCGTAATAATATTCTTGAAAGCAAAAATGTATATCGCTTTCTCGATCGACGCGAATTGTTCGCGTTCTCTGCTCATTTCGTACGTGGAATTTTGTTGCACAATTTTAAGTGTTAGCTTACGCGTTGCCACTGGTTAAATTACAGCAATTAAGAAGTCATTAAGATTGAAATTTCTTAAAAAAAAAAAAAAAAAAGAACAGAAAAGATGGGAAGAAAGAGAGAGAAGAAAAAAAGTGGTTTCGATGAGAATGACGAATTAACGAGCAGGAAATGAGTTTCGGATTTGACGGAAAATCCGATTGGTTTCCAAAGATAATATCTACGAACAACGTCGGAGTCATTTCCACGGCTTCCATCGTTATCGGGCGTATACGCGCGTTGCGCAACGGCCTCGATAGGCGCTTTAACGTCGAGCGGAAATCCGGCGGATTCTTTTAGCCTGCCGTTTTCTTGCCGTTCCGCTATTCCTTTTATTCGTCTTGTCCCTTTTTCTCCTTCTTCTCTAGCCGTCTGCTGGTGTTGTTGCTCGTCGCTCGACGACCCGAACTTGCTTGCTTGCGTTCGCGATATGTTCGCTATCCTCGATAGATTTCTTTCCACGTTCGATCGCTTCGACGATCAATAATACAAAAACAATATAAACATCATATAAGCATTATAGACGAAAACTTCGAAATATACCAGCTACGTACTTACTTACTGTAATATAACAAGTTTCCTCGTAGACAACCTGAACTGTGACGCGTCAAGAGCTCTGTTTATTATTCTAATTATCAAAGAGATGGAATGTCTTTAAAAATACTTTTAAACCATGCTTCGTTTCGATTCGATAAAAAAGACAAAAGATAAATGAAAAAGCGTCGATAACGATTGGAAGAGAACGAGAAATCAGTCTTGAACAAAAAAGAAACAAAAAAAAAGAAAGAAAGAAAGAAAGAAAGAAAGAAAGAAAGAAAAGATATCGATTGCGTGACAAAAGGTTGGGACAGTACGTTACGCTTATCTGGTAACTTTCTGTCTACCTGGAATCGTATTTTTTTTCTTCCCTCTGCTGCGGCTGAATAGACCGATACGGGCGAGGGTAGATCGATCGCGTCTCGTTAAAGCACGCTCCCCTTGTCGACGATGCTTCAGTCCCTTTCACGAAGTCGCGTCACGACAGCTGGAAATTCGAACAGCGTTGGACAAGTAGCCGGTGAAAAAGAGGCCGTCTAGGCAAAAGGTCTCGAGAGACGAAAGGCTCTTTTATCGTCGCAGCTTCAACAACGCGCTATCTCCCCGCGTGAAGTGTCGCGCGTGAAAGTCCACCGTTAAAGTTTCATATAAAAAGATCCTCGCCTTGATTCCACGTGTACTCTTCGTACACGATCGGAAAGATTGAGAATATTCTCTCGTTTCGTTAAATCGAATCGGGTATCTGTCGTTAATCTTCGAGCGACGCGAGATGGTACATAACAAATTTCCTTTTCCCTCCCTCTTTATTTTGAAATTGTAACCCATCTGTAATTGTTATATTATCATATTATATGATTTATATAATATGATGTATTTCGACGAATAGAAACTAAGAAAATCAGTTTCTTAGACACGGTGATTATTATTATTTATCACGCGCATGGTGTATAATTAAAATATACCTGCAATTAATTTCTCATCTGGTCTCATCATCGTTCGTCATTACAGCTCGGTTGCTGAATTTTGAAACTTTTGATTCAATTGAATTCCGTACGTTCGATATAATTTCTATCTAGAGAGAGACAGAGACCGCCAGAAATGTAAAATTCAATATTTCAACAATCGTTTGTAGTCGAACGATGCTACTTGCTAATGTAAAACACATTCGACCTTGATCTTCTCGCCTTGAAACTCGTAGATAAACTTCTAGACATTCTACTCTACGTCTAGAGAAGAAAAAAAAAAAAGAAAAAAAAGAAACTACTTATCGCACGTTACAAAACGGAGTCAAATATTTGGTGTGCCCCGAAACGATGTTCAGTCGGAGATATCGTTCGTTCGTTCGAAGAGAAGGAGAAATGTTGTAGCGCTGGTTGCAACGCGTTCTAACTATGATTTTTAATGCCGTAACGGCTCGGGGCATAATTAGCGGAACGGCGTTACGAATTTAAACGCGACTTCCTGTCGGTCGGTGGTTCCACGTTCGACGATAATTATATGAAGGAAACGTTCGAAGAAGATTTTCGAGCCACCACGAATTATATTCCCGTCCCGGAGTGACAGGAACTAGAAACTCCGTGGTGTGTGAGTCCCCTTCCGGCGGAAGGCCGCTCGTAACGTTCTTCCTTTCTCTCCCGTCTCTCTCTCTCTCTCTCTCTTCCTCTTTTCTTTCTCTCTCTCTCTCTCTACGCTCGATCTCCCCCTCGTTTTCCTTCTCGTCCGGTAGCAGGTACCAGAATATATTTGTAAATTTACTGATTGCGAGTAGAAAATTAACACGTCGGAGCGGATTGGCCGAGCGGGACCGCGAGAGGGAAACTAATTAACGTGCACGCGAACGGAATACTAAACTGTGTTTCATTATCGAACGCGGTACGCGAGCTGTACAGCTGTACTTTTTTCGACTTGGCGCTGGAAATGGAGACATCGGAGCAGGATCGGAAGGATTCGTCGCGTTTCTTCGAGAAGAAACACACTTGTGTAATACACTTGTGTAAAACTTTTGTGACAACTGGTCAACCAACTAGAAAGTGATTCTATTTTCTGCGTAAAGGATTTTACTTTTATACTGTTATAATACTCGCGTTGTTGACGAAACTTGGAAACGTTTTGTATAATACACGCGGTGGGCGTTCGCGGTAGGTTCGAATGCTTTCGTACGTGCCGCTACATGTTTCGTAAACGAACAGTAGGCAAACAGATAACAAACAGAACGGACGGACGGACAACGATAACGAACTGTTGTTGAACGATCCTCCAATTTCAAGCAAACATCCGCTGGAGGTTTCTACAAGTATCCGAATACTTTCGTGAGCCACGTGCTTCGCGAACGTATTGGCGAACAGACGACAAACAGAGCCGTTCGCGAATTTATTTTGCGAACGCCCGGTGAGGAGAACATTCGCGGTCGAGCGCGCGAAAAGGGAAAACGTGCCTGCTAATATTAAAAAAAAAAAAACGGTCGAAATGTACAGATGACGAAGGGCATGTAGGATGCTGCCACTCGACGAGAAATGAATAAAAAAAAAAAAAAAAATATTCTTAAACAAAAGAAAAAAAAAAAGAAGAAGAAGGTTAGACGAGGAGAGACCGGAAAGAATGACGAGACGAGGCTCGAGGGTGGGGATGAAACGAACATACGTGGGACAAGCGTATCTACGTTTAGAGCGTCTACCGAGTGATAAACGACCGGAAGGAAGCCAGAGGCGTTTCCACGAAAGTTACAGACAAGCCGGAAGGCCGAAAGACGGGATGTGGTTGGTGAGTAAGTGGCATCGATGCGTTAGTATGCGCGTATTCTGCCTCATTCCAACTTTTCTCTCTCTCTCTCTCTCCCCTCCCCGTCGTTTGCTCGTTTCTCACTTGCTCGTTCTTCTTCCGTCGAGTCTCTCTCTCTCTCTTTCCGTCGTGTTTCTCTAAGTAAGTAGGCAGCTGGTTAACGTTGCTATCGTAGCGAACGGAGGAAGAAGGGAAGAAAAAAAGGAGAGAAATAGCTTCGGAAAGAGAGACGCGAGAGGAAGAGAGATAAAGAGGACGGTGGAAAGGCGAGAAGGAGGGAGAGAGAGAGAGAAACGCGGCTGGCCGGATGTCGAGTTTCCAATGTCGAGTAGATCATTTTACCCGGGCTCGCGATTAATTTTGCTAACGACGAATACGGACGATAATCGCCTCGTCGGCGAAACAGAGCGAATCTCGTCGAGTTCCTCGTTCAGAACGGAATACGCTTACCGTGCCACTTTCGACGTCCGGATTCTTTCTCGATGCATCGAATTTAAATGCCCCCGGTCGTCCGTCGCTTTAAGCTCGTTTTCACTCTCCTTCGTTGACATTGTAAAATTTGAAACAAACGAACGAAGGAATTAACAATTAAAAAATGGAATTTTTCATGAAACGGTATATCGTTCATTTTTATCATTATTTTCGGACAACGCGTCTTTGCTCTCTCTCGGATTTCTCTCGCGTCCGATCCTTTTTTTTTTCTCCATTCGCTCGAACGAACGTGATTCTGTTCATTCACTCGAGACACTTGGTTGGGACTTTCACACACTTCGCGTACTATGTCGTCCAGGCTTCAATCAAGAGCTTCGAGTAGTCGCCTCATTGCAATTATCTACTTTTATTTTTCTACCAACGTGGGAATAAAAATATGAATACAAATACCAAATTAAGTGTCGATGCGAGTTATCATTCTTAATGCTCGTTGTTTCTGTGCGGGAATCGTGAGATTTTCGTTGGTACATACTCGCACGAGAGCGAGCACACTTTAACTTTGCTTCGTAAAAGGGGTGACGAGACGCGAAGGGGGGGGAAAAAAAGAGGCGTAAACGCTTTCGTCGGGACGAATCGATAACCGACACACGTGCAACCGGCAAACCTGATTCTCTCCGCTCGATGTTGTTCAGGGAAAAGTCGTGGTCACCGTTTTATTAATTAATTTAATTTCCTTGTACTCTGGCAACGGCGATGTAAGAACGATAGGATTCAGCTACGTAAACCGATAGATTATCGGATACGGAACGCAACGAGTAAACACATAGTCGAGGTCTTTTTTATTTTTCTTTAGAAACGATTGCGCGTTGAATGACATTGGTCGCGTACGAAGGAAGGACATTGACGCTGGTAGTGGGGATTTCATTCATCGGCGCATCCGTCCGACTCATTAAGCAGCCGATAGATCAAAAGTGTATCGCACACGTGGCCAATGTTTATAACTGATTAGCCATCCATTGAAATATACTCGCCGAACTTATCGCATGTATTTCGTATGTATTTCGCGATAAGACAACTGCACGCGATAACAAGCGTGCGATACGTTTCGTTGTCTGGTGAATTCTTTTTAATATAATTATAAGGAATTCTTTTCTGCCGAATGTATCAAGCACGCAAGGAGTAAGAATACGTTCGAAAGCATGGTACGGTGTAAAATTTGCAACAAAGATCGTGTACTAAAATTCACGTGTATTAATAACGTTCGTGTATTAATGTTCTCAATACGCGTATAGACATTTTCAGTATCACGCGCCTTTTTCATTACGCAACACAAGTCTTTTGATGTATTCCCCGGTGTATGTTTTTTAATCTGTTGACATACAATGACGTGTCCGGAAGACGTCACGCGCTTTCTAATCTAAAGTCGACGATCGACGTCTCTCTACGCGCTTGATGTGGCAAGAGTGTAAAAACGATTTTTGTTTTAAATTTACGCAAATGTTAAAATGAAAAATAAATATATAATCGGTCCTTTGTCATGTCGAATTTCAATTTCAATTCGCACGTCAGGAGATTAATTCGGAGAATTCTCGAACGATTTCTAGCTCGCGTCTGAGATTTCACTCGAGGAACTCTGATTTTTCTGTACTCGATTCTCGTTCGTGTAGAAAAACAGGAATATTGTATCTGTACAAATACGTCTGACGCGTGATCGAGACGCGAATGCTGTACATCCTCACGTACAACATTTACCGCACGTGATAGAATTTCAAAAAGTCGCATCTACGTTTCATGGCGCAATTGTTAATTCGCGAGCGCTTTAAATATTCTTTCGCGTGCAAAATTTTGAGGGGAAACGCGGTGTTCGTTCAAGGACTTTCGAGCGGCGGGGAGGGGAGCGGTGTAGATTCGAACACACGAGGAAACGCGATGAAGAAAGATCGCCGCACAAATCTCAATTTGTGCATGCACTCAAAGAAGCGAGTCACACCAACGACGGGTTGGCTGTTAGCCGCTCAGGCTCGTACAAACTATAAAGCTTTCTAAATCGGTGCGGCTCACGAAAATAGACTTCCGGTTCCCGTCTCACGCGTTCGCT
Source organism: Melipona beecheii (assembly GCA_032399605.1). Taxonomy (NCBI): domain Eukaryota; kingdom Metazoa; phylum Arthropoda; class Insecta; order Hymenoptera; family Apidae; genus Melipona; species Melipona beecheii. The sequence continues at coordinate 14,288,440 of JAUCMO010000505.1, forward strand.
CGCTGCGCCGTGTCTGCTCCGGAGGATGCCAACACCGAAACTCCCCCCCCTCCCCGCCGCTTTTCGTTTCGCTTCGTTTTTCTCTCACCGTCTTCCCCCCCCCCGCCCTCTTTTCGTCCGTCTTTCACGGAAATTCATCCTCGACCGGAGGAAACCGTGAAGATTGAAACTCTCTCCGAGCATTGTATTTTTTTTTTTTTTTTTTTTTCACTCAAAGCTCCATCCAATTGAATGGACAAACGTTCGAAAAATTTAACGAGACTCGTGTTCCTTGCGTTTCGTCTTTTGTATAAGTACAAATGGGACATTGATCTTGCACTTTCGTTGTCAAGTAGTCGAGCCCCAGAGCATGTGACATTTCAAATATTCGTACATATAGTCGTTTCCTCGCTCCATTTTAATCGATCAGTCTCGTTTTCTCTATTTGCAACATGCACGTATATCTGCAACATTTTGAAATTCTGTTTTTTAATATTGCTACTATGGTACTTGATATAATAATACACGATGCTTGATGATTAATATAATAATTAATACACGACTACGCCTAGATTCTATAATTTAGTGAAATTTAAATTGATCTTTACACGATACGTGTATTTACTAAAGTTTCGAATGTTCAAATCCTTTCATCGATCTTCCACCGGCGCACAGACGTCATCTTTCTCTAGATCTCTCGTTGCAACCGACCAGTTTCTCATTTTTATCCAGCGCACCGTTTTCCGTCATTAATCAAGGGGAAAGAGAACGAAAAGAGACTAGACGACGACAGTTGAAAAAACGCAAGAAAAATGAAAACGACATCTCGCGCGACGTATCATAGACGTATATAACGAAGCTCATGCTCTGAAAATGCTTCGTCCAACGCAGGCAGTCAGTTTTTTGTATCTAGGTGATCGATCATATCAATCGGATGAAGGATAAACTCGTTCGAGTAGCAGTGGCGGATTAATCAGAGATTAATTATCGCCGCTCGTCCGTTTCGTGGCGACGATGTATACTTTGTTTGTCACACCAAAGGGAGAGGAAACGATCGTCGATAATTACCGCTCGATTAAATCCACCCATCCGTTCTGTTAGCCGGATAGATAACATAAATTTTCGCAGGTTTCCTCGCACGATCGTCTGTCGATTCGCGCCTCCGTCCTCTCGGCGTGTATCGCGCGTTCGCCCGCGATACACGGTCCTCGAGTACATACGCGTCGGTTGCTGCCACGTTGGCCCCGTTGGTCGGTTTACTAAACTTAGACTCATTCAGAATGGCCGGCTTTCGAATCGGGTGTCCACGGACCGGGGGCCGTATCGTGTCACGGCGCGTCCGTAAACAAGGAAAGGGAGTCAGGCTGCGAGAAAGGAAACGAGGCTGAATGAAAGGAAAAATAATCCTGGCCGACGCTGTCCCGCGTCTGTAACCTAATTTATTATTGTCAAAAGCGATCGATTTATTTAAAAAGCGCGTAATTGACGATCATTCGTGCGATCTCATCTTTTTCCTTTTTTTTTTTTTTTTTTTTTTTTTTTTTTTTTTTTTTTGAGTGCAATTGAAGAAAAAGAGCTCGAGTGGATGGAAGTGCCTTTCCATTAATAAATATCGTAACGAGCATTCTGCTTTATTACTGTATACAAGTATTCTCTCACGGTAATTTCTTCGGTGTCGTAAGAGAGGCTAATTAGTACGGCAAACAAATATTTCGAAGTCGGCCACGAGTGGTTGTTTCCGGGCGGGAAGAGCAGAGTGACGTTAATTACCGGATAGATCGGGCGACAAACGTCGGTATTAATTAGTGACGCAGTTTGTCATCGGTACCAAGTATCTGATATCCGCGTATCGCTGCACGATATACTATCGCGTGGAACAGAGATAACGAAGCGACGAAACTGTGTCTGCCATGAATAATTTTGTACGAAAAAAGCAAGTCGACACTTAGATCTCGTGATATATCTTGCCATGTATTTGCAGCATGTTTCGCATTTGATAAATTTTCAAAGTGTCTTCTGCGCTTCTGACTTATCTTCGCAGACGGAACGACCTCCTATCGATCATTCATTTTTATTATAAATCATCGAATTTGATAAATTTCATTTCGACGAACGTTTAAAGTATCGTTCGTTCTTTTCGACTTATTTTTTTCCGCGCGTAGGTAAATTACGCGTTACGGTAAAAGATCGCTGTTGTACGTATCCGTACAGACGGAGAGCGAAAGAGAACGAACGACGTGGGACGCCGAGCAAACGGACGAAACGGATTGCTTTCAAAATATGACGCTGTTAACATACTAAATTAAATTCCAGTTCGAAGTAAGAAGAAAATAAATTTCTTTTAAATGAAATTCTTGTTTTCCCGTGGCTTGCTTCCCACGTGTCCCACGGGGCCTGAAACGCGCTTCGAGAGGAAAAAGAATCCACGGTGTAACCCACGCGAAAACGACCGAAGCAAGACGACGTCGCGTCGCGAGTCCTCGCCAAACGCGTTCCCATCTTCTTCCCCCCCACTCGAAACAAGACGCTCGACAATTTTCCCAGTCGAACTCGAAAAAACAATTGGCCAAACCTGTTTACTTCTTCCAGTCGCATTGCTAACGGAGAACGGAGATCGCGATGGTGTCGCGCGAATTAACACGCCGCTCTTCCATCGTGAAAAACAAAGCGTTCGAACGCGCACTGTCGGCAAAGACACTGATTTTCAGATCGAGCGAATCCTTTGTCGAATTTTCTTGCAAATTAAATTGCGATTCGTCCGTCACAGTCACAGATTTTTAATAAAACAATTGTCGTACAACGGTTATGAATATCTCCAAATTACATTCCGCGAGGTAAACGCGCGATATAAACATTTTTGTACGTTTCAATCGTGAATTTCTTTGCACAAAGATATATCTCGTATCATGTCTATTTCGATGATTCGATCATTTTATCTGTAAACGAAGAGAAATTTGGAGATTGATAAACGCCGAAAGTTGATAAATTTTACTTTGTTAGAATTGAGTTGATTCAACAATAATGATTCAATAATTCAAAAACAAATAGCATTCATCGACTATAAAGTTTCTCCTGCACGAATTCTTTGGTACACGAAAGAAGAGAAGAGAGAGAGAGAGAGAGAGCAAGAGATGTAAGAAAAGAAGAAGACGACAGAGGGACGGGCGAGCACGGACGCGTACTTTCTCGGGATACACGCTTGCAATTATGTGTATATGGTAATGCGTACGATAGGGCACGGAGTGTGTCGAAAATCGGACGATCGCGCAACACCATAAAAGTAACCGGGAACGGAGGAACGGGATGAATATGGGAGACACCGAGAGAGAGAGAACACCAAAAGGGACTCGAGCCGACTACGAGCTCGCGCGTGTGGGCACGTTGCTCTTTCGGCGTGGGTTTCGAAATATTATACACGGCCGATCGCTGTCCATCATATCCGACCGGTCATTGTCCATCGATCGATACCGTGCTTCTGCTTTCTTCGACCTCTCGCCCTTCGTCTTTTCTTTTACTTCCAATTTAAACTCGCACGACCAGCATTCCGTTTATTCAGAGAACGGAGAGATCGTCGATTAATTAAATATTTATTACTCTACTATTCCAATTTGAAATTAATTCATTAATTGTCGCGAACAGTTAGGTGTTAAGGCTTAAGTAGACATTGAAAATTATATAACAATAAAATAAACTCCATGTACTGTTAATATTTATCGCGTTATTACGCAACGTACAAGCGTCGAACAACTCCTTATGTGTAATTGAACGATAACAAACCTGTTGAAAAATGTCAAACAGAAGTATAAAATAATGCAGGAGATATAAAAACTGCACGACTTGTACAACTGTTCTGACTAGGAAACGAAGACGACTTTTTTGCCATAAAATTTTATCGATACGCAAACATTTGAATCGATAGAAAACAAATTACAGGCGCGAGACAACGCCACTCCTACTCTCTCACGCCCCCTCGCGAATCACGTGACCCAAATCAACCAATCGCTAATTTTCGTTGCATCAGCGTTGCACCTGAAGAGATCCGATTTTCTGGGTTAGGTTTACTCCCGCTAAAATCACTTTCAGTGCTAAAAATAGGAATCAATTGCACAGTGACTTCACAAAGTGGAGCAACTTCATACTGCGATAAATTCATTTCAAACGGTGAAACTTGCCCCTCTGCGTTTTGTTATTTCTGAAATAATTTTTCGAACCTTCCGCGAGTTTTTCTCTTCGTTTCTTATCGTTAATGCAGTAGGAAATAACAGTGTCTTGCGACAGATTCTTAGATGAGACTATCCACAAACGATATTTTTCAACATTGTTCAAATGGGTGTACCGACACGTAGTTAGATGTTATACGCACGGTCTCATCGAGGGAACGTTTGAATGGATTGGCGAGTCCTCGGAGAAGACAACGGTTAATTAGTCGTAATTATAGGCAATTCTTTGAAAAGGATAAGCGGTAATCTGTGCGTGTCCCCAAGCGAAGTTGCGTCCGGGTTTATCGCCCACTTGGCGCTCTTGCAGCTGCAGGTGTGTTACGGCAATAACGCGATTCTGAACGACGTGCTCGAGCTTTCTTGCCACCATACGCTGCTCTATAGGGTGCTCTTGAATCCCGCTAACGCGCGCTGCCACTTGTTAAAATTCGTTCCTCCCGTCTTCCCTCTCGATCTTCCTCGAAACGTTTGTTCGAAAGAGATTTGGACGCGCGTCTGGCTGAGTCGGGTCACACGAGCGTCCCCTCCGCGCCTAATTTCGCAACGGCGAGTGGTGATAAAATTTCGTGTGAAAAACCGCGAGGATCACCGCGTGTACGACGGCCCACAGGATCCAGCAACCTACGTGTCCGCGTATCTGCCTACTCGGTTCACCGATCCTTCGCCGGTATTCACGGCGAAAACCGTACCTACGTCCGAGTCGGCCCTGACGACGCGCAATGCTCAGGTACTCGGTTTTCTCTCGACTTCCGGTCGCAGAAAGGAATGCATAGGCGGAGCTATACCCACGCAAAAAGAGACACACGCCGATCGTGGATGGATAAAAGACACGGTGACAAGCTGCGAAACAGCCTGCGTCTGCGTGAAAAATCCTCCGTATTTTTTCTTCTTCTTTTCCTTCTTTTCTGGAGATCCTTCTTTTTATCTCGCGTTCATGCTTGTCGCTACGAATCGATTATTCGATCGTTCGAGAAGCGTCTCATTTCGAATTCAGGGATGTTGGATGCGTTCACTTAGGACGTTGGAAATTGGAAAATAAATATGTAACGTGCAGCGCTCTCGAGTGAATATAAAGTAGCTGCGAGATGTGTTTTATTTATTATGATATTTATACGTTGATCAATTAGATTCGAGTATATATAGTGGCTACAAAATATATTTGATTTAGTGCGTCATTTTCATAGATAGATGATATCAATATCAAATTTCGTGTCATTTCTTAACACTTTCTACGTTTCACATTCTACGAGAATGAAACGTAGAACCTGATTAAAAACACTTCACTGTAAAAGAAAAATATGAAGAATATATTTTGCTCTTCATTTTATTTATTATAACGTCAATTAATTCGATCCAAGTACGTACTAAATTTCGTGTCATTTAGCAATACTTGGCAATTTCATTACCTTTCACGCTACATTTGTATAATGAATAAAAATGAAACGCTTCGTTACGAAATAAAGATATTTTATATTGCAGCCACTGTAAATTCTCGCGAAACAATTGCATAATCCATCGAGAAACATTATTGACAAAAGATATGTTCGTTTCACTTTTTACAGTTTGTGGAGTTGGGCGTGGTGACGAGTATAGAATATAATCACAAGCCCGTGGAGTCCGCGAGAAAGGGTCAAGAAGTCTGCGTGAAAATCGAGCCGATACCGGGCGAGGCGCCGAAAATGTTCGGTCGTCATTTCGACGAGAAGGACTTCGTCGTGAGCAAGGTAGGCAGCTTTAACTTTATAATTCGTCCACGCGAACGAGTTAAGCAACGATTTACGAGACATTATCGTGAGCATTACGGGCAATTGCTCAATTCAGAAAACGTTATTCCGTATTCATCGTCGATGCTTGTAACGATGCTTATCGCACTTTCGTTGGTCGTTTCGTGCCCTACTTTAATATCGTTCTGGACCGTGTAATAAAAAACCAAATACACCGACGGTACACGTAAGCACAGTTCGAAAAAAGAGCAACGTTTCGTTATCGGTAATCGTTATCGCGGGGAAAAAAACGGACGGGTAATTTCACGTTCCGATTTCTCTCTTTAAAAGTGAATGGCTCGCTTAGTGAATTCGATTGCCCCTGAAATAATAAAGCGACCGTACGTTTAACCCTTTGCACTCTGGTTAATTTTGTTGCACGATCTACCAGCAACTCCGAGGCATTTCTCGCGAACGTTAATCCTTCGTGTCGAATTTACCAAAAGTCTAAATACATCTTAATTACGACTATTTTTTGAATTTTCTTTCGTTGGAAGAAGTAATTCTTCTTTTTATTTTTATAAGATCCATCGCATAATTTTATTTTGATATTAGCACATGTTTCTTTAATTATAAAAGAATTTATCGATAAACATCGTTCTCCAATGAGTGTGTATATATATATATTTCTATTTAGAAATATTATATTTAGAAATATATATACATACATTATCAAGTTGCCGATTTTTATGCAAGTTCACAATTCCCGAGAACGCGATTAAAGAAATAGTTTGCATGCCAAGCGTCATTGAAAATACATCCTACAGACGCGTAAGTGCCCATATACTTTTGAGCGGTATTTCAGCGAGCACACCCGTAGCGGCGCTTATGGAGCGCGAAGGGTTAAACTGTGGCACACAGGCGCACGGTGAGGTTTACGGTGGCGTGGTTACGAAGGAAAGAAGGAACGATTACCAAGGTGAACGTTTCAGCGTTTCGAGAAGCAGCTGCTTCGAAAGAATTCGATCGACAGGTGGTCCCGGCCGTTGATGAAATTCCGCTGCGAGAGAGAGAGAACCGAGTATACGTTTTCGCTTTTTTTCTTTCTTTCTTCTTTCTCTTCTTTCCTTTTTTTCCAACCGTTGGCCGATTCGCATAGCTTTGCAATTTCATCGAAATCAGAGGCGAGCGAGACGGAAACGATCCTTATTAGTATGCAAGACTTTGGTCGAAAAAGGAAGATGCACATCCGGCTGCGATCAGGCGTCCACCCATCGACTTCCGGCCTTCGCAGAACTTCCATTCCGCCCCCTCTTTTCCCTCCCCGCCGCCTCTTTCTTTTCCGTCTTCCGCTTTGGATATCGACTGCAAATCGATCGGCCCCTAGTACCTTAATGGAAGCGAGATATCACGATACGCGCGTTTCGTTCGAATTAAATTCGAATTAATTGATCGTACGACACGCTCGAAAGCTCGTCAACCGCGTAATTAAATTAAAAATACAAAGAGGCGTGATAATTATTCTATCGTACTATGAAATGAGACGAGTCCTCCTTTTCTTCGAGTATTAATCCTCCTGTTTTTTTTTTTTTTTTTTTTTTTAGTATTAATTGCGTGCGTACTTGAGCGATGAAATTTCAGAGCATCAAAGTGAAAGTGATTTTCCGAGAGAGTCTTATTATTCTTACGTGGATTTTTATGCATTTGTAGAAAATTTATACGCGAACAATTGTAAATGTCCAAGATACAATGTTTTAATCGTTGCGATATTTATTTACATTTATTTTTTCAATTACATCCGCGAAAATATGAATTCATCGACACTTCGATTATACGAATTTATATTTCGAATGTAATTCTTAGATATTTTTGTGGACATAACTGAAGAATGATAATATCTAAATAAAAATTTGTTTCATCTGCTAGATACCGCAAGTGAGTCATTTATTTTGTCAGATATTTTTATATCTTTTATTAAATTGCAACATAAGAATCGTATATTACAATACATATGCGTGTGTGTGTGTATTTATTTATACAAATCTTCAACGAATGCACAAACATCCACGGTTCCTTGGTTTCCATTCTATGGAGACGAAGCACGGTACGGAATTCCGTGTTCAATAGCGTCAACTCCGTTTCCTCTAGCTCTATCCGCGTTTTCCGGTTGTGCACGCGCTCACTCAACAGCCGTGTGGGCACTTGTATGTGCACAGCCCGGTCTGGCTTCGGCATCTTTGTGTGGCTCCCAAGGCGAGCGGAAGTCGTCGTTACCGTTTGCTTCGTAGAATCGATTCCCCGGAATCACCTTGTTCCCACGATGATTTGTCAAGCGACGATTTTGCTCCTTTTCGTTCCTTAGCAACGCCGGAATTCTCGCTTTCCCCCTCCTCCTTCGGGCTTCTTAACCTCTCAAATTATACGCTCCGACTTCCGCCTTCCCGGCGGGAAGCTCAATTCTAAACCATTCCAGCTCGTGTACGTGGAATAAAATCATCGAGGAGTACTCGGAGATCGAAAAGTCGATCAGAGACGGGACAGAATTTTGATTAACCACTTGCGCTGGCAACTGATTGCGGACCATAACGAACGACCAAACCATATACAATAATTCGTCGCTTTTTTTTTTGAACTCGTGTTGGTATGATATCACTGGATAGAAATTATTGAGAAGTAATAAATTTATTATTTCTTTTGCCCGGGTTATACTTAAATATACTTAAAACTGAGAAAATGTTGCAATTTTGGGACAAAAAATTCTCGTGGCACGTCATTCCAGCGCAAGAGTTTAACAGAGGGGAGAAGGTTTAAGTTTCTTCTATACACAAGGCCGGGAATCGCGATTGTGCGTCATTTGCAAAATAGCGATTATTAGCAACCGATGACGAACTTTTGCGTCATTTGCGATTGTTATTTCAATTCTTTCAGCGTACAAATTTTTAGAACCTCTTCGTGGTAATGTAATAAAGTCGAATTAATTTCATTTCTATCCTCGTTGTACGCTACTTTCACAGAAAGTACAGCCGGCCTGCGTAGCGTTGAGTGTACCTCGTGGGTACACTCTACTTCTCGAGATATCGAGAACCCGAGTGGTCGATCGCGCGTCTGGCTATATAGGAAAACGTGTGCGCAAAGGTTTCACGGGTGGAGAGGACCCTTTGCTGTTCGTGCAACGTTGCACGGTTAGCGACAAAGGGTGGCGGGAGGGCAAGGGAACGAGTCGGCGAGAAGACGAAGACGAAACTACGAAACGGAAACGGGACAGAGAAAGAGAGGCAAAGAATTCTACGGCGGACGAGAGCTGCGGTGCGTGTGCGCGAAGGGGGAAGAGAGAACTAAAAACCGAGAGAGAGAGAGAGAGAGAGAGAGAGCGTGAGAGCGGGCGAGAGAGAAAAGGAAAAGGAACGGCAAGGGAATGAAAGGGGTGGGAGGGAGTGAGAATGAGACGGAGAGGGAGAAGTAGCTGGGGCGTGGCGGGAGGCAGGCGTCCTCAATAGCCGCGTAAAACCACCATTGTGACCGATCCATGAATGAAACGGGACTTCCGGCCGGGAGTGGGGGCGGAAACAGTTGTAAAGCGTTACGTTAGTGAATGGATTGTGTGCGCGAGCATACGCCTGTCCTCGCGAAAACCGATTCAAGGAAATTATTCCTAGACGAGCAGAGCGCCATTTAGAACGGTCTTTCTACTTCCCACTAACCTGTTCGACCAACGATTCCAAGAGTTTACAGTAATGAGAAGTAACCACGTCGTATTTATCAAGAGTGAAGGGAACTTTTGAATTTTCTTGCGGCGACTTTGAAAGGCCAATTTGGATTTCGATTGATTTCGAGTTAATTAATTCAAGGTTATCGGAAAGTGGAGTAATTTGTAAAATGACGATGTTTTGTATATATATATTCTTTTGTAAAATTCATCTTAATTCGTTCAACAATTATTATATATAGCACTAGTCAGAGGTTTCGGTACAGTTTTATCTAAATCTGTTTTACACACGGAATATGTACTCAAATTTCTAGTATACTGCTACAACTACTAGAATTTATAAATAAATAATATACTAATAAATAAGATACTACTATCAAGAATATACCAACTCACGATAGACAAATTCATATTGTTTTTTCGAGAAAATACAAATTGATCAAATAACTAATTATTCATATATTTTAAGGACAAAGTTGAGAAATGCGAAGAGATATACAATGTCAGTTTATACGCTCAACGAATATATCGTTTATGTATCATTTTATCGTTATTTCGAAAATTAATTCAGACTCGTTTTTCAAAACTCGACTTCCTCTAGCAAAGGGTCTCCCCTGGTCTCTGTTACAGATAAGCAGACAGAGTATAGACGCTTGCAAGGAATACTTCAGGGACGATTTGGTGAAGACAGACTGGCAGCTGATGGTCGAACTGAAAAAGCTCTTCCAGATACTCTAGGACATGCTGGACTGGGCGAGAACGTTGACGTTCCAACGACGGTTTTACCGGCTGGCGAGCACAGAAACGAGGACCACGATCAACGAGGAGAAGCACGCGAACCATCTTGGATCCGTTTTTGATCGTTGTCGATCGTTCTCCGAATTTGTAATATACACGTCGAATCTCCCGTTCTTTGTGTCGTTGTCTTTGATATACGCAAATAATTGGCCACACGCCTTGCTTCATCCTGTGATCCCTCGGAACATTCTTCGGGTTTCCCAGCACTACATGACCCCTCTACTGAGAAACAAACCTGGAAATCGTTGAAGCTAGAAATCACGCATATTCAAACGTGTTTTCTTTTTTTTCCTTTTTTTATGAAAATCTTTCTGACGCGAACAGACAAAAGAAAAAAAAAAGGAAAAAAATAGTGGTCGATATTTTTGTGAACCGTGTACAATACTACCAGACGCAAGCACCATATACAAAATCATACACCTAATCGTGTAGCATGGAGGATTATTTTTGTTAATTTTTAATAATAATAATAACAACAACAACAGATTTTGCGACACGTTTGACGCTGTCCCACAATGTGTCTGTCATGCTCGAAAGGAGGGCCGCGCGGTTCTGCCCGAAAACTTTCCGCGACGAAACGCAAACCAGATCCAAGAGCTTCGCAGTACTTAATCACCCGACTTCACGCTGTCGCGCAACAAACACGCGAACAACAGGAAACCACGTCCGAACAATTTGAATCGTTCGGGCGCGCGCAGTTGTTGGATGTCGTTAGCAAACCGTGTCTTAGCAAACCGTGTCTTAGCAAAACCGGACGTAATTTCTCGATCGTCGCTGAATCGAACCGCCGCCCACAAAGCGCGAGGCTTTGAGACGTCGCGATTGGCGTCGCAGCCGAGAAAGAACAAATGGCAAATAGTTGAAAATGAGATTCGCGTGTAAGAGTAAGTGATAATAATAATAATAATAATGGAGATATTTTTTTGAAATTAGGCTTTGAAACGAGAGAGACAGGCGGAAAGAACGAGAAACTGAAGAGGGAAATAATTCACGAGTTACAAGCCGAATAAAACTGATTTATCCCGATTGGTTGGGCGATGTTGGTAGAGCAGACAGGAAAAGAGATGCCTTGGAAACAATTTTAATTAACGTCGATGACGTGTTCGAGGAAGGAAGTAAATAGCCGTGCTCACGCTTAACCCGGTCCGCTCCGGCGATAATCCTGAAGAGGGAAGAGAAGCGAAGAAAGCGTCCTTTAGCAGTTTTCTAGTTTCCGGTCTCGCTCAGATCTCCCCGCCCCCCGTCGAACTAGCCGTCGAACGAGTGAACGAGTTTCGTCCGATACTACCTCGCATGCGGCCGCGCGAGGCGAACAAGGCAGTGGCTGTTCGAAACGAAAAAGGGACTTCCGTCTTCTCTCTTTCTCCTCTTCCATCGACGATTCGACCGCAACGATTCCTCTCGTTTTTTGCGAGATCGCTCTTACGTCACACGCTCCGGTTTCCTCGCTCTCGCGACAAGCCACTCCGCCTCCCGTGTCTTTTTCAGACTCGGAAATTTAACCACGTCGATCTGTCTTTCGGTCTAACTGTCGTTTGCTCCAATTTTTCGCTAATTGAATTTCAATTGCGGACGTTTGGGTACGTTGGTTCAGGAGGTTTGAGAATGCAAAAAATGTGAAAGAAAATGGATGTGAAATGGATGTGAACCACAGGTTCATCCGACGTGTATTTTAACACGCGTACAGGTCTGTGGTTAGAGCTGCGAGACGTAGCGCGTTAGTGCAATAAAGTACTCTCTTCGAGCGAAGAACACGGGGAATTTTTCTATCGACGCGAATTGAAAACGGATCGTAGGGGTTGAAGATCGGGAGTAGCGAGATACGGCAATGATAATTACAGCGACGAATTTTGTCACGAGTCTGGCGAACTCGTCGGAGCGAGTGTCGGCGCTCACGATCGATTCGTGGAAGCAGAAGCGTGTCTCGCATACGGTTCCCGACGTGTTTCCGGTTTCGTCGCGCGCGCGAGGAGGAGAAGGAAGAGAGACAGAAAGAGGAGTAGGTGTATAGATACCGCGAGAGACAGCGAATGAATGAGTGACTGAAAGAGACGTAGCGCGTGTGCATGAGACAAAGAGAGAGAGACAGAGAAGCAGAACGAAGGTAGAACGACGTTGCGTTAGAGGAAGAGGAAAAGGGAATGATATACGAGAACCTCACGTGTTTTGTATATGTACTCACTTTGTATAAGATAATCGAGCGAATTATCGCGATAAAAATAAAGACCACAAGTTTCACAAGAAAAGCACGATCGATCCAACGATACGCGTCCGAGTGTGTCGGCGTATAACCTTCTTTCTGTTTTTGTTTTCCGCCTTTCGGAGCATCACGGTGTCACGTGGTTGTCATCCGAGGGAAGAAGCTCACCGGAGTGCACGATCCACCATCCTGTTGGATCTATGGCTGCTGTTCTTCCACGCGTCTTTCACGTTCTCACCTATCTATCGCACATAGAGGAGAACGCATCTTCTACCTGCACGATACGAGAACGAAGAAGAATTTTCGACGTCGTACATACATGAAAGTTTGAACTTTCAAGCTCTCGACTTTCAACCCTTCGATACGACATTATCTTTGGCCACTACGCCTCCGTTGAACAGGAACAGTTTAATCGCGAACAAGCTGTCGGTGACACGCCACTTCACCAGATAAGAAGCAACGTAACGAATACTTTTTAGTAGTAACAACACTTTACAAAAATTGTCTAATGATATAAGTTTGCGCGAAACGTTTCGAAACAGGGGTAGTAGACACGCGTAAATCTACGTCGGAAATTTCGAAACTATCATTGTCAAGATCGAAACCAGCGTACGAGTACGTACCACACGTGTAACGCTGTGCCAACTCGGCGTTACCTTAGGGAGCTACGCCAACTAACTCGTACAACTATTGAAAACGAAACATCTGAACTCTCGTGACCAGAGATGATGACAGCTGTGCTCTGATTATGCAGCCTGAGTTATGAATTGACGCGAATTCTTTATGCGAACGACTATAGTTAGTATGGAAAGGGTTAAAAGCTTCATTTTTCCACGTAGAATCATCGTGCATTTCGAGATGGAGCACACGAAAGAGAGAGAAATTCTAGAGGAAAGCACCTCGGTGCCGGCTTTTAACGTTGCTGATTCACGGCGGGGGAGGCGGACGATCAAACACACCGGAAGGCAACCGATGTACGACCGCCGAATACTGGAATACTTAAAATTCCCCGGGGATACACCATGACTCGTTAACTTTTTAATGGTAGGTATATAACTGTTCCGCTTCCTCCTTCGGTTCGGGTAGATCGGTAAATTTGAAACATAATTAGCGGAGGAACTCGAAACGAGGCTATCGTCGTTTTGTGCACGGTGCATACACAGGAAATGCATCCGTGGCGAGCGCCGGGGCGCAATGCACTCACGTTCCTTTTCTTCCGTTCCAGCTCGTCCGTATCATCGATACTCGACTCTGAACGTCGGAGTCTCTCGCTCATCCCCCTCCCCCCTCCCCCCTGTCTCTCTGTGCGTCCGAGCTCCTCTTCACGAACCCGCTGGAGACCCTCTTTTCATCGAATCCTACGATGTCTTCGAGGCTCTGCCAACTGAAACTTATGTAAGTCGTTTAATCGGTTTACCGATGCGGTCGCCTCCTCTACACGCATTCGCTACATGCGCACGCTCTCGTGTACCGCGTGAGCGTAAGTGTGCGCGCTCATTTCCTCCTCTCTCTCTCTCCCTCTCTCTCTCTCTCTCTTTCCCTCGTGTTCCAACAGCTTCATACTCTTGCCTCTGCCCACCTTGTCGCCTCCTCGCCGATACCACCGCGCTCCCGAGTCATCGATACCGCCTGTTACGGTTGTCGGAGGATACGAACGAGCTTTCGGCACGAACAAATAAAGAGTGCGACTCGTACCGCGAAAAATGTCGAAAAACGAGATCCTTGTCGATTGCAGTTGGGTTTCACGGGTGTCTAGATAAACAGTTCCTGGATTCACGAGCAGCTGGGGAAATGGCAGACTTGCAAAAATGGTACGAAAAAATAGCAGTAGTATAGCTTGTTCTATCGTTTGCGACAATGAAATTGATCGACGATCATATATTGTGAAGAACTTTGTATGCTCAGAGTCTGAACTTTGTTTTATCCTCATCATCAGAGGATACGTTAGTTTCAGCTTCAATCGTAGTTTACAACTCATAATTTACAATCTCCTCCTTTAATTATCCATAACACGCAAAAATAAGCGGTTCTTTTTTTTTTTTTTTTTTCGTTTAGAGTTGAAATATCTGTGATACCTGATGGCTGTAGTATGCACACTTGTGTACAAATTAAAAAAAAAGTTGGAGTCGATTAATGCGACTGCCGTCAACTCGAGTGAAATCGAAGGTCGGTCGAACGAATCGGTCGGTTCGAATCTTTTCCTACGCGAGTCAGAAAATATGTCGTGTCCTTGCTGGGAGCAACCGAGAGCACCAAGTCGGCACGCCAAGCGGCACTCAATGAACACACGTCATTTCGAGTCATTCATGCATCTGCAGGTTGTCCTCGCTTGCGTCTATACGCAACACACGTGGCTGCGTGTGCGTTAGCGATGGGGGAATGATGACCTCGCGGCCGATGTATCGACGCCTTCGCGGAAAGTGTTGGTTCGTCCACGCTCGAGCACCGTCCGCGAATGAACGTCGCATTTATCGAACGACGGCCGAGGAAAAAACTTCCGAGACGTTGGTGAATTATCTTGGCCGATGCTAGAGATCGCGTATAGTAAAGCTATCTGTAGCTATCTGTGTACACGTGGCACGTGAAACGTTCGTCGAAGAATCAAAGATCGGTGTTCTTAACACGCGCGTAATCTTTGATACAAAAGTAACTATTTTTTTTTTTATATGCGCGTGCAAATGAAAGGCGAACTTTTCCGTGAGAAACAAAAGTTGACGTTAGACGATATAGTTAGTTCGTTTTGTTGTTTTGATTTCCACGTTCAAAAAAAGTTGACTTTTCTCAATGAAAAACGGAAAAAAGTTCTAAGAACCGCAACAGCAGTGAAACTTATCGTTCGTTGTTACAGCGAACCAATTCTGACACTGCCGTAGCTCTTTCGCTATACGCTATATTAGAAACGAAGAAAAAATGGTCCTCTCTGAGTGAGAGAAAGCAATTGTCAATTTGAGATCGTGCGTTTTCTCTTTCTTGAATTTGGCTATCAGATTGCACGATGAATTTGTAGTTTAAAATGAAGTTAGTTACGTTTTAACATGTATATCAGAAAAAACGCAATTATTTTATTCCCAATACATCTTTGAGTTTTGGGAACCGAAAAAGTCCTGCTCGAAAATCTTGGGACACCTTGTACATTTAATATTCAACATTTACTGTAGGTAATAAAAAGCTTTTCCGCAAAGTATCGTCTAGTACGTCAAGAACAAGTATAGCATTCGCATATTTCCGAGGACTTTTGCGCGGGACTGTACGCGAAAAAACGGAAATACAGGGATATATCATGAATTACGCTCGATCGAAATCCGGATACGTTTACTACACGTGTACGCGTGATGTAAGGACTTCCAATCGATACAACCGCGTTACTACTCGGGTTTATGGATGACTGTTGTATTACACTGAATGATGTATTACGTATCGCCTGTGGAAAGCGTTATATAATTTGTTTTCCACGAATTTGTCACTCGCATATTTATAAATTAATCTCAACGAACTTGATTTCTGCCGTATAATCAGCCGTTTGTTTATCCGTTTCCTCGTTGACAATCTACTGGGTTTCTTCGTCTTCTCTTTTTTCCCTTTTTTTTTTTTTTTTTTTTGCTTCATAAATATTCATTTCAAACGATACCGCGAGAGATACTCTCGGATAAAAAGCACGTATCGATAGAGCCGTGCCTCTTCTAGCCTTCGCTCCAGCGATTTCAAGGCCACCTCGATCGGCGTTTATCTCCTCCGCGTAAAAATACGATCGTCGCGATAAAGATCGTTTTTATCGACGATTTCTCCTCGGCGAAAGTAACCGGTATCTTTTCAACGATAGACGAAAAATTTTTCTCGAGTCGAATCGAACGGTGTACGTTCGCGATGCCGTTCGTGAAACGTCGCTCTGCACATGGTAGCTCTGTTCTTGGCGGAGCGGTTGTGCCTTGGATAGTTGTACAGCCAGAAAAACGGCGTATCGTTATCGTCTGTCTCGCCTCCACCCGCCCCCCCTTCTTCGGTCGTGTCTTTGACTGCGGGTTCTTTCCGCTTTACACCAACTACAGATTCGCCTGAGCGAATTTCTCGACTCGAACGAGAGAATTTCGAGACACGCGCGCGGAAATTGATCGAAACTAAAGTTGGATAAATCGACGAATAGTCTTTCTCTGGCGGGCAGAGATGCCCATTGATTATCGGGACGAGCGATATTTTCTAATTTTCAAGGGGGGATGCAAATTAACGCTGGTATCGCTCGACAACGTTTCCCGTTTGTTAATTGACGACGTCCTACATTGTGAGATTACCAAGAAAAAGAAAAAGGCGGGAGATACGATTTATCGTGTTCCAGCGATATCTTCGAATTTCAATTATCCGGAGCTTCTTAGCGTGCCCGGGAGAAGTTTAATCTGGAAAAACTCGTCGTCCGTTCTGGATCTCGCGGGACCGATTCGACGAAATTCGCAACGATACGTCGCCGTATTGCGCTTTCAATAGGCGGCGTTCTTTCGTAGGCAGAACTCGATCAAGGTCGACGAGAGAAGCCGCGACAAGAGAGGAGAAGGAAAAGACAGAAACGCGCGTTGCGTTAGCGTGTCGTAGGTTACAAATCGTGCAGGCCGAGGGAACGAGTAAACAGGCGTAAGGTTAAACGGGCGTACACACTTAAGCGCATTAATGAACGCGCTAAGATACGCGGCGTGCCGCCGTTTAAATATAGGCTAAACCAGTGTCTCTCAGCCTGCTGGTTGTAATCGTCGGAGCAGCCCGTTCGAAGGTCCAAGACTTCTCTCGCGTCACCGCTGTACGCACGTATCTCGCTGATGCTCGCTCTGTAAGTGATATCGTGAGAACGAAACGCGCGACCCTCCACGCGACGAACTCGCAAGTAGCTCGCCGAGCGATTACTTTGATATCTTTGCTCTTCTTCTTCTTCTTCTTTTTCTTCTTCTTCCATTCGAGCACGGTGGAAGCTACGCTTTTGTCTCGATGCTTCCTCGAATTACGACGATCGAACGATCTGCGGTGAGAGTTGGCGGCAGCAAAAGCGATACTTTTAAATCGCAGTGGGGTTATCCTGCGAGGACGAGGAATTGATCTTGTTCGTTCAAGTACACGTACACGTACGTGTATTGTAAATTTAACTCATTACGCTCGTTTATTTTATACGTTGCACGCGCGTGTAGATTTACAAATTTGTCCGTACAATGAGTATTCGTGTGACGAGATATCCAACAAGTATATATATTTATAGGTTCCATATTTTATGGGAAAAGACCAAGAATATTAGTACTTGATTTTTAACATAGAAATTGGTTTCTGTTTCACACAAATTTATGAAGACTGCAGTTTCCTTTTTCATTTTCCCGGCAGAACTCCTTCAGTTTGCAAGTGAACGCAACTGTGGATACTTGTCTATCATTTGCGATAACTGCACATAGTACGTTTCACGTATCCAGCGTATACGTAACAAGGAGAAAATTTGGACGATCTTCAAACAAAATTCTAGGTATAGAAAAATGATATCGAAAACATGGCCGGCATTTATTGGATGCAGATGTTGCGATACGATCGATTGAACTCTGATCCAACTCGTCAGCGGTTGATCGATAGAGGCATTAACCGATGCAGATTTCGTGGTTTCGCGGAGGAAGAAATCTCTCGACGCTAATGTTCCTTCGTTCGTTGCGACTTGCGCGAGTCGCAATGAAATTATTGACAAAGAGAATGCGAACAAACGGCTGGTGAAGAGAGCAGAGCGGAGCAGCGAGGAGGAAACGGAGATGCACGTAAAGTTGCGAAAACGAGGATAACTTTCGCCGTCATTGTTTTCAGGCGTGCAGCTCGCTTCACGTCGCGCGAACGCCTTACTTAATTAGACAATTAACCCTCGCAACCGTTGAAACCGATGGCGCAGAAAACGGTCAGCCGGAGTTACGCGAAAACTGTCACTGTTCTCTCAATTTGTCCTCGAGTCCTGAATCGGGTTTGTACGTACGGGAAACTGGCAGCCGCCAGTTTTTTTCTAAGAAATCTGCAACGATGTTTCGCGCCAACGGTGGAGAATTTTACAATTCCACGAGGGAAGAATATACGACGTAAAAGTTATTTTTAATACTACGGTATATATACAAATAATAAAATTTCCCGTCTTTTACAAGCAAGCATTTTTCAAACTCATAATAATTCATTCCCTGTCGATTGATCTCTCGTTACAAAATTTACTTTTTACAGTAGTTGGTTTTCTTTCTCGTAAATTATCAACGAAATTTGCCCCACGAAGCTTCGTCGCATTAAAAAATTAGAAAGAACGTACATATACTCTTTCGAGTATTGAAATATTATATTCGCGCTCGCGACGTTTTAAGTTAAAGGAGCTTTTCAACGAAGCAGTGCACGAGGTGGCGAAAATTACGAGACGAACGTGTCTCCGTTCGCCGGTTGGGAGCACGTCAGGACGTGTTATTACCACGCTAGGAAAGGTGATCGTCGAACGTAAGAGGGAAGAGAGGGGCCTCGTCGGTCGGAACGAGAAGAAGGGAGAGGTAGGACGAAGCGTTTCCACACCGGATATCCTCCCGGGGGAAGTGGTGCACGCGATTCGCATCGCCACGCCCGACATGCAGAATGTGTATTTATCTTATTATTATTACTACTACTACTACTACTACTACTACTATTATTATTACTATTATAACAAATAATTATCATTGTATCGTTGCAAATTCTACCACATACAAACAAGTAACGAGCACGGAAGAATCCACGAATGTTGCGTTAATTAGACTAGGTCTTTTACGTCTCATTAACTACGATTTCTTTGTACTTTGTTATATCTGCTCTGATTCAATTAATCGCATCATTTGTTACGAAAAAGTCGAAAGGAGAGAAACGTCAGTGTCGAGATGGGGTTCGTGTCGATTTTATCTCGGCGTTTGTTCGCAAAGATTTCATTTCATTTCGTTCAGTCGGAGGCTCTTCCGGAAAATGAACGCACGTGTTTACACGAAACATTTCGAGATTTTATTATTACTGTAGTATTAAAAGTAACTTTTGTACTACATTTTTAAATCTGTCTCGGACTTTACGAATACAGATGTGCCACTCGATGAGCCACTGTCATCCTTGACATTTCAATTACCTGACGAGCGAGTAAAAAAGTACAAGTCGTATTTTGGTCAAGATAACACAAGTTGTTGTTAGCTGTGCTGTTGAGCATTGAGTCATGGTCCAGTTTGTATTTCTTTTCCTCGTTTCTTTTTCTTCTTTTTTTACAATTTCGAACGTTGTTTACTGGAATAAAGACTCCGAAGCACACGTGTTTGTCAAGACACGGGTCACCAGCTTGTTTCTCAATATTATTTAAGACGTTCTAGAAACATTTGGTGTTGTCAGACAAACGTCGTTAGGACGTTGTTAGGTTAACGCCAAGCGTTAGAATCTCAAAAATTTTCGTCGAGTGATCGTCGAAGTAGAATCTCCAAAGTGGTCTCGTTCCAAACAAGTGAAGTTTATCAGGACGCGATTAGACAAGGAGTATACAGTCCAGTGCTATTAAAGTATATTATGAAGCTCATTATGAATAGTACGTGACGTTTTTTGGTCCTTCGAGCCGGATACTGAACCACGATGTCTAATTACCAAGTCAATCACAGTCGCGTTGGGAGTGGAATCTCTACTAGTACATCTGGCAGCGCGTCAATACAAGCCAAGGATTGGACATTTGGAACTCTGCAACCCCTGGACGTGATAAAAGTCAATTGGAGTGGGAGTCTATCAATCATCGGGCAATTCCCTCTGGAGTTAGCTTCTCCGCTGGTACAGCCAGGAGTGCGTCAATGCGATTCAGGACGTTGAAATTCGCCCGAGGACCTCGTCGAGAGTCCACATCTTCATTGATCAGCATCCAGAACGCGGCCGTGCAAAGCAGAGGTCAGTCTGGAGTTCGGAGTCCCCTGAAACTAGGAGCCACTAACGAAGAACACCAACGAAGAACGACGAAAGGAGTCTAGAGGAAACGGTTGCGTCAATCTCCGCATCGCGCGAGTTGATTATCGTTGTCCCCTCGCGTTAATCCGTTGCGTTAGTGGCCGATCGCGGCTCCGTCAAGGCTAGGCTAGCGCTGTGACGCTCGAGAAATTCGCCGTAGCCGATTCGGATCGAGAATCACGTATTTAAACACGATCGATCGTTGCGAATTCGATGAGGTTCGAGCTAACAATAAGACAGAGGCGACAGTCATCGATACCGCGAGTGAGGAGATATACATTTGCAGGAGCACGAGCCTTTCGAAGACCATTTCCATGGATAAATTGTAGAAATTTGAACGGCGCTCGCCGATCAATTTGCCGACTTTCGATGGCAATTTCGGTGAGTGGCTCCGCCTTAAACGGTCGTTTAGTCGGATATCGATCATTTTAACTACGTGGTAGCATCTTTAACCACCGCGTGGTCCAAGTTCTCGGCGTGTCGGCCGTTAATTACGAGCCAGCGTGGTCTTCAACAGCGATGATCCAAAATCATTAGCAGATCATCAGTGACTTGCGTATCTTGTGTATCTTACGAGTACAAACTTACGTACTATTATTTGGTCATCAACTTTTGACGCTTGATCTTACATCTGCACTTGTAACTTCTTTTTTATTTCTCTTTTTTTTACTGTTGTAACGACAAACAAAGAGTGTACCTACATTTCGCACAAGATACGTAAGATTTTAACGCAAGATTTTAATGTAGCAAGTCTGTCGAACTCCTTGGGAAATTGACGCGTTGAACTCGAGGACGAAATTAACATTTGTTCTCGGCCGACTCGTTGTTCCTGACGACAGGTTCCGCGAGCTAATGGATCGGGCGAGTTCTCGCGAGAAGCGAACGTGTTTCGTGAAAAAACATTTACGCTCAACATCCTTTACGTTCTCCTCAGCTGGCCGTTTGCATTCATGCAACGCGTGGAACATGATTTGCAGTAACGTCGGTGCCGCGTTATTAGACGAGGTATGGCCGGTCGCGTTTCTAGATTACGTTTCATTGCTTTCCTCAATGTCGTCAGCTTCTTTTCCGTTTTCTCCACTCTCGGGCATCGCCTTCCACTCGTCCGACTCCCGTCCGGAGTCGTAAACCTCGAGGCCTTTTAAAAAATGCTAGTTGCAAATCGATCACACGTTTAATACGCCCGCTTCGCGCATTCGAGATTAGAACAGTGGCATTTTTGCCAGGGGAACCGGTTCACCGTATTTATTGCCCGAGCACTAAAAGTCCTCACCGTCGCGACGTGTCGATGCGTTTCGTAAAACCGCTCCAACCCCTGCATACAAGTGGACCGCATTTGCCAACGATCAGATTATATTTTTACATTCCTGAAGTTCGCACGAGGCGAACGATTACAGGGGAGGAACGTGACGTACGTCGCGGGTTTCTATCTCTCGCGAGTTTGAGAAGCAGTTTGAAGTTGTTGAGAAAAGTTACTCTTCTATTTTTTCGTTTGTTTAAAAATTTTAAAACTATTGCTCGACTCGACAAGCAGATGTTACTTACTATTTTTAAGACTGCTTTCAAAACTTGGATTTTTCGATACGCAACAACAGGTCGTTCATCATTTTTCTAATTACATCGTCGCAATCGAGAAATCGAAACGAAAATGTACACTTATCGCGTTTTCCTCGCCACGATCGTTACGTGCGAGCGGACTTGTCAAATCGGCATATTTCGACATTTTGTTCGTCGATCTATCAACAACGTCGAGATAAATAAACTCAAGATGCAATAAAGCGCAAGAGCGTGGCGCGACATGCATTTGACGAACATTCGTGGCGAATTCTGGAGGACAAAAAGCGCGCGATACGCGAGAGAGGAAAGAGCACGGAGGCATGATGCAACTCGGTGTATTTATGGTGATTTTATTTGCAGAAGTCTGGTCGATTTATCGCGACAATATTCCGCGCTCGTGATTCGAAACTTGCGTGTCCGATTAATACCCGAATTGTTGCGCTGCCTGGTGTCTCCCGGCTGCGCGAAACGGAGACAGCCAAGCTGGAAGCGACGAGGACAGCCTGGTTTATGCTCACTGTCTGCCTTACAACAGGGAGTGGGAGGAGGAACACGCACGCACACACGGCCGCATAAATAACGCATGGCACAGGCACAGAGTTACGGTGCGACTTACGTGCAAACGAACAGAGTGAGACGAACGCACGGTGAACGAGGACGATCGTACGGGCTGCGGGGGAAGAACGACGAAGACGAAAGAGGATGTAGTCGGCGGACATTTACGAAGAGAGCCGAGTATCCCCGACATGTGGGAGAGACCCGTAGTAGACACAGAGGGGTATCGGTTTTACGACGTTCGATCACCTGAACGACTGTGAACGACGAGGATTTTTCAAGCACCGCCGGAGCAAAGAGAGAATACGAGGCGAGCGAAATCGTTTCCCGCTTCGATATCCTTCAATGAATCCGTCCTCCCTGACCGCGTTCTCGCTCTCTCGTCATTTCTCTTCGGCAATTCACCGCGTTTGCGAAAATGCACGCGACCGTGAATCTCTCTCTTACTTTCTTCACCTCGCTTACTATTTGTAATTTATTAAAAAAATTACATATCCGGATTAATTGCACGTGCGTAGCGTAATCTCCGAGAGGAAGTTGGATCGCTCAACGAGCGAGCAGGAGATAGATTTTCGCCATTGGCGTGACGTGAATGAACGTGACAGAGCGGAGGGAACGGAGAGCGAGCATGGTAAATTAAACGCGGTACACGTGTACGAAAGTTGGCGAAAAGTACGTGGAACCTGGTCGAACAGAAGCAGCCCTGGTCGCACAATACGAGCATGAATGAAGTATCGGCGTCTGGCTCGCGGGGTACGGTATACTCGAACGAAGCAGGCTAAAGCGTGGAGGGGAGGTGGCAGGCGTCACGGTGCTTTCCGTGGCGGTGTGCTTGCCGCGGCGTGTATGCTCGTTTACGTGTAAACGGTCGCGCCCGCGTATGAGTGGACGCGCGCGTATGCAACTTTCGGTATGATCGAGTGCGCATGCGCATCGCGCGCACCTCACCCACGGACAGACAGCGGCCGCTGCTCCGCTGTTTGCAACAAGCAAAGAGTTTAGAACGCCATACCAGCAACCGGCCGCCTCGGCTTTTAAACGAAACGTACGATTGTACCCTTACGTGTGAAAACGTACGGTGTATACGAGGTACATCGGGGGGGGAGAGATACAGGAGAACAAACGATATACTACTCGACTTTGAAAGAGCAAAGGAAAAAAAAAAAAAAAAAGGAAAAGAGAAGAGTAAGAGTAAATCGCACGCGAATGTACGCATGCGTGTTGTAACATCTCGCTCTTTCACGCTCTTTCAACGAAATCGAACGACGAGCCTCCGTGACAAGCGAGAGAAGAGACAATTTCGTTGCTTGACAATTCGTTGATACGTGCATCATCCCCGATCGATCGGGTCGCGTTTCGTACGCGAGGGAACGTAAAACGTGTCGTACGCTTTAAATCGTAGAATAGTGGAAGAACGTGAAGGACCCGATGGATACTCGGAGACTCGGGGGATCGATTCGATCGTCGACCGGCGCGGCAACAACGTGAACGAACGTGAAAAAAAAAGAAAGAAAAACGTCGGAAGGGAGGGAAGAGAGGTTAGGAAAGACGACAAAAGGAGAAGGAGAGAGATCGTGCCCGTGTACGTGATCGAGCGAAGCCTGGAGGAATACACGGTCGAGGCGAAAAAAAGGAAAGAAGTGCGGAGGAAAGAGAGAATAAAAGGAGAGGGGAGGGAGCAAGAGGGAAAAGGCGAGAGAAATAGAGAGAAGGTGTTGAGTGGTGGGCCTGCGGGCCGGACAGTACGTGCCTGGGCTGCACTCGCACGATCTACACCGGCATGGCCGCCGAGGCCAGCTGAACTTTTTCTTCTCTCTCTTGCACCGACGATCGTTGCAACCCACTTTATGCTTCTTCCTCCCTCCCTCCTTTCCTGCCTCGTTTCTCTCCCTCTCTCTCTCTCTCTTTCTCTTTCTCTCTCCTTCCCATCCGGCTCGTTCCGACTCTCCCTCTCTCTCTCTCTCTCTTTCTCTCGTTGCTCGCTTAATGCAAGAGAGGACCGTGCGCCGCGAATACCCAGGCTCCCCCGTATACGCGTCGCTCGTGTGTGCGCGCAATTCGCCAGCCATCGC
The DNA here is from genome assembly GCA_032399605.1 of Melipona beecheii. Lineage (NCBI taxonomy): Eukaryota > Metazoa > Arthropoda > Insecta > Hymenoptera > Apidae > Melipona > Melipona beecheii. The sequence goes on from JAUCMO010000505.1 coordinate 14,313,198, forward strand.
GGGGAAATCGAGCGGAGGTTTGTCACTTCAAAGAATCGGGGAACGCGAGCGAACGCTTCACACTGGCCACTGGTACGTTGCAGACGCACGCGTTGCACTTGTCGCTTTAACGGTGGGTCCACGTTAAGCCCGTTAACGTCGACGCGTCGCGTAGAATCGCGTGTGATTCCACGGGAAAAAGGTCTCCGCTCGACCAACGTCGATTTCATTTCGCGTAGATCGCCGGAAGTATCTGTATCGGTCAGCCACGGAACGAAGTGGAGGAAGTGCGTACGTCGATATCCGGTAGTGACCATCGTTCAAATGCAGAGACCTCTCGAGTCAGTCGCAATCGAAAGTTGCGCACATCTCCGACTGTAAGGAGACGCGAGGAAATAGTCAGTGACAATTTTTTTCGGGTCTCGCCAGGAAATCTCCGGTGAAATCTTCGGCAACAGTGTCAGTTGGTTCGCGGAAGGACGGGGCGACGCGATTGATCGTGACGCACCTGTCGGCATCGTCGTCGTCGGGGTGCTTGCTGGCAGTGGCAGAGACAGAGAGAGCGAAGGTAGTGTCTCGTGCGGCAGCAGGAGGAGATGGAACAGTAACGGAGAGCAGGTATCCATCCCAACTTGCTGCAAGCTTACGCACGAGAAAACGTATGCGAGAAAAAGAGAGAAAGAGATAGGAAGAAGAAGAAGAAGAAGAAGAAGAAGAAGAAGACGAAGAAGAAGAAGAAGAAGAAGAAAAGAAAAGCACGCATTTTAAGCAGGAAAAATTAACGTTCCGCAGAGGAGGAAAGAAGGATGCGCGAGAAGGAGTACGTCGGTGAGGAGGTCCTACTCGTTGCTTTTCCACGGCGAGCAGCAGTACTGTTGTTCGAGGTGCGAGCCGCGTGACACGAATGCGAGAGTGCGAGAGAAAGGAGAGGCAGGAACGATGAGGAGAGAGAGAGAGAGGAAGAGCAAAGGCATATCCGGCCGTAGCGTGTGCGCGCGACAAGGATAGAGCGAAGTGGCTATTTCTGTGGAGCATAGGGGGCCGCCCGTATAAAATAAGCAGTGAATGAAGGAGCCTGTTTACTGGCAGACGGTCTACGCGAGATTCAGTCGTCGGCTCTCTTTCTCTCTCTCTCTCTCTCTCTCTCTCTCTTTCTCTCTTTCTCTCTCTCTTTCTCTTTCTCGACCGCGCACACTCGTCGTTCCCTCGTTCGCCTTCTTTCTCTCTGGTTTTCGCTCTCGCTCGGCCGACAACCGTCCCGTAGCGGAAAGAGAAAGGGAAAAAGAAAGAAAGAAAGAGAGAGAGAGAGAAAGAGAGACGGAGAAGAGCGCGCATCGTTGCTTGAGAGAGAGCTTGTGTGTGTTCCTGGTGCGCGAGAAGAACCCGCAGTGTATTCACCGGTCTTGTCCTTCTGTCTCGCCTCTTCCCCCCCCTCTCGACTCGTCTCGCCATCCCCTCTCTTCACCTCACCACACCTCGTTATACCACTCCCCTCCTCACCTCGCTTCACCTCGTAGCACACCTTGGTACTCCCTCGACTCCCCGCCCTCTGCCTCTCTTTGTCTCGCTTCGGCCTCCTCTCCTCGTATTCTTCTCCGCTCTTTTCTCTTCGCGTAGTCGTAACCTCGCCTCACCTCGCCTCGTCCCACCTCGTCCCACCTCGTCTCGCCCCTCCGCGCCGTACCTCGCCTCACCACGCGTCTTGCCTCGCTTTGCCATGCTTCGCCTCGCCTCGCCTCCTGTAGACTTGTCTTACCCCCGGTCTCACTTCGTCTTCCCGTGCCACGACTCGACTCGACTCGACTCGACTCGACTCGACTCGATTCGACTCGACTCGGCTCGACTCGACTCTGTTCTCTCGTCTCCTCTTCCCGTGCTTGTGTTTTTCTCGACAGAACTCTTACGCTGAAGCCACGATGCTCTGCGCTCGTCGCTTTCGTTCCTAACCCCGGAAATCAACCGATATAATCCGTCGCTTTTACGCGAGTTTCTCGTTCCTCTCTTACGTTGTTTTACCACGCTATGCCATTGCGTTTGTAGTAACTCCTCGTACGCCGGAGCGCGTGTTTACGTGTTGTGACGTGACGTAGTGTGAAAGAAGACAAGTGAAGAGATAGAATTATAGAGAGTAAACGGGGGAGAGAGAGAGAGAGAGAGAGAGAGAGAGAGAGAGAATGAGAATAGAGAGATAAGAGAAGAGTAACCAACGATATTTCGTTTTCGAAAATTCACGGTGCGCGCATTCACCGTTGCTCCGTCTTTCTTTCTCGTTTCCTGCCCGTCCCTCGCTTTCGTACGCAGACCACGTGTTGTGTTGCTCCGTAAATTTCAAACGAATAAAGAAAAAAAGAGTAAAGAGAGAATAGTGAGAGGCAGAGAGAGAGAGAGAGAGAGAGAGAAAGATCGCGGCTCGTTCCTCCCAGTAAGTTGGTGCTCGTGCCGCGGAAACTGGAGCGAAGGAATAAATCTAAAATGGTGATTTTGCGGTTCGGTGAAGGATACAGGTGAAAAAATAGTGGCGAAGTGTGGATACCTTGGACTACGAGCCGCCCCCGGTGCTGCCACCGCGGCGCCCGCCCTGGCCGTTCAACAACAGCCCGAGCAGCACCGCCTCGAGGTACATCGGGCAGCGCACCACCATCATCGCCACCACCACAACGTCCCCGTTGACACCGACGGCGGCTACGACGACTATCACGTCGACGACGCCACTGACGACGCCGCTGACGACGACGCTAATACCAGCGGTGCCCTCCATCCAAGGCTCAACGACCTCCTCGCCTGCGCGAGTGTCGCCGCAGCCGCCACCCTTGACGCCGCCCCAATATCCTGCGCCTCCACGGCCCCCTAGTCGAAACGGTGAGTCAACGAACGTCCGAGTCAATTGAACTGCAATTTTTTTTCTTTACCGTTTCTCGTCTATCGCGCGAATCTTTGCTAACGATTGCAACCGCAAATTTAAATCTCGTAAGACGAGACGAATCTGGACGAACAGGGATAACCTCGTGGTTATTTAATTCTAGATCGTTCGAACGGTGAGCGTATTCGAATTCTAATAAATAACACACAAGCATAGCAGACCTATTCGTGTCTGTAACTGTGACGATTGAATTTTCGACGTTCGTTTAGAAAATTTGCCATTCGCAGTTCGCTGATACTCCGTACGATCGAGAGCAAGCGAGGTTGCGCGATTTCTTCGCGGCAGTTTCATCGACGGTCGGAGCGAGCAAGCGTGACTCGCCGCGGATTGAGTCACATTTACGCTTTCATAGAGGCCGGCCAGAAGCCACGGGTAGCCCGAGTAGTGAATGAAATTTACTGGTGTAGAAAGTTTGCGAGAAAGTCGCCTGCCACCTTTCCGTTCGTAACGCTCGACACATTTTACGTAGCTGCGTTTCCTCCGCGAGCATTCAGCTTCGTACGCCCCCCGATGGGAATGCTGACCTCGTAGGCGGATCGTGTGCGCTTTCGTGGAAAGTATTCGCTTGTTCGAACCGTTCCTGTGAATGCATTGGGCGTGTATGGTATTCGTAGATGAAATTCACCGAGCTGAATCAAGCACGGCCGATTGTTCTCGCGTTCTCTGGTGGGTTCGATATGCCATTCTTCTCGGATGGACTGGTATAATGAAACGTCGAAAGGGAAGATAGTCGCTTATATCGAGTGACTCGTGTTGAATGCCAAAATAAAAATCTGACTCGAAGTAAACACATCGGCCTTTATCTCACGTTATCTCTGTCGGAGTCGACTCGCGGACCTATGTTAACTGGATATTCTTTATCTTCTCTTTTGATTATTACACACCTCAGCGAGCTAAGACCTCTACTCTATCTCTCTCTCTCCCCCCCCTCTCTCTCTCTCTCTCTTTTCTTACAAATTTATTTTTATTTGGTTGACAAACGGCGTGCAGGATTTATCAAAGCCAGTGGCCGATTGAAAACTCGGAGGCTGTAATTGAATTAGTCTCATTGCCAGTTTCCTCTCTCTTCGTGCGGAATACGATGCGGAGTACGAGCGCATGCGCAGCACCGCGCATTCACACGAACGCAGCCGCGTAATTCGCTTCGAATGGCAATAGGAATGAATGCCACTCGGTTTGACGTACCTAATGATCTGGCGCGCATGCGCCCGCGTGTTTGCGTCGACGTGTTTCACGTAAGTTTCCTCGCGTATAAATACGCCGGTTTGATCGGGTGTTTGAGAAATTCTCGCGTAACAACGTGTACATTGCTAAATTGTACCTGGTGACTCGCTTCCTCCCCCCTCTCTAAGAAATTCGCGAAATTTAATCATTCAGGCGTACCTCGAACTAGCGAATCGAGCTCGAGATGCCGCGTAACGTTCGATACCCGATCGTAGATTAGATATATATATATATATATATATGGTCAGTGTGATTTCACTTCGAAATCCGTGGTCGCAAGCGAGGTCAGCGAGTTTGGCTAATCTGTCGAGAGTTTTCCCTCGCCGTTTCCAAGTCGGGGCGTATCGATCACGGGATACCGTATTGATGACGGAAAATCGATGAACAAGTAGTCTGTCGTCTGTCTGATTTCAGCGTGATTTTTTTCGCTGTTTGAGCTCGCGCTAACGATAAGTAGCTTATACGGAGATAAAGATGCGCGGCTAGACTTTCAGGCCAACTTGTAGAGGCAGTTTGCACGAGGACTCGCGAGGCAAGATATCGGCACGCTCACGCGCATCGTGACACAGATACACACGTTTGCGAATGTACGTACACGTAGCGTGCATACACGCATACTAGACGCACGCACACACACACACACACACACACACACGCACAGGCACGGGTAGTGTCGGTCTGGCATGAATGAAACCATGATTTCCACGCATGGCGTATAGGTAGCTGACTCTCGTCTGGCGCTACGCTCGAGACTCATCGATGAGAAAGATTAATACGCTGTATCCGCGACAAGAGATATAGAAACTAATTTCGTCTCGTCTCGTTTTGCTTTCGTTTCGTTTCTCGTTTTCATTCAGCCGATTGCGAATCGATAAGGTTTCTCATTCAGCGACTCTTTTTGAATGACAAGCATGTAGTAAAACGTACAGTGTCGTAACAATCTGCGGAGATGTGCCCTCGGTCACGTTTAACTTTCGTTTTGTCTAGAGACGTGCGTGTTTGCACGCTGTAACTTTGTGTTTATAATTAATTATCATTGTTAAATAAATTTATATTGTATTATTAAATAAATTTTCCTCGCAAATTAATCGCGATCGTTCGATGGGGGAACGAGCGGGGAAAATTGGATCCTCTGGCGTTCGGCCACTGCTTTCCAACGTTGGAGCGCGAAGGGCCCCATCGTTATTCCACCCGCGTGTGTCATTCCCTCGAAAGGGAGACGAGACGAATCCGATGACGCAAAACGCCACGCCGGAACGTGATTTTCCAATATTCTCGAACCACCGCGCGCGCCTCGCTTGCTGAATAATTCGCGGTACGTTCGAGATACGCGACGAAGATATTCATCGTGTCTCGAAAATGTTGCTCGCTGTTGGAAAACATCGTAGCTCAGGGTTCTATTTCCGGGAACTAATTGCAAGTTAAACGAACCACCAGTCGAACCATGAGTTTGCTTAACTCGAGCGAACGACAATTGAGTTTCTTACGAGCACTTGAGTTTCTTTTGAAATTACAATATTATATATATATATATATATCTATGAAAAGAATTTCCAAATGAAATATTGCGTTAACTTTCGGTGGTTTGAATCGCGAGAATTTAATCGATCGCACTTTGAAGCCAATCAAAGGGAAATTCTTGTTCTTTCCGATTCTCGATACACTGGTATTTACGGTGTTATGTATATCGCGTCGTTACGTACGCGCGCGAGATATGGTATTGACATTTGTTTTCCAGTGTCTGTTCACGTTCGGTCGCGTTACACATACAGAGAGCTTTTGAACCCACGAACGCGTCCGTCCACGTCGTGGTCGATCAGCGAAGATGCGTTTTCGAGCCACCGTTTCTTACGTAACGTGGCGCAACGCCGCGATAAACGCGGTGTGGTAACACGTTTGCAAATGCGCTTGATGATCTTCGCGCAGAGCACCATGTCCTTGAGCGACATGTGCCCGGAATAATGAATCGATGGAATATGAACAAAGTCATAAAAGGAGTGGCCGGCGCTCGCACGTGCAACGTCTTTTAACTCGTCAACCAGGCCATTTAAATTACGCGCCGGTCGTATCCTTCGTCTCTCGACGTCGGTCGAAACATTCGTCATCGACGACGCGCCGGATCGGAGAATCGCGATCGGCGAGAAAAAATTCGTTCGACATTGAAATCGCACGACCGCTGCGACTTCCGGTTTTACGTAAGAGCAAGAAGAGGCTGAGGGGAAATGCGTTAAAAAGGAGATTCGAGTTATGCATATTACGGTTATATAGGAGAGAGAGAGAGAGAGAGAGAGAGAGAGAGAGAAAGAAAAAGAATGCACGCGGACAAGTTTCGCGGACAGACACGGGACGAACGTTGCGAAAGTTTCCATTCCAAAGCCACCGGTTCCGCGTAACGTCGACGATGTTTGCTGCATTCCACGCGTTTCGACGCCTGTTCCGTGACAAATCGGCGCGTGAACTTCCAAGCAAATCGCGGCTGTAAAGTTCCCGCCGATTGCGCATCCACGCAACGCGACACGCCGCATTTGCATGCAGCGTCGCAGCGAAATGAAAATCGATTCCGCAAACAGGGCGTTTGTTCCCGTCGTGCTTTGTTCGATTGGCATCACGCGTGATGTTTCATAACACGCCGAACGATCGAGAATATATATATATATATATACACGTTCTCAGTGCGCGGCAGTCGCCGAACCCGTCGGCCTATTTTGCTGTTACAATGGTCTACGCTTTTTAGACTTTCGGAGCGTTTAGCACTCCTGCATCTTTAACGACAAAGGGTACGGGTTCAAACGTTCGAGAAGGCTGACTCTTTTCTCGAAGAAATGCCGTCCAGACACGCCGTATGTATGTTGATCGAGTTGACAGGTCAGACGGTGAAAGGATCGCCTGCAGATTTTCCGAGAAGATTCCCGGAAAACGATCTTTCGATGAAATTACGTTCGATTTCGATACGTACCAACGCGTGGCAAGGTGAAACTGTTCGACGCAGTCTCTCGTCATCCGCGAAAGCGCGCGCTTCTTTCGATCTTCGGGGCGCTGAATGCTTGGGTCGCGTCTCTTTACCGAAGTAAGATTCTCTCTCTCCTCTGCCTCTCTGTTCGTAACACAAGAACACCGCCGCTATCTTCGTGTTTGCCAACCCCGTTATCTCTCGTTCCTCAGTCTTTGATCTCCTTTCCCGCTCTCTCGTGTCGCTCTTTCATTTCCTCTTCTCTCTTATCCGTCACTCTTCTCTCTCTCTCTCTCTCGTTGCTGCCCTCCCTTCGTTCGTCATCGTTTCATCAACCCGTTCCTGCTCGCCTGCTTTTGCACAAGCACTGAACGCAATCTACGATCATCGTTATGTGCTGTCGCGTCATATCCGGTCTGGCTGATCGCTCGCCTTCTCCCCGTTCGCTGTTCTTATTGCTCCTCTTTTCGGTCTTCTCGTTGGGTCGCCGGTTCTCCAGGCCTATCTTGCGCGTCCGTTCCTTCCAACGAACACTCGAACACTCTCCCTCTTTGTTAAACATTAAAACTGCTGGTAATTTGAATGCGTTGTGCGTTAAGAAATTAGAACGAAAGCAGCGTATGTAACATTTGCTTGTATTTGTAGTAGTTTCAGGCGATTAGTTCTAGCGTTGACAGGCTCGGTTACTCGGAATGTTACCCCGGAGTGAATTTTTGAATTTTATTACAGAGGACAAGGGAATTTTGGAATTACGTATTTACGATCTTCTCTGAAAAATTGAAAAACACACTGACAGCAAAAATGGGACACGCGTACCTAATAGTCGAGAAATTGCGTAGCCTCAGTCTGATCTTGGGACAGAGCAATCCTAAATCAAAGACGCGGAATATCTGATTTTGCCGATCTACGTTTACCGTGCGGCGTCGTGCGATTGATAGAAAAATGGAATGATAGTTTTTAGAAAAATATCGTAGTTTTGGCGAAACAACGTTCGATCGACGAATGGAGGGAACCAGTTGTTAACGTTCCCACCGCGTTCGTTATTGGCGAGGTTGAACGTCCCCTGTTTCCCTCGTACATCGAAAATTACAGTGGCCGGAGTGGTTGCAAGGGGGAGGGCCGACCGTTGCAGTTTATCGCCACGAAGGTATCGTGTGTCGCGATCGGCTCGCGGAGATTGACCGGAAGTCGCAGGAACGAAGATACGAGGCAGGCTGCCGCCTTTAATTGGCGACTAAGAGCGTTCGATTCGGTTCAGGGTTCAACGAATTGGCCTCTTCTCGGCGAATTAATTTATCGCCACTGTCGCGGCGAGGGGCCAACGCGTTATGATGTACACGAATGCGCGGACTTTTATTGCGACCGCGAAGATTATACGCGCCGTAAACGAACCGTAAACGATCGGTTACATAATACCGCGATAAAACAACGTTTTACGGCTCGTCAATTTCCTATCTGCGATACCGATTTTCTACACCGTACGGATGTAGTTATTCGCCGCGTGTATCTGCACGTAAATACGCGCGGACGCGCGCGAGGCTCGTGTTGGGTTAGGAACGTGCATCACGATCCTTCCCCCCCCTCTCCTCGGCTGGGACGTGTTTAAAATTCATTAAGCAAAGCCATCGAGCAAATATAAAGTTCGCCACAGATAATATATTGGTAGCTCGCGTTGCGTTAACGACGTCATTATCCTTTAACGATACATCGGGCTGCGAGCGTTTATGCAGTCTCGCTGTTCGAAAAGGAATTTCCAGTTACGCTTCCTAGTGGGAATCGGAAAGATGTAAAACTACAGAGCGCGTACAGTGTGCGAAGCAGAGTGTGGTGTTGTTCTCAACGAGTGAATGTTACGCCGTACATTTGGACCGATTGGATCGATCGAGATCGGTAGATCGGTTCGGTGAATTTCGGTTGGAAATTTCAAGATACGCGGGATGCACGCGTAACGTGTATGAAAATGTTCGAAATTACTCGATCGAACTCCGATGCAAACCTCCGGATCGTGTTTTGTACAGCTACGTGCAACTACGTTTTCACTATCGTTCGAATGGACCGATGATAAAAATCTCTCCCGTTCGTGCACGGTTTTCTCTGGCTCGAGACGTTTGGAAAGAAATCGGGATTTCGAAAGAGTCTTCCCGCGGTCTGCGCTTCACGGGTCGCGTCCGGTCTGATCCATATAGAGGTTGGCGTCCCTCTATCGCGAGCAACGACGTGCCCTTATCTCGAAGACACTTTTACGAATTAGCACGATAAAGGCAGGCCGTTATAACAGAGAGTCGTGTACGAGCTGGGATCGAGACGCGACCTCTGCCGAGTTAGGATCGAGAGGCAAGCAGCGTTTCAGTGTTTTCACTTAACCAGTCTTTTCCACTACCCTCCCACACGTAAATTAACCTCTGACACTTTGCGCTTTATTTTACAGTTTTCTTTTTTTTTTCCCTCGTCGACTTTGCACAGATCGCAGGGATGCTGACGCATTATCGTAACTTTGCGTTTAGGTACATCTGTCTTTTCGGTTTATGAGCATTCTTCAGGGTACGAGCAATAAAACGATATCCGCACTTTCAATCAGCGTCGTTTAATTTATTGCTATTTTGTTCGCATTTATCTTGACACTACATATATATATATATATAATATGTAATATATATACACGAAAAATGCGTTAAAGGTTAATACGTTGGAGGTAAGAAAATCGCAAAATCTTTCTGTATGAAAATTACCGGGCAGTGCTGGTTTCTTTGAAGCTCCGCGAATTAGCGTCTTTCGTCAGGCTTCGTTTGAATTAACCAGGCGCTTGAAATCGAGCTACTCGATGTCAAGCGATCCGACTAATAAGACGGGGGATAGAAACATGGAAATATAAGTACTACTAGATTCTTCTATTATGCACTCGACGAGATTGGGAAAGAGGGTAAACATGTCGAAAGAAGGATCCGCGAAACTACTCGACGAGCATGTCGCGTTACGTGTTATTCAATCAAATTTGAATTCTACGCGAAGAGGTTATGTCATCGAATGATAGATAAGATCCACCTCTACAACGCTGAAATCGAAAACACCGAGGAATCGAAACAGGAATCAAACGGGAATCGAAACTGTCTCGAACAAAATTTTTCGCGAGCAACAAGTGCTTTCGCCCCTCGAGCGGTCTATAAAATTCCAACAAGCGCGAATTCGAGCAGCGCCGCGCTTCTAAAACCGGACATCGCGAGACATTTAGGCCGATCCATTCCACTTTACGAGCTATTATTAGTTCCGCGAAAATTCATCCTCCCGAAATAAATGCCATCCTTTCTCTCTCTCTCTCTCTCCCTCTCTCTCTGTCCGTCCGTCTCTCTTTCGCACGGTGCTCCTGCGGTTAGGTCTCGCTCCTACGCTCTACGGACTGTTCTTTGACTTTTCTCTGGCCGTCCTTGAAGGGAAGGGAACGTTGACCCTCGCGAGAACGTCCATCTGTCCGTCCACCGGTTGGTTCGTTCGTACGTACGTTCGTCCTGAACGTGGTTTCATTCAGAATGCGACGCCAGCAAGATCGACGTTGATATATACTGGATGAGGAATGATGTTGCAGAACAGGGAACAACACCAACACTGTTGAACCCCGGCCCCTCTTCTCTGTCTTTTTTCCTTCTCCTTTTTTTTTTCTTTGTTCCTCTCTTCCTCCGACTCTTTCAGTGCACCGTTCCCTAGGTAGCCTCGCCGACTACGCGGACATCAGCGTGACACGAATAATTCCTGCACCGTGCGGAGAAAACACACTCGATTCGATATTAATCGGCTATCGATAAGCCAGACACGGTGCTAGCTGTCATCTCGGATACACGAGCCCGTGTAATCGAAACGATCGTGAACGTTGTTCGGTTCTCGTGGTGTACCTGCGCGAGGCCGTGTTTTTATCGTTTCTTCGATTCGGTCCGCTCGGAACAGCAGTTTGTCGCTTCCTGCGTCGTAGGAAGATGAATGGAATTTTGGACACGGCGTGGGTTTCCTATTTGGACGTTTAAACGTCCGCGGGCATTTCGTTTCATCGTACGAAAAAGGAATTTATAACCTGCGAATACGCGTGTGCTTGCATCATTGTGCAACACCTGGGTAACCGTTCTGCTGGTATTTACGCAAATTTAAAAGTCAAATACAAAAATACGTAGAAATTTTATGACACTTGACGTCGAAATATTAATTTTTGTCTTGAAAAAAAAATAAAAAAAACTGCACGACTTGTATCTCAGTATACGACTCGTCTCACTGAAAGGCGCAGAATCTATAAAATTTTATTGATACGCAAACATTTCAATCGATAGAAAACAAATTGCAGCACAGCGATCGCTCAGTACAAGACAACGCCACTCCCGCTCGAGGTCTAGCCCATGCCCCCTCGCGAATCACGTGACCCAAATCAACCAATCGCTAATTTTCGTTGCGTCAGCGTTGCATCACCTGAAGAGGCCCGATTTTCTGGGTTACCCTCGCTAAAATCACCTTCAGCGATAAAAACATACTACTAGTTTACTCATGAGGCAAGAATCGCTCGAAAGAAACGTTATTTGTAAAAATGTGAATTTGCACAAATGTTCGCAAGGAGGTTCGCTGATAGGATACAGTAGCTTCATCCTTTGCAATCGAAAGATTTCGAGGACTACTAGTAGCCACCGAGGGGGGAAGAGGCTCGTCGAACGACGATTCTTACGGATTTTGCGTAACGAAACGCCTCGGTATTTGAGACAGAAACGATAACAAGATCGGCGAGATGCAGTCGAGCTGCACTGGCTCCCTTAACGAGAGGAATTCCTGCCGGTTGGATAAATATCGAGAGACGCATGTAGGCCGCGGCAATATGTTTACATACGTAAAACAGAGGTTTCCGGCGGAGTCCGGAGTCCGCGCGTATACACAATGCTCACGTCGAAAATAGTTTTTCAACAGACACGAGGGTCGGCGTTTCACGACATGTGGCGGAGTATGAGTCGCCATTGCACGAGCTCGTATTTATACGTACGTGCACGCACGATACGTACGCACGTACACGCGAATACATGAATTCACACGCGCGCGTAACCGCGCGTTTGATATCCGGATTTTTCTTCGACTTTGTTGAGTAATCGGCCCGATCGTTTTCACTGAAAAAAACATTCGCCGTCTTCCTCGTATTTTTGCGTAGAACGCACAAGAAAGTGCTCTCTCTCTCTCTCACAACGTAGACACAGAGAACTTCTTTTTTTCTCGCGTCAACTTAATTTAATTTACGCGACGTTGTACTTTGACGGGTCATTAATCGAAGAAGCAAGAAGCACCGATGTTAACATTTCGGCGTATCGCGAAAATTACTTTGCAAGTAGCGCGTGGGTTGCTCGGTACCGAATCGAAAGTCGAGGCGAGAAATCGAAGGAAACATTGGTAGGCAGCCGGCGAACGAGCGACGCGGTATAAAATGGTGGTTGACGACACGACTCCGCAAACAGAAACGCACAATCAGAATTCCCGGCTGGCGAGTGATTTCACGTAACGCGAATGTGGTAATACCGGCTATAAATTTCCATTCCGCGAGCCGTGCAATTACTGCTGGAATCGCTAACGAACTTTTCCCGGAGTTGGCTAGAGGTGCAGATCAGAGATGGGATCGAGCCCCTCGCAAGCAGGCTCGAAGCTCTCAAAGGGGGATCACAACCCTGCCTCGAACCCACACGCGTGTCAGAGATTTTTGATCGGACGACGATCGCACGTTTCTGTTTTGGAATTGATTTTAAAATTCGCGTCGATGTTTGATGTCGTCTTTGTACCGATGTAACGAGCAATTGACACTAGAACTACCAGAGTGGTCAACACGATCAATTTCTAATTTTTAGAAATTCTACAGACGTAAAACATAACGTATTTTTGAAAAATTTGAACGATTCTTCGAAAAACGTCTAAATAAAAGCTCGTGTAATTTATCGTGTCATAAATCTTCACTTTTTACGTTTCTGATCGGAAATCTTACGCTTTGATCGTCGCTTTGATATTTTAAAGAAAAAACAATTGGGTCTTTTTAGCGAGCGAGAGGATTTCCAGGAAAGAATACATCGCGAGTGGTGTACTCGTTTTATTTTCGAAACGAAACTACTTTTGTCAGACTTTAGATTCGAATTTATAAGCTCGCATTGGACTTGATCCCATCCCTAGTATAAATGCGCGCGTAACGTGGCGAGAGCCAGGGAATCAAGGCACCACGACAACGACGACGACGACGAAGACGAAGACGAAGACGAAGACGACGACGAAGACGACGACGGCGACGACGACGACGACGACGACGGCGAGTGGGTGGTTGGTTGGCCAAAGATCCCGGCCATATGGTGTCCACATTCCATTTCTCGTGAGCGATAGCTGCGTGTTTCCTCTCTCTCGGTTCTGCCAACAGTCAGTTAACCTCCTGCCTCGCGGACGTCTCTAATTCTACGTCTTTGATGGAAAAAGCATCTCTGCTTTTCGCATTAATCCACTTCTTTTTGCTCTTGCCATCGAGTCTTTGAGAACAATTCAACTGTTGCGGTCGACGAAAATATTTCATCGTTTGATGCTGCGGAGATGCTTTTAGAAAGTTGTAGCACGTATCAGGTTGTTCGAAGCAGTTGTTGATTTAATCAAGACGTCATGAATTTTTTGTTAACAGTTTGTTGGTAAAGCTTTTTTAAATCAATGTGCAGAGGATGTTTGATACGTTTAAAAATATATTCCGCGAAGATTATAGTAATAAAATTTAAACGGTAACTCGTTCGTTTAATTATTGGTAAGCCGTAACATTCGTTCAGTGTTTCTTCTATACAGTTTCAAACTAGACTTTTAAATTTCCTTATTAAAGAAATCGGTAACGAGACTTTCTCGTTGAACGCTCTCTAATCGAATTCTATTGCGATTCATTCAACACTGATACAAAAGAAGCGACACTGATAATAAATTTACGATACGTACTTGAAAACCGGGTAACGAATCGTTGTCTTTGATAATCAAGCATTTGTATCAATCGACGAGTTTCATTCAGACATTAACGGAACGCATCGACGATCTGCATTGTAAATAACGGCGTGTTCATCGTAATCGATGAAATTCCATTTTATCGACGACCTTTTATTCGAGTCTCAATCGTAATTTTATTCCGCCAGCCGATGTAACGCCAATTTGCATAAAACTAATTTTACCGCATCGACGGCCGGTATGTTAAATTTGTCTTACATCTCGTAAATTATTGCTAATAATTCCGATTGAGAAACACAAGAATTTCGCTTCGTCGCTAGCTCTCCGTCGGGGAGAATAAAATTTAACGCCTCGAATTTTTGTAACGCGATACAAATTACTATCGCCGGGCTGTGCGACTCTACGATACAACGCCACTCGAAGGCTTAATAAATCATCGTGGTATTATAAATTGTAATTACACCGTGCCCGTTGTAAATTCTGCGTCAATAATCTTCGACGGCTTTCCAGCGTATTCTAATTAACGATCGAGGGGTATCCTAAAATCGGAGAAAATACGCGAAGGTTACGCAAATGAGGATGAGAGGGACGACGATAATTCAACGCTCGGTAGCGAGGAGCGCTTTATGCCCGAGCAGGTGATTGATCGTCTTTCTCTAGCTATCGGAGATATTCCGCGGGTTAATCACCGTCTCTAAATCATACGAGCTGCTGCCTTTTCTTCTCTTTTTTTTTTTTTTTTTTTTTGTTTTGTTTTTTAAACGCGATACTTCCCGTGAATGATTTTATTGCGCTTTAAATTTGAAACCGATGCCGGATAAATGTAACACAGACCTGGGGGGCTGGTATATATATACACATACATATATATATATATATATGTAGAGCTACGCCTCGGACGGAACAGGTAACGCAAGGTGGCAGAAAAGCAAAGGACGGGAAGAAGGGATCGTAGCGATCCATTGTCTTCCCTTCTCTTCCCTTGCCCCTTCTCGTCTCTTCTTCTCTCTTCTCTCTCACTCTCCCACTTCCTTTTCGTCCATCGTTCGTTCCTGGCTTTGTAAGAAAATGACTCGTCCCTTCGGGTTCCCCGAAATTTCTTTCCGCAACGTGGTGTCACCGTGAGCGGTGTACCCCGGTTGTGTACCTTCCCCGGGACGAAGGAGGGACTTTCCTGCACAAAAACCTATTACGAATCGCTTACGGGGGCCGGCGTTAGCCAAGATCGATTGTTTCATTCATTAGGATCGGTATCCTTCCTCTATTCTGTCGAGCGTGGGTCTCCAGAGGAGTCTCGCTTTAGAATTTTTGCTTGGGAATTTCGAGGTTTGTGACCGTATTGTTACCGTCACAATGGTCCTCGTTTGAAATTATTTTCGCCTCGCCAAAAGATCGAACGTCGATACGGCGATCGACCGGATCGAGAAAAATTGCGCCTGCAGAGTGTCCTTTTTTTTTTGCAAAAAAACTTACTCTCCAATTATTTGTCTTGGGATTTCTTACGAGTCGAAGTTGTCCCTTTCGCAAACGATCTCGACAGGTTACTTTTGGAACGTTGAAAGTTAAAATAGACAGAGCGTGAGGTTAATCGGAATTTGTTACGAAGCACGTAAGGCATTTTGTGTTTGGCACCTGCAAGAACGATAATCAATAACAAAAACTGTAATATATATAATATAACAAAAAAAAAGTATAATTATTGATTGAACGATACCAATATATTTACGTTGAGAAATGTAATAATCGAAAGAACCCAGTTTAAAAGTTTACGTCACGTTGGAGTAAAAAAACTTGCGCAACGAAACGCATACATATACGTACCGAATTGGCAAAAGCAGAAAGATGGAAAGGGATCGTGGAAAGGGAGAAAACCACGTTCCAGTTTCTTCGAATTTGGAAAACTCGGAAAGCCCGTAGAGATGTTAGGGGGTAGATTTTTAGAGCAAGTCACGTAGGTTTCAGCGAAAACCGGATGCATCTGTCTCTCTGCGGTCGTCGTCGTCGAAATCCTTGTCAAGGAAACCCAGGCTATTTCCTTTCGTAATCAATTTTCGAAAGCGTTGTTCGACGCGTCCCGTGGGCAAAGATCGGAGATAACCGAGCGGGAATGCCACCAGGGGGAATAAATAATCGGATACGGCGAGTTTGCCGGGCGACGCTTAAAAATATGCCAGCACTGAATCGCGGAGAGATGCTCTGGTGCATCTTGAATATACGAGTGTGTATGCGCGCGTGCATGCATGCACGTTGCGTGGGCGCAGTCTGAAGGATATCCGGTGTTGCTCTTGCTCGTTCCTTTCTCTCTCTCTCTCTCTCTCTCTCTCTCTCTGTGTTTCTTTTTTTTTCTCCCTCACCTTTATTACCGATCTCACTCGATCGTTCGCCCTTCTTTAAAAACGCCTCGATCGTTTGCTAACTGTGTCGCTGTCGCTTCGGACGAAGGTCGAAGAAGGTTTTCGTTTGCGACGAAAATGGATTTCGTTCGAGGTCGTTGTTATTTCGTGCGTGGAACAGTGGCTGGAACGCCCTTATCGCTCTTAGTTATTGATCCAACAAATTTTTTTTTTTTTTTTTTTGTCTCTCGAGGGAACGAATCTCATTGGAATCATTATCTCGGAGAAAAAACAACTTGACCTAATCTGAATCAACAGTCTACTAATTACACGCGCACTTTTCGGAGAATCCTATTTCATCGGTTATCACTATCTCTCTCGAGAGAAAAGAAGTCGTTACAAAAAAAAAAAAAAAAAAAAAAAAACATTCGGAAGTAAACAACCCAAACCCAGTTAGTTCACTGATTACACTGCGCATCTCGACGAAATCGATTTTATCAGAATTATCTTCCAGAGAAAAAATTAGAAAAGACATTTAAAAATGAAGAGAGCAATCTGACCTCGAATCCGCAGCGAATCGTTATCTTTCGAGAAAGAAAACCAAAAAGAAAAAAGGAAAAGAAAAGAAGAGAGAGAATAGAAAAAAAAAAAAAAACATTTGAAAGTAAAGAATCGTAGAGACTATCTGTTTCTTCCCGAGTTGTGGTTCTTCTAGATATCTCCTGTGTATATATATATATATGTATGTATGTATGTATATGTATATATATTTATTGCGCGCGAGAGTCAAAAACGAGCGGAGCGCGAAATTAAAATTTAATAATCCAGCGAGGCTGTCGTCGATAGGAATTTATAGCGACGGTCGATTTATGGCCGATTCGTTATTCGAGATTTACGAGCGTATTAAGGTACTATATAACGATTAATTCCTACGTTAGCGAGGAGGCTGTGCGCGGCTGCTTTGCATGCAAAGTCAAAACAGCTTCCGACGAGCAGCTTCTCTTCGGCTCGCTCGCTCGCTCGAAGGGAACGTTGAACAGAGGCCGGCAAACATCTGTCGTAACGTCTTCGCTGCATGGGGCGCGCGTTCCCTGTCAGTTGTGACAAAAAGCTGCAACATCCTGGAAAACGACGGTGCAAGCGTGCTTCTTTATTTCCTTATTGTCCCTGCTGTTTGTTATTTCGCTGTCGCCTTAAACCGTGGTTGCGCTCTGTTTCTCTATTCCCTCCTAAAAACTTGCACGATCGATTCTTCCATTCTTCTGAGTTCGCGATATTTTTCGATACTTTTCGTCGCCGTGCCAATTTAACGCGAGAGAACTCTGTCGACTCTTGATCGACTCTTGAACGTTCAATTATTTAAAACAGCAGCGTGAAACACGTTGAAAACACGTTAGTACAGACACGTGTGATTTATGTTTTTTGTAAATTGTAATTTCAATATTGCGTCATTTTTCAATAAAGCGACCAATTCTAAAGAACAACATCGGGCATTGCTCCTTTCAAATATTTCCAGAGTTATCGCTTAAGCTATCGAGTGGGAAAATCCAGGTACCCAGCTAACAGTGTTGGAATGTTCTTCGCTCGAACAATACCGTGTAGATCTTGCAACTGTTTCCAATTCGAAGAACGTAGGTGAGCTTAGTATTTTCGGAAGCTTTCGATTTCCGTCAAAGTCGTGGAAGACTGTCTTGAGCGACATTGCGAATGGAGCAAGAAAACCCAGTTTTCACGACCAGTCGAAGCTCTCTCTCGGTAGGAGAGTATTACCTGGAAACGCGTCACGAACCCTCACGGATGATCGTCGTTCCCAGTGAGTTGAAAGGACGTGAAACCGAGAAGTTCTTGGTACTCGAGGGATGTTTCTGACATTGCCAATTTATTGTCTCGTACAGAGGCGGAGAACATTTCGCTGTATGTGTATTTCCTTCATTGAAGCGAAATCCTACAGTTTCCTTTTTATCGAAGCACCCCTGACGAGTAAAATTATATACTTTCTGAAATAAATATAAATTTTTTCGTCACTTTTCTCGTAATCATAATTTTCCACTTTCAAATAGGTTTTATTAATCGCATTTAATAAAAAAATCCCAATACGGTTTATATTGACCGGTTTGGCAGTGTAAATATAATGACAACTATGTACCGTGATTTGTAAATGTAAATCGTTAACGACGAAGAAGAAAACAAATTGTAGAAAAATGAAAGTTATAAACTGATCTAAAGATTTCACGTTTATACAGCGACAACTATTCTCAAAAGCTGCCAGAGCTATGTATTCTTCCGAAATACAGCTCGTTTTACTTCGGAATGCAATTTTTATTGGATAGCTTGTCCAAGTTACGACCTCTGCGCAAAAACAGCTCTGCGCAACCGATAGGAATCGATCGGTGGTCGTCAAACGGTGTTGTTTCGTCAAACACGATCGTCACACACGTTCGAGCGATCGAATGCGTGTATATATTTTTCCAGGTGACGGGAAATCCTCTTCCCCGGGATTTGTTACACTTGCCAGAACCTTGACTTTCCTCGCGAGGACTAGAATTTCGGTTTAAAAGACAGAGTTCGGTGCATAGACAGAGCAGAGACACGGCAGCTTTGTCGACGGTTATAGCGCCAAACGGGTTGCTTGAATCGCCCGCGATCTTGACACACCGAGAGAAGCAGAATTCTCATTAAAATAACTCGACGGTGCGGCTCTAATTTTGTCAGCCCGTTGTGAACGGACGTACCGTTCATGACACAGCCCGTTGAAAGAAAAATATTTTGGATCATCGTCAACTCCACCGCTACCACCCGGCGTTGCTCTGTTTCACTTTTACCACTTTAGACACGCGTATCGTAACACGTATTGAGCGAATGAAAAATTCGCTGGTAAATCTGACGTACGTACGCGATGCTTATGTACAGAGGTAGAAAGGTATTACGTATTCAAACACACGCGAAAGCACGAAATCCGAATCTCGATCTCTACGTAATTTTTAACGCAACGCTGATGCAACGAAAATTAGCGATTGGTCGATTTGGGTCACGTGATTCGCGAGGGGGCATCGGGTAGACCTCGAGTAGAAGTGGCGTTGTTTCGTATCGAGCGATGTAATCGCGCCTGTAATTTGTTTTCCATCGATTCAAATGTTTGCAAATGATTGAAAATTTTATAACTTCTGGGCATAAAGTGAGACGAATCGTACTGGTACGTACAAGTCGTGCAGTTTTTTTTCTATTACACGTGTTTCGCGTACTTAAATATGTAAGTTCCGTGTCTTCTATCGTGTCAGATCTCGATTAAGATGGGATTTCGTGCAAGCAACGAACGCAGACGCGTACACGTTTTCGAAACCGGGGTTTCTAGCATTCCTTGTTGTACTTGTTCGGATCCCTCGTAGATCTTTATTCGTTGCTTATTATTATTATCTGACAAGCAACTTGACGAATTAAAAAAACGATACGATAAGATCTATCTGCGCTCGCGAAAGTTAGAAAACTCTCGTGAACAAGAAGTCCGTGAAGCAGGGGCCTTGTATCGACCGTGTATGAAATATTCATGTTCGTCCGGCTATCTAGACCGAAAGATCTGTACTGAAAATTACACGGATTGAAACGCGGATACGTTAATTATTAATTACGCCGGTGTGCCCGTCCATTATTTCGAGTACCAGTGAAACAGAGACTTTTTACCCAATTCTTCGTGCTCCGTTCCGAGACGCACGCCAGGCGGAAAAAAAAGAAAAGAAAAAAAAGCGTACAAGCCCCGGGACCACGTTCGCAACCACTGCGTCTTTCAGTTGGAATTCATACGAAGCTCCTTTATGAACCATTGTGTAATTGGCTTCGCCAGTGGCACGCGAGTCTGCCTCCGCGAAATCGGAAACGCTCGAAATAAACTGGCTGCTTTGACGCTCTCGCTAACTTTGCTCCGCGCGCCCATTGCACGCTATTTCGTTCCACAGAGTGTTTTCTTCTTCTTCTTCTTCTTCTTCTTCTTCTTCGTTAGTCGACCGCGCGCGTGTGTGTGTGTGTGTGTGTGTGTGCACGTTTCTTCGTTATTGACGTAGCTACTTGGATACATATGCGCGTATATCTCTGACGGAGGGGAAGGAGCAAAAAGAAAAAGTGCGAGTCAAATTTTGCAAAATTTTGTATTATATTTTGTACGTTTTTAGCACTTACGTTATCAGTTTTGCGAAAGATACAATCATTTACAATCGTAGAACGCTAAATGTTACAAATAGTCAACTGCTGTCAG
The DNA here is from genome assembly GCA_032399605.1 of Melipona beecheii. Lineage (NCBI taxonomy): Eukaryota > Metazoa > Arthropoda > Insecta > Hymenoptera > Apidae > Melipona > Melipona beecheii. Next base: position 14,333,810 of record JAUCMO010000505.1, read on the forward strand.
TGCGAGAAATAAATTGGAGCTGCTAATTAGCGGTGTAATTAATTTGGAGGTTCGAGCGCCTTCCGATTAGGTCGATCGGTTTGCGATCGGTGGCAAGGGGATCGGGATTGGAATTTATTTTATATAGAAATTTCTTAGAGCACGGAGATGTTTGCTCGGAGGCGAGCCAAGCCCCCGTCAAAGTTTACTTGGCTGTTCGCTCGCTCGCTCGCTCGCTCGCTCGCTGTTCGCCCGCTTCGCTTAACGTTCCTGCGCTTGTCTTTCTACACTTCAGTGGCGTATCGTCGAATTCGCGGAGCCCCGTAGAAAATCGAGTTTCGAGCTCGCGCGACGAGGACGACTCTCTCGCCCGAGAGAGTCCTTTTCCTTTCCGGCTTTAAAATCTCTCGATCGTGATTTCAATCTGCGACTCTTTCTCGGGGAGAACTGCCAGCTGTTGGAAAATGCCGTCGGCGTGTGCTTCGGCGAACGATAAGCTCGTAATATCGCGTGTAGTCACTCGGCTCGACACTCGAGACACGCATATACACACCGAAGAAACATTACACGTCGAACACGATATCGTTTTTATCTGCGTTATTTAGTTTTCGCGCGGCACTCTAAGGACCGCGCGACCCGGAAATACGCTGTTACGCAACTAGGATCTACGTTGACACACGATCGGCAGGTTCGCGCCACGGACAGATAATACCCGGTGTAATTTTTGTTAAAAGATAGCGCGAACGTGCCTCGGCTTCGATCAATAACAAATTTTCTCCGTGCAGCAACGCTGAAATCGCGGAGAAAATTTTCGTGTAAACTTTCGAACAAATCGGCGTCTCTCTCGTAAACTAACCGCAACTAACATCTTCAACTATAAAAAAAAGTATATATATTTTTTATATCTCTTTATATTCTAATTATCCACTCACACTTGTATATTTGCGTATCGACCGCTCTGTGATTACTAAAAAAATATTGAGAATCACGCTTCAATATAAATATTAGTATAAATAAATAAATAGAATAACTCGGGATATTAATTGAGAACGAGACTTGCGGATTTACGCGCGATGCGCGTAACCAGGCGGATTTTGTAGTTACGCTATTGGTATCTGTCGTGCGGATGTGTGTCGTTGGTGGGGGTACGAGTGAGTGGGAGCTACGTGGCTAGTTGCGCGACTGAGTGAACGAACCAGAGCTAGAAGGACGAAGGCCAGAGAAGGACGGCAAAGGAAAAGGGACACAAGACGTCCCGCGCGCAGGAAGGAGAGAACGAGAGAGTGGCCGACCGTGTCGAGCGAGACGGGAAGCAACGGGAGTGGAAAGTACACGGGCAGCGGGAAGGACAAAGAGGAGATGAATGAACGTGCGTACGCGGCAGAAAGAGAGAGAGACGCGACAACGACGGGCGGCGCGGTAGGGTGAGATAGAGCGAGACAGATGTTCGAATGAATGAACGGTGCACGACGAGGATAGAATTAATGAGTGGGATAAATATAGAAGCGTGTAACGCGGTAGAACGAGACCGCCTATCTTCTCCTCTTCTTCCGTTCTCCATCTGCGCCCTCTCTCGTCCGTTGATGTTCGACTCGCTTAGTTGGTTGGTTGGTTGGTTGGTTGGTTGGTTGGTTGGTTGGTTGGTCGGCTGGTTGGTCGGCTCGACTCGTTCCTCCGACTTCTCTCTCTCTCTCTCTCTCTCCCTCCCTCCCTCCTTCTCTCTCCCCCGTCCCGCATACAAGCGTGATCGAAGGACTTACTCGCTGCGAACGAACCTCCGATACAACACCGAACCAAATGAAACGAAAAGATTCTTTCTCGTACTACCCAATCCACTCTTTACGCGCACAGTGCTATTATTACACTGAATCAACGCAATAGCGCGAACGCTAGCTTGAAATTCATTCAGCCATGATATGATACACTCGACCCGATAGATATTATCGTCCGTGATCTTTTAATCTGTCGTTCGTTCGATTCTTGGGTATCTAAGTGGCTAGGGCAGTTTTTTATTTTTAGGTTAGGTTCACGTACTCGAGGTGGACGATGTTGGAGTTGTCATCTTTGTTGTTGAGTTGAATCAAAAGTTTTCACGTGATTGAAAACTTTCGCGTTTTATACTTTTCCATTGGTTTGCAAGTTTTCTCGTCGTAAAGAATTTCTTTAGCCATGGTTTTGCTGAAAAGTTTCGCTCTTGCAAAGTCGACTCTCGTGGATATCGTTATGAAATTCAAAGACGGAATATAAGTGGAATAAAAAGGTACAAAGTAGTTCGGGATTCGTTTTTGTGCGTGAAAAGTACCGTTAGAAGCGGCATTGCTTCTAGATCGCCACTTTTACTGATTGCGTTACGATCGGTGCAAATACAACAGCGACTTTCAAGTTGATCCTAACGGGAACATCCGTCACGATTTATCGCCACGAACAATTAATATTAACGAGAGCAGTGTTGGAAATAATGGGACAGATACCGTAAATGTTGAGCGAAAGATCGAACTAGCGCAGGCAGGCACGTGGTCAGGTGATTAAATAAACTCGTCGAGAGATGCGATCCGATTACTTAATAAGCCTTAGAGATTCTTCCGGTTCGAGAATGGCATCGTTGTTAAAACGTAACGGTACCCGGTTTCGTTCTTTCGTCGTTTGCCATCTTATTCCTCGGTAACAGTCGCGTTCGAATCGAAAGTCCGTGGAAGTCGATCGGAAACGCATGTGCGTAAGGCACCAGAAAAAAAAGAAGAAAAAGAAAAAAAAGAAAGAGAAAAAAACGACGCAGGATGACGACGAACGATGTAAAGTGACGCGGCTAGAATCCTTTATCTGGTGTGACCGGAGACTCTTGGGTGTCGAGTAAACGCTCGGGAGAGGTACGCTTTAAATTCGATCGATAACGCGCGGAACGGCACATCGAACCCCCGGTTGGCGGTGCGGTGTGGTCGGATAAAAAAAAAATTTCCCACAGCGTGGAAGAGGAGGCGTGTACGAGCGTGTAGAGAGCACGTTTGACAGGGACGAGAGAAAAAAAAAATCACCGCGCAAGCATTGCCACCTCCAGCGTGGCGACCGACGACCGTCACTGTCGCCGCGCCGACGCTGTCGGTGGTATACACGGTGACGACATAGGTAATGTTTTCATTCAATCTAAAGCTTCAATGATAGCTTCCGCCCATTCATAAAAAGCTTCGTGTTGCGAACGAGTCGTTGGCCACGATATCGCCAGATGGCATACCGTGCACGGAACTCGACCGGCCCTCGCTTCTCTCTCTCTCTCTCTCTCTCACACACACACACACTCACTCACCTCACTCACTCACTCACTCACTCACTCACTCACTCACTCACTCACGCACGCACACACATACCCACGTACACTCTGTCAACCTCCTCCGTCTCTGTCTCGCTCTTTCTACCTCTCTGTTTCTCTCTGCTTTTGTCTCCTCTGTCCCCTCGCCCGGTTGTCGCCATTCATGGCTTCCTTCCCACCTTCTCCCTTCCTGCTTCCCCTCCCCCTCGCCGGCCGTTTCGTCCTACTGCCTCTTGCTCGCGTCCTCTTCGCCCCTCTTCCGTCCGCTCGGTCCTACTCTGTCTTTCGCCATCTCCGTCTCTCTCTCCCTCTTTCTTTCATCCGTCGTTCCTCTGACTCGCCTGCCCCCTTCCCCGCGGCCTCCCCCCTCACGCTGCGCCCAATCGCTAACGCGCTGCCCCTTCCCCTCCCCCGATAGCTAGCCAACTCGACTCACTCACGGCGAGCTCATTGTCAGTCGTCCGCCAGCAGTTCCCGCGTCAGTGTTCCCCTCTTTTGACGTTTCACCGTTTCTTTCTCTCTCGCCTCCGTGTCAACTTCACATCCATTCATCCTAGTCTCGTGTCTACGAACAGAGTTGCCACCAAGTCCTCTACTAATCGCGTCGATTGTCGTCGAGAACGAACGTCGATTATATAAATCTCGGGTGTATACACACGCGTCCACGGCGAGTCGTCCACGCCGGTTGGTTTAAACGCTCTCTTTTCTCTCCGTGAAACTCCGCGGAGGAAGTCCGCGAAACGTTTCTCCTGCTACAGGTGAAACCTCGCCGTTTACGCGGAAAGGTAAATTCCCGTGCGTTGAGTGAAAGGCGTTCGGCGGAAATGTAAATAAGGTTGAACCAAGGAGCTGAACACTCTGAAAGTCGGGCTCGAATATTTGTTTGGCGGTTGTGACGTTGGTGTGCCCCGGTTCCCCCCGGCGCTGAACGCCGTCGACTCAGGGAGAGAGACTCGTGGTGGAGGCATTAACAAGCGGGAAATGAGAACGGCGGGACGTGACCGATGAGAGGGTGACAAGCAGCTGCCTGTGCTCGTCCGCGCGGTTGGAATTTGGAGGACGTTCCTAGGTCCCCGTTCACAACCGTTCGAACGGAATCTTCGTCGTTCCCCGTGAGGCTGTCGGTGTGTCGTGTCTTGTTGGTGCGCGTGCGTGCGCTGTAATCAGCAGACACGCCTCCGAAGGATTCCATCGGCCCCGGCGTGGGCGAGCCCACGTTCTTTTCTGGATTTTCGTTGGTCCCATGAATTTTCAGTAAGTCCGACAGATCAATTTCTTCGTTTCTCGTTGCTCGTCTCTGTTTTCCATTCGACTTTCTCGACGACCGTTACGACGATCGTGACGGTTATAACGATTAGTACGTATACACAAGTTTGTATACGCAAAAAAAAAATGTATAGAATAGAAAGTTATACATCGACCTTTTCGTTTATGTATTACTATCGGATCGAACATAATGCGATGAAATATTCATTTCACGTTAATTAAAAGACACACGCACTTGTGCTTTTAATAACTCTGAAATTGAAAAGCGTATTTTTTTTATAGTTCTTAGCGTTAAATGAAAAAGAAAATGTTTACACAGATTGGATATATTTCGTTTATTTCGTTTACGGTGAACAAGAGAATTATAATGGTCGTGTATTTTAAAATCATTTCGTGGCACAATATCGTTCAAAGAACTTGCCGTTTAATGCACGATATCGCGCGCTGGCCGCGGCACCAGATAATTTTATTGAACGGAAATACGTGCGTGGCCAGGAAGCACGTCCGATCTTATCGCCAACATTTCCGGCGCGTTATTAAAACGTATCTGGACCGGAACGTCGTTTAAAAATTGCGTTTTTTACGGACGACAGTTACACGAACCTCATTTCTAACATCCTGTCAAAGATACAAATGCCTCGCAACTTAAATTGCAACATTTAATTCCAGAACTAGTGAAATGGAACATTTTTGTTCCTGCAGTTACTGAAAACGTGGCGTTTTTTTTTCATGAAAAAATTAATCTATCGACTACTGTGAAAATAAAAACAAAATTTTAATCCATGTTATCGTTAATTCACGTGTAATTCATTTTCATTACGCTTATCACTCAAATTACAATTAGACTGCGAATTTTTGTGTATTTGCGAAAAATTTGAAGGTGCAAAAATACACACGTGCAGAAACGCATGAAATATTCAACGAAGAGTATTAATTACAATTTTACGCAAAAGAGACAATTTTCCATTTAGGTATGTGCCTATTATTTTTATCATTATCCTTATACTCAAATTTAAAAATGTTTCATTTTTAAAAGATTAAGCTAACTTTTAAATTTAAATAAGAAATAATCGCGAAACTTTTGTATTCGACGTTTTTCTCGCAAATCATTTTTTCCAAGATATTTAGATTCGAGAATTTTCCAATGAATACGTTACATGTATCACATTTATATATACCGCGTGACATATTTAAATGTTCATCGTAGCTCAATACGTCCAATATTCTGTCACTCTAAACTTTTGTGCCGCTCACGTATCTCCATTTCGTTCGACGCGAATACCGCCGCGCTTATCACTGTTTAACATAACTTATCTCCTCTTCTCTCTCTCTCTCTCTCTCTCTTCATACCAACTTTTTCAACGTGTTCGCGTTGGAACGTAAAACACATTACGAGTTGTTGTTCCTATCTTTGTTTCTCGTCCGCAGTACGTGGCAGATTCGATTTACAAACGACTTCAATTATCGTTCCGCACGCGACACAACGACCACAGAATGGATTATATCGAAGAACGTGAGATAGTTGGCTAAATATTCGACGTATCATCGTCATTATCGTAATCGCGGCGATCGAGCGCGGATATTGGCGGAACAATCATCGTGTCACAATTACATGATTGGCAATCTTCTGCGAAAGCCCTCCCGTTCTGTAATACCGCCGGCGTGATTCATAATTGATTCGTGACTTACCTTATCGTTACTTGGAAAATGTATACACGAGTTATTCACCGGTTGACCTACGTGTCACAGTGTGAGTATCTCTCCGTACCGTGACAAAACGAAATTCCTCGCGTGGACGAGCCTTCCTTTCACCGTGCAGCTGTCTGCTTTTCAATGAAAATTCGCCTCGCGTTTATCGTTCCACGGCAGTGGAAGTCCGGCTTCCAGAAACCCATTAGCCGATGGATGAGTTTCTATCCGTTGACAGCGGCCGTTCTACGGGGTGTCCCTGAAATGACGGCTGAGGGATATCCTGCACGGGAAAATCTTTTCATTTAAATTTCGGTTCTTTACGAAATCAACATTTGAAAATTGATCGAATTTGGCTAATTATGGCGACCGGAGCAAATAACGCTTATATAATCATATAATTTTCAAGAATTTTCATTTTAACGAAAATAAAGTTTGAATATGTCCTACGGAAAAATTCTTTTCCGTACCTGTCCATTATCTATCCCTGTTTATTATTTGTTTCATAAAATTCAAGTAACAGACAGCAGCTGAATAAATTATCAAATTCGATCCCCTTGAAAACTGAGCCTCGAACGAAAGAATTTCTATTTCATTAGCTTATTTTCGAACGTGAAATCACTACCAAAGGCGCTTACATATATCACGATTTCGATTTGCATATCTTACACGTAGCGAGAAAAGCCAAATAAACGTCTTCTTCGTTTTTTGTCGATTGATTTAGGAGAAGAGGCGAGAGAGAGAGAGAATTAGTCCGAGTTGGTCCGAACATGGGGAGAACGTTTTTCTTATCTGTCATATGGAGCGACTAAAAGCTCTGACCTATGACAGTCGGTGATAAGCACCGCGCGTTCCTCTTCCCAAGTGCATTTTCTCTGAATGGTAGGTACGAGTGCTCTCGAAATTTATCCGGCAGGAAACGTCAAGCGGGTACCCGAGCACATAGGAAATGTTCAGATAGTCCGATTTTTTTTCAGCTAGCCGTGTTCGAAAAAGTCGGGTAGTGGTCCGATATTTATTTCCGGACTACTTCCCGCCTATATCCTAAATTTAATTTCCCTAGATTTTCAACTCGCAATTTAAATTTAATTTCCCTAGATTTTTCCTAAATTGTAATTTAAATATCTTTAATTTTAATTTTAATAAGATGTACAAGTTTGCAGTTTTACTTGTTTTACTTGTTCAGAATTTTATAACGTGTCCTATCAATGCTGTGAATAGATTGATTTAGTTTTTCGGATGTTCATGAAATAAGAAGCGTACGAATGTACGAATAACACGTTCCTGTTGTTAGTACGACAGATTAAAAATTTTACGCTGAATCAAATCTTGGGAACTCGGCCGACTGCTTCCGATTTGAGCTGATAGCCGATCGAGACTGTTCGACTCCTCGTGTATCTCGAGTGTCTGCACGAGTTCGATCGACTTTACCCGATCCGACCCGAGCTTGAAATACGTACATCGAGTATTCGCACACTTCTGCCGAATGGCCCTCGGACGTTTCTTCAAGAACACCACCACCGTATCGTCCAGGATTACGTTCCGTGCGCTTCTACGCCTGGCTTAGGTTCACACGTGTTCAGACCGCGTGAATATGGAACGCTACGGTCACAGTGAATGCGTTTTCTGATGAATTACCAACGAATACGTTGAAACAGCGAGATTTACACAAAATTTATACTTCTGAGAGTGCAATTAAAGCAGAATCATCCTCCTCCTCTGTACTGTTTAAATATTTTAACATTCAAACGATTATACTGTCAGATTATTCGGACAATTATATCATCAGACTAAAACGATAATAATTGAAACGTCATTCGTTACTAGTTGATATTTTCGTCTGCTAAGGTTTCAACATTTTCGAATTTTTTGTTTCAATTTGTAAGTTAGTTTTTTGCTGAGTAGTAGAATAAAGGAAGTTGAAAATCCTCGTTGCGAGATACCGATGTGTTCCTGCACGGCGGATGCGTGTAGGACGCGGGGTTGGTCTTGTGCTAGCGATTGTCGTTTCTTCCAGTTCCGCAGGTTCCTCCGCAGGAGAGTGGGTCGAGGCGCGTTGAAACGAATTATCAGTTAGATTTAACCGTCATCTGGTGACGGTTTCTGCGCGTTCTTTCCTGCTTTCTAAATATTATTCCGTTTGTCCTTCGCCGCGAACGAAGCATTCTCATTTCGCTCGACACAATATTCTCTGTAATTTTCCCCTTACTTTTCAGGAGTAAGTTACTTCTCCTCGCAAAAACATTCGTCGTAGACGAACAACAGAGACGATCAAAATTTTGCTTACCTTCGGTCGGTATCGTCACAACGACGCGTAATCAAGTTACTCGATTTGAAACACTTGCAATTTAATTTAAATTAATTTTAAATACTTTACTTCTTTCTTTTTTTCTTTTAATTTACTTTATTTATTTTCTGTAAGCGTAAAATGCAGAATAAAATTAAATTTTATTAATCCAAATCCAATGACGCACGCCAGGGTTGAATTTCTCCGAGAAGTCCTCGTAGAAATAATTAATCGTCCGGTCGTTGATGTAAGCCGGTCACACGATGCAGACGCGTGGAGGGCACGATCGGTCTTGGCTGAGCAAAATACTCGATTCTTCCACAACTGTAGGCGCTTCGAGTGGGCCGGTGACCACTGAATCAAGAACCCCGGTGCACACACGGGCCGCGCGAGGCGCCCACTCGCGCCGCGCTCGCCCACGTACCGGGACCAAACCTACCTCGAAGCCACGTAGGTAGCGTACCACGTACACGGAATTCTTCGTGTCTGTCGAGGTGTGATCCGAATATCGCTTTCGACTTTGTTCATTCAGATCCCATCTCTCGTTCTCACAGAAAGGATTCCGTTCTCGAGTAGGATACTCGTAACCGAGTGTAACACACGCGCACGAAGAGCAGGTATATGTCGGATCTCAACGGAATAACAAGGCATTACAATTCGTAGCAATTTATATGCGCAACAAAGCAAAGTATAAAATAACAATTACTTGGAAATTGCAACGTAACGTTCGAGTTGTACAAATTTGTAGAAATTTCGATGGAACATCGAACGTCGAATTTTCAATCTCAACGAAGTAACAACAACAAGAAATTGCAGTTTGTAAAAATTGTTTACGACAAAGTACAGACAAAAAGCAACGATTACAGCTGGAATTAAAGAGTGTTAGTTAAAAAATTAAATTGAGCAGAGTGTGTGTGTGTGTGTGTGTGAGAGAGAGAGAGAGAGAGAGAGAGAAGAAAAGAGGAGAGGAGAGGAGAGGAGAGTAACGGATGATTGATCGTTTCAGGTGGGGATGAAGCGCGTGTCGCGAGGGCGAGAGGAAGCGGACGCGGAGTTTTACCGAGCCTCATCCTCGCTAATGGAACGCCCTTGTCGAGAGTGTCACCACCTCGCGCGGGCTGGGCAGTGCGGATCAACGAGGCGACACTCACTACCCCGAGTCAGTCAGCTCATTATCAACAGCAACAGCATCAGCAGCGCGCTACTCCAACTCCAGGATCACCGAGAGCCGTCGAACAATGGGCTAGCGAACGGGCAGCGTTGTCGGCTTTGTCGGTTCGTCGTTCCACATCACCACCCTCGCCAGAAACAGCAAGGAGACCGGCAACAACAGGATCGTCGAGAAGGATCGTCCCGTCGTCGAGTCGCGTTAGGCTGGGAGGCGGAGGCGGAAGAGCAGGAGGAGGGAGGAGGAGGAGGAGGAGGAGGAGGAGAAGGAGGAGAAGAAGAAGGGGAAGGGGAAGGGGGAGGAAGTGGAAGTGGTGGAAGCGGCGGAAGAGAAGCAGGAGCAGAAAGAGGCGCTGAGTTCGGTAACGGTATCCATTTCGCGAATCACTGGCAGGAGGAACAAGAGCTGGAGGCGAAGAAGAAGGAGGAGCACCGGAAGCGTTGCGTGGACGCAGCGGCGCGTTGCCAAGCCGAGCATCTTGAACTGAGAGGTCGGCCGATGTCGCAGAACAATGCGATCACGCCGCTCTCGCGGCTACCCTCCACGCCAACGAACGCCTCGACCAACCTCGATACTAGTACCGCCGCTAGTAGTACAGCCACCGCGACCAGCCACGATAACAGTACAGTAGTCAACGCCGACGACGGAGACGCGCAGCATTCCGTTCAACAGCAGCGCAACGTAACCGGTGGTGGTCGCGTTCACGATCACAATCGGCCGTTCCCTCCACCGAGATTGCCCACCGTGCACGTGCCGACCGCATCCTCCTTGACCACCACCACCGCCGCCGCCGCCGCCGCCGCCACCGCCGCCGTTGCCACCGCTGCTACTGCGACTCTCGCAGCCAACCAATCGAGCCAATCGTCGAGAGCGTTGGTCACCACTGCTCCGCTCAGCCCTCTCTCGAGCACGTTTCGCAGCAGACCGAGAAACATCGACACCTCGACGGAGACGACGACGAACGCCCGCGGACTGTTTGTCGCGAACGACACGCCGCCGAGGAGCCCGATAAGCGAGGTGAGCCTCGCGGTGCCGCGACCGGACGGCGAGAGAGCCATCAACGAATACGTCGAGGCGCCGTTCAAACACGGGGCAAACCAGCAGGAGCGACGGGTCATCGACGATGACAACAAGCGCGGGATCGGCGCCGATTGCCCGAAGATCGACCGGAGGCATCGTCAGAAGAGTGGTGGTGGTGGTGGTGGTGGTGGTGGTGGTGGTGGTGGTGGTGGTGTGGCGGACGCGTCGGTCGCGGCTACGCATCGGTTGCACGCGAGCAGGACTCAAGCGTTTCGCGGTTTAATAGCCAGCGGGACGAACCCGACCGCGTCCGCCGGCTCGATCGCGGCGAACACCGCGGTCCCGAACGCCGTGACCAAACAGCCGGTCTCGTTTACCAAGGAACCGGCCAACAGCCTCGCCTCCAGGACTTACGATCCGGCCGGTTTGTCGATAATGTGCAATTTCTGCGGTCGATGTCGTTGCGAGTCTTGCCGGGAGCCGCCCCCGTTGCCCAGCAAGTGGCTGTGCGACAACAAGTGCTTCTGCTCCGCCGAGACGATTCTCGATTACGCTTCTTGCCTGTGCTGCGTGAAGGGACTGTTTTATCACTGCGTGGACGGAAACGGCGGCGGCGGTGGTGGCGGCGGTATCGGCGAGGCAGCCGGCAGCTGCGCGGACGAGCCGTGCTCCTGCACGGGGAACAGGAGGGCCTCCAGGTGGGCCTGCCTCGGCGCGCTCACCCTCGTCATGCCTTGCTTGTTGTGCTATTGGCCGTTCAAGGGCTGCGTCGCGTTGTGCGAGGTGTGTTACGCGCGGCACGCCGCCCAGGGCTGCAGATGCAACCCGAACACGATCGGAAACGCCGGGAACAGGCATCATCCGATCGCCAACGATATCGGGGACTCGAGGGATCCGGAGAAGAGGTTGCTCGACCCGGTCACACCGGAACTTTAACGCAGGAAGCGAGCGACGTGCGTTCGGTGCGCCATCGACGACGACGACGACGACGACGACGACGACGACGACTCTCTCGTCGAGTCGTACACGTCGACGACCGTGTGTTGGACGACCGTCGCGTTTTCTTGTTCCGCCGCGAGGAGAGACGTACGTCAACGCTCTTCTTTCAACGCTCTTATCGAGAAGGAGCGTGATGAAAAATTGCATTAAGTACAAGAGTTGCATTTAGGCCGAGAAAAAGAAAAGTAAAACCGATATCGAAGAATTCTGACGAGTTTGTACATCTGGCGTCGCGAATGTTTTATTTATTATTCTTCCATGCGCGCGCGAAAGTGCGAAGCGAGCGTGAGAGAGAGAGAGAGAGAGAGAGAGAGAGAGAGAGAGAGAGAGTTTTGAGAGAGTATAAGAAACATGTACGAATGAAAGAACGCGAGAATGGTATAGGAGTAGAATGGAATAAGGAAAAGAAGGAAGGAAGGAAGGAAGGAAGGAAGGAAGGAAGAGAGGAAGGAAGAAAAAAAGAAGGATGCAGTGTGAAGATAGTCAAAGGTGGAGAGAGACGGAACAAGGCCCTGATGGATTTAGAGAAGAAAGCGCGAGTGAACGATAGCGAAGAAAGGGCGAGAAAGATGAAAATGCTACTGCGCAAGCGTGCGTATTAAATGCAGAGAGATATTACACTTACGTATAGATAGGTCTATACACGATAAAATATATAAATAGTACGCGCACACACAGAAAGTAACTGCGAGCGTGATCGAGAGAGAGAGAGAGAGAGAGAGAGAGAGAGAGCGAATGCGCGGAACGCAAGAGCGAGAGTGTGCGAGCGAGAGAGAGAAGAAAGATAGGAGAAAAAGCGTGAAAGCAAATAGACGTACCATTAAAAGTATATTGAATGCGAGCACGTGTACGCGCGTGTACACGCGTTCCTTGCTGTTATTTCGTTCGAAGCGCGTTGCAAGTTGCACGCGTCTCACGCCTAGATTATAGCTATGTATATTGTATATTACATTTGTATAAAGAAGAAATTTTTTCTATGGTTAATTTATTCGTGGCTACGCATTGGCCAAGTTCACAGACATGGAGTTTTCGTAGTAGAAACGCAGATAGAAAAGAAAGGGGTTTGGGATGGGGGGGGGAGGGGGCGAAAGAGATGTTTGATCAGCATGTTTAAAGGCCGTTTAAAGAAGATTCAGAGACGTAGTAATACTGGTATCGATATCGACTCGATTATTTTTTTTTTCCGAAACCGTGGTTCCAGTCGCTTGTATCCCATGGTAAAAATAAAATTAAAAAATGAGAAAAAAAAAGAAAAAGAAAGAAAAACGGGCGTACGAGGAATCAAGAAAAGAAGGAATAAGTAATGGGGGAGGGAAGGAGGAAAGAGAGCGACGAGAAGAAAGGGAGAGAGACGAAGAAAGAAAACTCTGAAAAGAAGCATTGTCCGAGCGTTTTCCTTCAGCTCGGTACACGATGCATGCGCTTTTGTACTTGTTAACGCTGGAGTTGCGTCGAGCGGTTTTAGCGATTCGATATCTTCGAAAGAGGATGTTGAAAAATCGCTCTAATTGCTAATTACCGATATCGCGAATATTTATTTCTTCTTTTTTAATTCCTCGCCGTGAACCGTTTCCTCGATCATTTCTTACTATAAAAAAAAAAGAAAGATAAAGCTTTTATAAACTATTTTACTCTGGTTCATGAAACAATACTAAATGCCAAATTATTAGCGACGTAAAACATGTTAATTTTAAACAAAATAATACAACAGGAACATGACAGTTTCGATTAATTTCAACCCCCTGTGAGCATAGTAATTCTCAAAATTACGTATCAGCCCGTGACACTTTCACATAGCACTCGCACTAGAATTCCGTGTTTTGTTATTAATAATTTTCAATGCACTGTGGACTCTAAAGTTTCTTGGCTAGATTTGCAAACATTTACAATCTACAAACGTTGCTTTACATAGTCTCATATCAGTTTGCTGAAAGAAAAAGTTACCGCGACCAACGATGTATACGTTTGAACTACCAACAATCCACGAGAAACGCACTAGTACAGCAATGTGTTAACAAACGTTTCATTACGAAATTGCATCTCAACAACGACAGTGCAACGGAGTAACTAAATGTCGAACGATGATTGCCACTTTAAGTTTCCATTTTAAGCGGAAGCAAACACACGCGATGTTTGTTCCACAAAAGCTTGGAGATGGTACAACAATGCCCACCAATTCTTAGAGAATTATCTCTCTCTCTACGCTACTTCTTATCGCCCGACCTGCCGTAATACCGGCATAATTCGCCGAATACACCTCCCCGGTTAAGCGTCCGCTCTCGGGCACCACTGCAACGACTCACTCGTGATACAGGCAGCATCTACCGCAAATCAGCTTGATATCGCCTCAGTGGGGACAGAGCTTTGAAGAGAGAGCGGTACGAGATCGAGATAATGCACGCGTTCGGGCTGCGTGAGAGCGAGAGAGCTGCCTGCAAGAGTAGGAACCTGCAAGAATGAACGGTCGCGTATGCGCGCGTGTGCATGGGTGTGCTTCGGGGGGGGGGACGAGAATGCGGGCAGATGGAAAAGGACAATTGCGTGGGGGCATACGCGCGAGGAGAAGAGAACAGAGCGTAGTACGGTACAGAACGGAACAGTGATCGGGAGGAGGGGGTCTGAAATCTCCATACGTACGCATGCACACGGTATTCGTACATGCGCAAGTTCTCGGGTGTCATTTTCTATTTTTTCGTTTCTTTTGTTTTTCCAGTATTATCTAGTCGTGCGAGTTTAATTACACATTGTTGCGCGAGGAAGCGGGAGATAATAAAGCGATAAACGCGTGCGAGATGATTGCCAGGTGTCACTCTGCTTTTCCATACACGCGCGAGAGTGGATGTCGGACGAAGAAAATTCGGGTTTTTTTTACTCTTCTCCTTTTCACTTTAACAAACACTGATTATATACGTATATAATTCTTATATATATATATATATATATATATATATAATATAATGTAATCCTCGTAGATAAGGATAATCGCTTTGCTCGTTAGCTCGACTCTGCTTCTCCAACTTATTTTGAAATAACGAACGCCTTCGAGACTCGCCGATATCGCGGAGAATCGAGAGCCGCCGTGTTGCAGTCCGGAGCGGCGTTTAATTGCACGGTAACAGCGCTTCCCACGCGGACGGAATTCACCGAACTAAGGTGTGTTAACTTTCCATTCTTGCTCGAGCGGCTTGATCGTTGAAGAATGTACGTACACGCTGTCGACGTTCAATGGGACACCATCATCCTTCCAGTCGCCGATCGCGGTCGATCCTTTCCTCGTCGAAATCGTCCGAAACCAACCGACACCAGTCGGGCGTCGTCTTGTCATCGATGTTGTCGAAATTCACAAGAGCGATCTTGCTAATTTGTGCTAAGGAAAGATCAGACACGAGAGGAAATCAGATCTCGGAGGTTTGCGAGGTACAAGTGGGAGTGGGTAAGGGGCGAGAGCGATTCCTCGACTCTTCGAAATCGATTTTTCCTCCGATTGTTCGTTCCAGCTTCGAGCGAGAGGAAATCCAAACAAGAGAAGCCGTTTCACTTTTTCGGAGTCGTTTCGCTTCGCAAGGGCTTCGTCGAAAACGATCGTCGAAAGTTAAATGGATGTCCCGAAGAATCACAATCCCCTCTCGTAGGTTTGCCCTGCCGAGTCGCGAACACGTAGAACGTGCCGGAGATCGATGGTAATTGGTAACTTTTCAGACGCGTCGATCGGGACGAGAAAACGCGACTGGCGTGACGCTGAAACGAAAGATGCGAACTGTAAATGAAAGATGCAACGAGATCGTTTTTTTTACTTCCCTCTGACTTTTCGACGACAAATAATTCTTTTCATGAAATCTGACGCACGATCGTGGGCGTCTGAAAAGATTTTCGAATCCTAATCTGAACTGGAACGAACGGGTGTTCGTTGAAATTCGACTTGAACGATCGACATCGTTCGGAAATACGAGGCCCTGACGCAGAGAAGATCGATGAAACTGTTGATTAGGAAGTATTGTACGTTACTGACGCGCGTTTTGTACATGCTTGTGTATCAGTGTTGTGTCATACTTGTTATATTACGCGTTCTGACTAATTCAGAGATTCGTCTGTCGTTTTTCGCGACATTGTTTGTCAAATGCAAAGGCTGTCACACGATTCCTTTCTATTTCCCTTCGTGTGTGCTTTCTCTTTTTTTCCCGTGCCGATCTTTCTTCCGACGGTTTCGTTGCATCGTACTTAGCTCTCGAAATATATCCAGACAGTTCCAGAGAAGAGGAAAACAATTATCTTAATGCGACGAAGAAGTTTGAGAAACTGGCATAACAAAAGTGAAGAGAGATGAAATTTGCAACAGTGCTGCACACGTTTGTATTGCTCGATGAAAAAATACAAAAACGATCGGGACGGAACACGAGACGAGAACACGGCGCACTAGCCTGTGTTGCAAGATCAGGACCAATGTTGTTCGAGGAAAAGAAGAGAAAAGGGAAAACAACGGATGAACCGAGGTAATCGAAGGTTCGATCAGTATCTCATACGGTGAACAAGGATTCCCTCGTCGCATCAGGATCGTTACCGTGTGATCTCCTTGCAAAGCTTCGATCCTTCAGGACACTGTAATCGCAGACATCGCGGTTAACATCGACACATGTACGATATATATCTTACGTATATGGACGTACGACAGTGTTGAGGGGAAAAAAGGTAAAAAAAAGAAATCCCCCCTCCCCGCCCCTCATCGATACAAATTCGCCTCAAACCGAATCTTTTTATCACACGTCATGATGTCACACGTTATACATCGCAACGGCTAATAAAGCAAAGAAAAGTAATTCAAATAGACGAAAGAACAGATTCCAATTTATTTCCGAATTCCGATGCGAATTCGTTACGTCCATTAATAAGAATGCGTTGACGCACACACACGTTGTTATCTAATTGTTAGTAGATTTAAGTTTATACCCGCAATTGTTAATAAAGCTGGTGAGCAAATGTCTTTGTATTTTCATTTTTCTTTTCCTCGCGCGAATACCGTCCTTTGCACACTTGGCTTACTCGCGAACGAGTACGCGAACGAGTACGACGCATTGGACAGTCCAAGGTTTTCTGGATATTACTACTCGCGTACTCGATTTCACAGATTTCTAGTGGCAATGAGCTCGAATACTTAAATTTGAGTTACAGCGAGAAGAAAAGCAAAGGTTCTACGTTCGAAGGTAAAACGTTGGTTATTCCATCGTATTGTATTGCGAATTTATAATTAAATTCTGATCTACGCGTTTATAATTAAATTCTTCGACGCTGTTACGACAGAGATCGCGAGGATGAACCATGAATGGAGAACGAGCGGTTGCACGCTGAAAATTTTACGCTCGGTAGCGAGAAAATAAAAAGAGAAATACGTTCATCGCCATCTGTTTCGCTTGTTCCTGACCGATTCGTGACAGTTTGAGTTAATCAAGAAGAAGAAGAAGAAGAAGAAGAAGAAGAAGAAGATGACGCCATTGAGGGGCTACGGAAGGGAAAGTTGGGAGACGAAGAAGGAGGAGGGTCTGACAATAAGTCGAAAATAAGAAGAGAGCAAAGTGGCAGGCTGGCTGGTCCAGTGTTGTCACGTGACCGGAAGTGGCCTCTTCCCCACCCCTTCAACTCCACCTTCGATGTCGAGACCTGTACGCGATCTCCCTCTCCCTCCCTCCCCCCTCACCCTCCCCCCTCCTCCCTTCCTCCTTCCTTCGACTTCATCCGGTTAGCGATGGGCATTAAATTCCGTCCGTTGCAAGTTTTCGAACGATTCGGTCGCACGAAGAACTCGGATAATTGTTTCGCTTTAACGGTCGGTAATGAATGAGCGGCGTTTCCAATAAATTCGCGAGAGACGAGAGCGATATATTTAGTATCGATAGGATCACAAATATATTTCTTGAAATATTAATCAGACCGTTTGCAAACGTTGCGAGAGCGCCGCGTTATCGGGCAAAACGTTTCGAACTCCGTGGAGCATTCAGTTGTTAAGGGCAACGTTCCAATCGACTCGATCGATCTTCAAATTCTGTCTCTTATTCGATATTCCGATTACGACGGGGAGTTTCAAGGATTCTCTTGGCACTTCTTTCGTTGCTATCACTTCGATCTTGGTTCTACGGAGTCTGAAGTTTAAAATTTACGTTCACGTACTCGCGACATTAATCAGATCTGAGCGTGATATTTCGTATCACTTTAATGATTTTAATGATTAATTTTAGTATGATCGCAACAATTTGAAAACATGACGAAGAAACCAGAGTATTTTAAATTGTAAGTACCTTTGCCATTACGACGCTATGTAATATTATGGCGAACTAACTACCGCTTGGTACTTAGACTCGACGACATGTCGAAATTTGAAGCGTCAGCTTTTCCAAGTCCCTTCTTCGGGATTCGATTTCTGTACATTTCTTTCAGGCTGAGATTTTCAATTTCATACATCCTGGTGAAGGCGACGTTTGACCGACGCGTTCAACGTTCAACGCGATGGAAGTTTTGTCAACGGTACGAAGCGATTCGGAACGCGCGCCGAGTCCATCGCTATCTCCGGTTACTTATCCCTTCCCTCTCCGCACGAACGAACGCATCAACGAGAGGGAAGATCGGCCTGGCTCGCTTTTGCCTCGCTTTGCCTTACCTTGACAACTCGTTCAACCACATTCGAAGAAGTCAAAGCTACCGGGGACGTCCTTTAACCCCTTCCCCCTCCACCCCGCCTCACGAAACTAGTTTCATCCTTTGGTACATATTGTATTAAGGATAAGCACGTACACGCTTACGTGACACGATAATTTCACAGTACTGGCCGACTTGAAGATATTGTACGAGATACGATATACGTGGTGTTTATCGCGTCGCTTTATGTACAAGACGCGAGGAGGGAAGAGACAAAGGTGCAACACACCGAGAGAGCGTTTCCAATTCTACCGATGCACGCGAAAGGTAGTGTCTATTTGGTAGACACGTCCGATTCTCGATGCGCTCCGATGATAACGCAATCGTCAATGGACGAGCATTGAAATGGTAGCAGTGAAAGGCGATAAAATCGGTGACTCGATGTGATACAGCGAAATAAACGGAGTACAACTTGTTGCAGGACGTGGCAACTCGTTCGCAGTAATGTAATTTTACGTCACGTAAACGATAAGAGGTTACCTACGTTTCGATTACAGCGGATGCGTGCTTTGACTGAACTTTTGACAGGTATGTCAAAATAATTAAACAGGACAAGGCGGGAGAGATGAAACGGAATGTGCCCACGAATTGGCTCTGTGGGAAAATTGTGGATCGCGAGTCAGACAGAAAAGTTCGGACGACAAATTTCCTCCTTTCCGTTGGAACTTTGTCAGCAACGAAATTTAATTTCGTGCGCGTCTGACCGTTTTTTTATGAGAAATTTATGGGCTGCATTCTCTCAAACCTAACCTAAAAAGTACAAAGGAACGAATCATTAGGAACGCGATGAAAGGAAACAGCGTGTAAAATATGGGATGTAGAGTGTAATACAGGGAACGTCGGAGACAGCGTGTGGTAAACGTTTTGTAGACTAAAGAAAATGGGATGGGGAATGTAAATGAGTAATGTGAGATTTGGGTCGTAAGATATTAGGGAAGATATGTGAAATAGGGAATGCGTGGCGATGTTAGCAACGAAGAATAGGACAAAAGATGTCTGTCAGAGATACTAGACGCGAAAACGTTATGTAATGGAATTTAGAATGAAACTTGGGAATGAAATTTAGGATATCTGGACAAGAGGTAGGAAACATGCGATATGGCGTAAAAATATAAGTTGAGCGAAAGTTGAGGATTAAGAGACGAAGATTAGTGATATGGGTGGTATATGATGAAAATGTTAGCGGTGAAAATTAGAAGATTAAAAGATGTCCATTAGAAATAACCTAAGAGATCGATCGTTCGTACAAAGGTCCAAACAAATTTGAATCGTCGTACGATAGCTCGGCGGCTCGTTCTTCTCGCGCTTGTAACTCGGAAATGTTGCATCGAAGCCAGAGGAGGCAGAGGCGATCGAACGGGCGCTACTCGACGGTATGGAAGAATCAAATAGAAGCGACCATTGTACGCGCGCGTTCGAAGCGCATCGCCCCGGAAACAGCAAAAATCCGGTGCAAATAATGCGGTCGGGAAAAGAATCGAGACTGATAGAGAGGTGTTCGCGGAATGCTCGCGATATTCCGAGAACCGTGTGATATTTCTAGTGTCGTTCTACGAACGTCATATTGATCGTGCATGTGGTAGGTGGCAACGGAGGATCGAACGAGCTATCGCAGCCCGCGTTCGCGCGCGCCAATTGCCGATAAACTTTTCACGAAAACGAAACGAACTAAGAACGGGAAAGAGAGAGAGAGAGAGAGAGAGAGAGAGAGAGAGAGAGTTTCGAGAAATTCTGAACGACTCGAACGAACTCACGTGATATCTGAACCAGTCGGACGCTTTTACGGTCGATCAGGTTTACCGGGCGGGGGAATTAAAAGCGAAGCATCCGGCGACGAAACGAAGAGAAGGAAACAACGCCGGAGCTGCAAACGCGGACGATTTTATAGGGATCCGCCGTAAGAGTTTATTATCGCGACAGGATAGTGGAAGCACCAAGGTCACGAGGAGAGAAAGAGAAGGAGGGAAGAAGGAAGAATCGATCTACGACCCATCGGTTGCACAAATATGATTTATGATTTGAAGGCAGATTAACGCTGTACCGATGTGAAATTTATTAGCGTGAGAGAGAGAGAGAGAGAGATTAAAGCGACGACGGAGGTCACGAAACGTTATCCGCGATCGAATTGAAAGGAAGCGTATATTTAAAACGATCGACATATTTCGTTCCCCCTGAAAAATATACCCCAATGATAAACTCATAAATTCTTCGTTTGGTTAAGATTACGAAGGACAGAAAAATCCGCAAGTTGCGATCGTCTTTGTTTATCGAATTTTATCGATACGTCGTGAAGAGATATCAAAGGCAGGATATATGCTGAGAGGAAGAGCACGGAGGTTCCAAATGCATTTGGTGCGTTGGCATGCGCCAAAGTACCTGAGCACTGTGCGGGACGTTTCCTTTTCGTTGACGCAGCTCCGATCGAATCGTACAGACGGAGAGAAACGAAGTTTTTCTTTTTTTCTTTCTCTCGATATGACGCGATAAATACGATAGCAGCGTGCGGTTAGCGAGGTTAGCGTGATGTTTTCGCGACAGGGCGTGCGAGTGTTCTATATTAAACTCGGCGAACGCGGGTAGGCCGATTGCGAAACGGACGGCTGATATTTTCGTTACATCGCACGAGTAACTGCTTCCGGCCGAGCATGTCCTCCCTCTCTCTCTCTCTCTCTCTCTCTCTCTCTCTCTCAGTCGCTCTCTCCACGGCCAGCGTCCT
Source organism: Melipona beecheii (assembly GCA_032399605.1). Classification (NCBI taxonomy): domain Eukaryota; kingdom Metazoa; phylum Arthropoda; class Insecta; order Hymenoptera; family Apidae; genus Melipona; species Melipona beecheii. Next base: position 14,354,922 of record JAUCMO010000505.1, read on the forward strand.
TCCACTCGCATCCTGCTTTTCTACTCACTCACCCGCTGGTAAACTATTTTTCTCTCTGCTCGCTAGCTCCCTTATTCGCCAGCTCGTTCTCCTCTCTCTCTCTCTCTCTCTCTCTCTCTCTCTCTCTGTTTCTTTCTTTTTCTCGCTTCGTGTTGCTCTTTCCTCTCTCTTGCTCTTTACTCTCTCTTTCTCTTTCTCCTCTGCCCCCCTTTTTCCTTCTTCTTTCCCTTCTCTTTCTCTTACTCTTTCTTCGCTCTTGCGCGCGCGAAAGATCGGGCAGACGCTCGTGCTTCAGCCGGCCGGAAACACCTACGCATCATGGCAGTGTGCGAGATAGCGATGCTCAGCGATGGGAACGAACACCTCGTGAAACTTCCTCTTGCATCCTGTTAACAGACGAAAAGTTTGCGTGTATTAAAACGACCCATACGTTAAATTTTTGACAATTATTGACAAGTATTGAAATTAAAGATGCTATAGCTCTCTCTCCTTTAGAGAAATTTTTCTTTTAATCCTTTTGTTCCCTATTTTAATAACTTTTTAGTAACGTTGATTCTATAATAGTTTGCACCGTTGCAATGCAGACAATGCATTCGAAATCTTATGACAGAATGTAAATGTAAATTGTAAATTTAGTTCTGTTTATTTATATATTGCAATTATGTCTACGATGGATTTTCTGTCAATTTTCAGTGGCAAAGAAAATATCAGGTATCTCTTATTTTGTTTATTTTGCAAATAAGACTGTTATCGATTTATTAAACATATAATACTTATTGTTGACATACTGACAATCATTTTAAACTGAACAAATATCTTACAAAGGTATTAAAGTTCATTTCTATTTATTTTAAATGTATCAGGAAATTACGCAAAACTTCAAATCTTGTTCACAGAGATTCTCGTCGCGTTTCGAGTACATCACTGATCTATGAAATAGCGACACAATCTATTCAGAACCTTTTCTTTGAAAAGAATTCAAGAATTCAATGTAAAGATATTGTTCCGACATGTACTGCTAATTATTTGCAATCCTGTTCACAGAAATGTAATATTGATATTTGTGAGTTAATAAGTAGCGTGATATTGAATTTGTAATAAATGCTATAATGAGCACTGTAAACGGATGTTGGTTCATCGTTAATGAGAAGTAGACAAGCTACATAGATAGAAGAAGAACTCGCTTCCGTTCTCGGTAATTTTGTCAGTAATGGGTATAACAAGAAGAAAAAACAAACGTTATCTTATATAATTTGTTAACACAAGTAGCAGATATATATATATATATTTATACGCTATTCTAAAATTAAGTTTCATATTAAGAACACGCTATTCTAAAATTAAGTTTCATATTAAAAAGAAAATAAATACGAGTATCGAACATAATTACAAAGAAAAATTTGGTGTATAAATGAAGATGAAGTCTTGGGTGTTTTTTTTAGTTGTCAAAATTCAATAGTTTTTGCACAGGCACAGATACGATGTCACAATGTCGGTCGATCAACGATTGATTCGCTTCGCTTTTCCTTTCCTTACTTTTTCATTTCGATAGATTGACCAAAAAAGGCTGTTTTCTTGCCAAGCTATAATCTGCCCGTGCATCCTTGTCGCGTTTAGAAATTTTTATGTTCCTCTCAATCGATAAAGATTCAATATCAAAGAAATTTATACTTTATCTTTTTCCTTATTATATACTTTGATATACAAAATTTCGAAATTAAAACTTTAAAGTGTTTTGAATTTTTCGCGGGCCGAAAGATTAATCATGGCGCCATCTACTCCGAACACTTACCGAGCTGGAAGGGAGACGATATTTTTATTTCTTATGTTTTAGATAGAAATTGAAAGGATAAAGAGTGTACGACTTTTTTACTTACATAAAGATGAACATCAAATATATTTCAAAATTATGGGACCCAACATAATAAATTTTTTCAAATTAACCAATAGGAAACTTCCAATGAATTATCTACGATCTTATCGTAGCGTTTACTTGATTTTCTACGATATCGTGTATTCAGTCAGTACTGAAATGTTTATTAAAACACGCATGTGAAATACTATAGATACAAATTGCTAATTTTTTAAAAAACAATCCATTTTATTGAAAATCGTTCGTATTATCTGAAAACGGGAAACAGTTTCAAAAAGGTGTAATTTATTTTTTATAACAATATTAGACTTCTGCTTTATATTTAACTTATAGAAAATTAAAAAGAAATGTGGCGTCTGCTGTATAATTTACAAAAAATATGAATGTTATTCTGCATGGAATGAGACGTTATTGCTTATCGAAATAAGCTTGCCTCCGCGAAGAATGGAACGCAGGGGATTCGAGGAATGCGAGGTGCGTGTAACAGGCGTGACCTTCCCAAGGTCAGACGGTGTGCAAAGGAACAATGCACACGGGACTTCAGCCGTGGTAGTCTGCTGCGATACAATACGACTGGTAACAGCAATTACGGTTTCAACCGAAGAAAACACTGCGTGCCTGTTCCTTTGATCATTCAGCTATTCATAAATGCAAACACTGTTGATGTCGATTGTTACTATCATTCAAAAATGTTTAATCAATGCACATTACACATTTTCACAACAATGAAATAACAATTTTTTAACAACGTAATTTAAATATCAAAAGTATTTGTAGTTTTATACTAAAACATTCTCATATCTCTTCTAGTTATTTTATTTATAATGATACACAGTGCATAAGTGTTAACTCCATGTATGTAAATATGAGTTTAGTAAAAGATTCAAGTTGTGTATGTTTATTTGATTACAAACTGATGTTCGAGGTTTTAGTTTTTATTTGCTTTCATTTTATTTACATTTATAATGTTTAACAAAAATTTACATAATTAATTTTTTCACTTCAGTCTGCTTTATACTCTATCTTTTTAAATTAGTGCTTGTAATTGTTTGATACATTTCAAAATTGAATGAGCGCTGAAATTATAATTTTAAAATTGACCTGACAGCGCACCCTAGTGCCGAACGTCGAAATTCATTATAGCTTAAAATAAAGAATTTCTCGAATGTTTTTCTATTGGTAACAAACTTCTTCCTGCCATTAATGTGAATACCTAATATAATAAAATAAAAACTTTACATGATGTATGGTGAGTTTGTCTAAATTTTTGTTAAAGCTTTGATAAAAAAATATCATATAAATATCATATTTATTAGATATAGATGCATTTTAAACGTGCAGCCAGTAACATCAAATACTAAACAATAATAAAACGTGCAATAGATACAGTATATTTGATTTTACGTATAGAAAAAAACCAAAGGAAGACAAAATATTTGAAAATTTATTTAATGCAAAACTAAATTTTTTTACAAATAAAATTATTTATATAAGTACAATTGTTCGAAGATATGATAAAAATTTGAATGAATCAACTTCTTCTTTCAAAACATAGAAATTAAAATGAATTTATTAATGAATTTTTACATAAGAATGTGACATTTCCTATACAATTCTTAAATAACGAGGTAACGCGGAATTATTGTGATATTAGACATATTTATTATTGAAACACTGTTTTAGATGCATTATTCATATGTTGAACATTATATATCAAATTTAAAAATGGAGATTTCGTGCCAATTTTTGTATTGTTATGTCATATTGAAAGTATAAGGATTTTCTTTTTTCAATAAACGCACGATTCTTGGTTATTTTTGACAGTAATATATTTATATATAACTGTAAATTTTAAGTAACAAAACTGTTTGTTTCACTTGTATTTGCACTAGCCGCTTCATTATCAGTTACTATTTCATTGGTCAATTCATCGTTCGTGATTGATTCTGTTTTATTTAACATCATTATCAGTTTATGGTAGTGACATCTAGTTAAAGGCAAATATGATGCGATTTCGCTTGGTTCAACAAACAATGATGGTGGAGCCTAAAAGTAAAATGTTGGATCAGAATATTTATTTCGTTTATGCAAAAATTCTATAACTGAAGAAATATGAACGAACAGCAAACATAGTATATTTTATCAACAATGGGGCTGTGAGAAGGATACTGTGCAAAAATGCACATGTTATTTCATCGATACGGAGGTGCAATCTTAAAAGCATATCATAATCAATAATAATCATTGATCATCAATTTACGTATTACGTATTGAAATAGGTACAATAAGGTGGTCCTTTATGAGAAGTTATAATAACTTCATCGGATATTAAAAATATATATTAAATAATATCTTACACGTATTTCTTCAACCTTGGCTTCTCTCGATGTGTACTCTCTCAATATGTAATCTTGACCAAATTCATGATATAATCGTGTATCATTTATCCTCAACATCACACCATCAATCCTCAGGAAGTATCGTAATAAAATGAAAAAGCTGCTCGGCATAACACGCTATTAAAGATAATAACAGAGTAAACTTAGCTATACTTTTTCCTTTTAATAGTAAATGTATTCACATATACTTACAATTTTTACAGAACAAACTGCAATGCCATTGTCATGAAGTTCATCTTCAAACAATGTCAAATCATGGTAGAAAAGAATCTTTTCCCTTCTCTTTAATTTATCCACATCAATCCGTTCATTAGTTTCTTGAATCTCAAAATTGGATATTGTCCCAGTATAAGTAGTGGTGAATGTCCAATCAAACGGTTTTACTTTTTCTTCTAAATATTCACTGCTTTCTGATCTGTAAAATATATAGGTATAAAACATATATCTATAAAATATATAAATATATTGTTACTATTGTTACTATTAAAAAATATATCGATAAACAAGAAAATATATATCTTTACCTGGATTCTTTCCAAGCTTCTGCGCACGCTAACTGAACGTTAATTTTTCCATTTGATACAGTTTTCAAAGCATCTAATGCATTAAATTGTATGAATGCTCCATCCTGATGTTTTAAAGTTAATATATTATTTGGGAATACCATATCTGGCATATGTGGCAATTCTAAAGTATGGCTGAAACTACAAATTATTTACATGATATATCTACCATAGTTTTATATATAATCAAAGTTATCTGATATACATGCAAAATTGGCAGGCATCAGCATCCTTATTGCCACAGCTATTTTCACTTTTAGAACATTTAGAATGAAGTATATGCGACTGTGTGTATTTAATGTGCCACGGATGAAACACATGTTCTTCTTGATTAACAGGAAGTCTTAAAATGTCAATTCCACCATGAACTTTCACTGCAGTCATGATCTAAAATTATATATTAATAATATATCACATTACATTCATATATATTAGAAAATTTACATAGTAATTATTTTAAAAAATATTAGTTAATGTGAATAATGATAAATATTAATATAACATAATCTTATAGATACTGAGTGAAATAATAGATAATATAATTACTCAAATATTTATTAAAAAATTAAATACAACAATTATATATATTGATCAAACAACCTAATAAATTTTAATAACAAATTTTTATTATATTATAATACAATATTAAATTCTATATATTTTATTATTTTTCTACTTGATACTTGATTTATTCTTATTTATCTAACCTGTCACACTAATGTGTTTTCTAACCTGTCACATAATATAATATATAAGCCATACTCACAAAAATTAGTTATTAAATTTAATTGTCAAAATAGTTCTTAAAAAACATCACGAATATTACTTCAATTAACTAATGAATCGTTGCTATTTCTGTTTGACTGTTTATTCTCTTTCGTTATTGAAAATTTCTTTAGAGTGTGACATTAGCAATACTTCCATAATACTTCATTACCGACTGTACAGAGAGCGCATATTTTCTACACAACACATGTAAATACAATTCTACCATTGGCCAACGACAGACTAGACTAGACATGAAATTGGATTTTTTATAACACAGCCTGACATATCGATCAGGAAAAAAATCACTGATTTTTCAGCGCTACGATGCAAATAAAGTATATGACCAAATACAACGGCTGTGGTTAAAACAACAATAAATTGGAAAACTGTACTAAATAAAACGATACAGGCCCAGACGAGAAGTGTAGAAGAAATAAAATGTTACAAACAATAAAATGTTACAAACAATCTAAATAATTGTCGAATAAACATCAGAAATATAGAAAATAATATAATTGTCATTAATGAATTATTGAAATTATGAAGAACGCTTCGGATTTAAGTTCGAGATTGAAATATGGAACATCAGTCACGCTTACTTAATAATAATTATTTGACGAATAATTACCGAAAAAAATATTCGAACCTTCATTAGAGAATATCTCATAATTCGTAAGCGACTCCCACTCAAAAATTTTTCGAAAACACCTTGACGGAAACATCAGCTCCAAACAGGTAGAACAATAAAGCCCTCCGCCAAGCGGTTCAGAGATATACAGCAGGCTCGAAAAATATTACAACGGAAATATTTTGTGAACGAGAAAGAATATTTGGATAAAAATACAATCAGGAGAACATCAGGCACGAGAAGGTAGCACGATAAAACCCGTGACCGAGTAGTTCCCCTGATACAGACTTTTTTCGACAAAACATTTGAACGGGAATATCGCACGAACGAGAAGGAACTTCTGGCTCACAATTCTAGTTTTGTATCAGGCGAACATAAATCTTAAAGAGGGGGAACGACAAAGCCCGCAGTTAAGTGGTTCTACTGATACAGAGATTTCTCTACAAAATGTCTGAGCAGGAATATCTCGTGATCGAAAAGGTACTTCTGGCAGAAAATTCCTACTCTGTATCAGGAGGACATGACACTCAAAGGTGGCACAACGAAGCCAAGCGTCAAGTTATACTCCTTGAGTATCATGTTCTCCTGATACAAATCTAAAATTATACTCAAAGTATATATATTTGTCTCAAAATTATACTCAAAGTATATTTGTCGATTAGTAAAAAAACCTCTGTATCAGGAAAACCGCTCGACGCCGTACTTTGTCGTGCCACCTCCTTTAGGCTCATGTTCTCCTGATACAAATCTAAAATTTTCAGCCAGGAATGCCTTCTCGTTCACGAGATATTCCCGCGCAAACGTTTTGTTGAAAAACCTGTGTATCAGGAGAACTGCTTGTCGCCGGACTTTGTCGTGCCACCTCTTTGAGTATCATGTTCTCCTGATACAAAGCTAGAATGTTCAGCCAGAAATGGCTTCTCGTTCACGAGATATTGCCGCACAAACGTTTTGTAGAAAAACCTCTGTATCGGGAGAACTGCATGTCTCCGGACGTCGTCGTGGCACCTCTTTGAGTATAATGTTCTCCTGATACAGAGGTTTTTCTACAAAACGTTTGAGCGGGAATATCTTGTGAACGAGAAATTATTTCTCGCTAAAAATTATAGTTTTGTATCAGGAGAACATGAGCCTCGAGGGAGTGGCGCGGTAAAGCCCGCTCTCAGATGATTCTCCTGATATAGAGGTTTTTTTTACAAAACAGTTGGGAACGAATATTTCGGGAACGTGTAGGTATTTCTGACTGAAACTCTAGTTTTGTTTCAGAAGTGCATGTGCCTTGAGGAAGTGGCACGGTAGAGCCCGCCATCAGGCTGTACCTCTGATAAGGTCGTTTCGACAGTGTATTTGAGCGGGAATATCTTGTGAAAGAATAGGTATTTCAGGTTTAAAATTCTTGTTTTGTGTCAGGAAAACATGAGCCTCGAGGATGTAACACGGCAATGCCCGGCATCAAGCTTTTCTCCTGATAAAGCGGTTTTTTGTAAAAATATTTTAGCTGGAATATCCTGTGAACGAGGAGGATTTTCTGGCTAAAAATTCTAATTTTGTATGATGAGAATATGAGGCTCGAGGAGGTAGGACAGCAATATCCTCCTTTTCTTGGTACAGAGGTTTTTCGATATATATTTGAACTGAAATAACTCTTGAACAAGAAGGAATTTCTGATTGGTGATACTAGTTTTCTATCAGAAGAACATGAGCCTTAAGGAAGCACATCAAAGCCTCTGTCGTCGAGCGGGTAGTTTGGTATGGTTGTTTTTATAAATTTTTTTGTCTGGGGTGTTAGTTGATTCGTCGATGGAAATTCGATTCTTCTTTTTCAGTATTTTATTTATCAACTAGTTATTCTTACAGTCCAGTTTACTGGTTCGAATGAAAGAATTTTGCGTAATGTTGAGTGGACTTTATGCTGTATAGTTTTCAGCTTGATATAGTTTCGTAAAATTTTACTTTTGAGAAATGATATCTATTATCAGGTCTCACCACGAGGAAGTGACTACGCACGAGTCCCGCCCATTGCTCCAATTAAGTGTATGTCTCCGTATTTAACTTGAAAAATATCGAGCTTTTGACTCAGGGTTTTTGAAAAAGGAAACAGATGTTCCATATTTAAGCTCTAACTTGAATCTGAAGCATAGTTTCAGTAATTCATTTATGACAATGAAACGGTTTTCTATATTTCTAAAAATTATTTAACAATTATTTAGCTTGTTAGTTAATAGTTATAAGTATTGAACAAGTTTAATTTCTTCTATACTCCTCCTCTGTTTGTGTTTTACTTGTTCTATAGTTCTCCAGTCCACCGTTGTTTGAGTGTAGTGTACGCTAAATAATCAGTGATTTTTTTTTTTAGTCGGTATTTCAGACTCTGGAACGCGAATTTTATTTAATGTCTGGTCTATCCTATCCTTAGTCAATGCTTATTTCACAGTTGTATAGGAATATATTTTGTCTGTGCTTATACCTGTTCTTTTTATTTATTTCTGTTTTGAAAAAACGTTCTATTATAGTCAATTTAAATTACAATTTAATTACGATTTCAAATCTAAAGTGATTCGTAATTATATTCACAATAAATTTTATTATGATTGTAGTTGAAAAATTTAAAAATTTCTGTAGAATTAAATTGTTAATTAAAATATCTTTCTCTAGAATATATTTTAAAAACTAAACATTTAGGAAACTTATACTAAATCAGATTGAATTTAATAAATAAAATATAACAAGAATAGATATAATAATGATCAAGCCACAGGCGCCACGTATGAAAATTTAATACTAATCGTGTTCCCCAAAGATGCCTGACAAATTTAAATTCTGGACAAAATTTTATAACCGCAGTTCATTCGCTCTTCTATACGAAAATAACCGAAGTGATTGTAGAAGTTTCGGGCGAACCAAATCAGTCTTCCTCGAGTATAGGAAGCAGTTGCATACTCTTTAAAACTCCTGTGTCTAAAATGTCGATTAAAAAGTCGAATTTATCCGTGGGATTTGTCCAAGAAAATACCGAACAAACTACGGAAGAAAGATTTTTCCAAAAAATATATATACAAAAAATCAAGTCGATCGCTGGTCACGTAGGATTGTTGATTGCTTTAATGCTTTACACAGCAATTGGTGGTTTGGTAAGTCAAAGCTTTAAACATATGCAAAAGAAAAGAAAACTAAACAATTAACGCTATTCTATTTTTTTTTAAATTGATTATATAAAAGGTTAAATATTTAAAGAAATAATCTTTTATAAATCATTAGTTATAAGTATTGAAAGAAACATCTAAAAGTCCACAGAAAATTTTAATGATTCGACTGCATCTCTTTAAATGTACCAAAGTATGTTCAAACTTCTTTAACTATTTACGTAAGTTTATAGAATGTTTACAGAAATAACAACGCAGAGCTGGATTTCCAATTGGTATCTTTATTTTTAGCAATGGACCAATCGCATGACTCGATACGATTAATACTAACCTCCTTTGTTAAATATTTGTATATATTGTTCCTATTTTAGTTTGTTATTCTTTAAAAACTAATGTATCATATATCATGTATTTTTGCAAAAATATTATCTGATAATATTAGAAATAATTCGGAATATTTTCCCTCGCAAAATAAAATAACGAACGACATTATCAAAATGCAAACCACATGCATTTGAAGTATGTAAAATGATACTGAACAACCAATCATTAAGAGTCAAGACGTTAACAAACAAGTATATTAAATGTCATTTATAAATAACGTTAATTTCTTGTATTAGAGCTGTGCAATTTTAAGACATTACTGAAATATATCAATTACATACCAACTCGCTAGAAGTTTGATTATTATTATAATTTTTATTGACAGGTCTTTCGGCATATCGAACTTCCGGCAGAGTTAACGCGTTTGGAAATTTTGCGCGCCAATTTACACGCTGAAAGATATTCATTTATTAATGCCGTTTCCAACAATACCGATGTGTCAAATTTGCGCACATTAGTAAGTCGATATTTTCATCATTGACGATACATTTCGAAATTTCAATTCGTAATATTATTCATTTTACAAATCATTGTTAAAGTCGAACTAATATTTTTAAAATGTGCGAATAGTTTTTGAATAGTTAGAAACCATGAGAGACAAAAATCATTGACAGGTCAGCGTGAAATTACGTGCTTACGAAGAGGCAGTTCAGGAAGCAGCACAAGGTGGTTTTTTGATTTCTTTCGTGACAAATACTATAGATCAAGAAAATCGAGATGCGGCAGATTTACCACCAATCGTAACTGAAAGATGGAGTGTTCTTCAAGCCGTATTTTTTGCAAGCACTGTTCTTACTACAATTGGTAATGAATAACAATTGAATAACAAAACGTGTAACTGAAATTTAAATTCACATCAATCTGTATTGCTTACAGTTTCTCTCATCATATATAATTTTAAATACTCAAAAGTCATAATAAATTTTATGTTTTTGTTTATTTGGTTGTTCTTCTCTTCTTTTTTCTTCTTTCTTTTTTACCGTTTTAAGGATATGGGAATGTTGTGCCATCTACTAACGGGGGAAGGATGTTCTGCATCTTATTCGCATTCGTTGGTATACCTTTGACGCTGATAGTAATAGCTGATTGGGGAAAACTATTCGCCGGAGGTGTAGTTAAAATCGGTTTAATTCTAAAATCGAAACTTCCGTTTTCCTTTTCTTTTTCCTGCATTCCGACAAATCTAGCCGGAAGACGATCACTTGGTAAGTTCGATTAATCCATTTGAATTCTTCAATACAATGGAAAGATTAAAATAACAATTAACTATATATTCGATATAATTACATTGTTTTCTTAAATATTTCTTATATAAAATAATTTATAAATTTTTATATAAAAAGAAAATATTATATATATATATATGTTTTACAGGAGCATTTGCAGCAATTATTTTATTTTTTCTGTATCTTGCTTGCGGTGCAGGCATGTTCATGTTATGGGAAGATGATTGGAATTTTTTCGATGGATTTTATTTTTGTTTTGTCACAATGACTACGATAGGATTCGGTGATTTAGTACCTAGTAAATATTGACTCATGTGTTGGTTACAGTTAAAAGAAATTGCAAAGGGTTGCGTAAACCCGCGACGCATAGGAGAATATTTTGTTATTTGTACGCGTAACTCCTATTATCATTTTTATGCAGAAAAACCGAAGTACACGTTATTATGTACTCTTTATATCTTGGTTGGTTTGGCATTAACAAGTACCATTATTGAGCTTGTGAGACGTCAATATGCTCAATCGTGGCGAAGATTGCAAAGACTTAGCGGACCACTGGCAGAAACTATTCGTAGACTAGGTGAACAAGCTGGTGGAGATATGTCTGCGCTACATTCGGATCTCAGGTAATTATTACTTGACGAGTTGCACGGTTTATAATTATAACACTTGAAAAATTGTTATATTATTGCTAATTTTAGAAAAGTTTTGACAGTAATATCAATGCCACGCTTAAAGTGGTCAACTTCTTTCAATCGAGAAGATTCAAAAGATCAAGAATGGGAGGAAGCCGTAGAAGCTGTGCTTCGTGACATTGCTGCGAACGCTAATAATACTCAGCCGAAGAAAAAACAAATAGTACAAATTGTTTTTTATGAATCGAGTGTCTGAAAAGCAAGACTCATATTTTAATTGTCTAATGTTTTTGAAATATGTCCTTGTAATGTTCGATATACACGCTTTTTTATTTAAACTTAAAAATTTTACCCGCGTAAATGCGCGCGTCGATACATAGAACCGCGAGCGCGCAGAAACTGCTAACCCTGAGTTCGATCAGTAGTCCATTAGGTTGGACTGACCAGATCGACGAAAACAATAATTCGTAGACGAGCAATCACTAAATTTAGAAATTATAGTACCGCGCGAAGCAGGACAAGGAACATTGTTCTGCGTTCGTTGTCGGCTTTTATAGTGACCTCTATCTTTGTTAAATCGGTGATAATTCTCGTCCAGATCATGCAAAATAGAATCGACCGACCGTCGGCTATTGTGTGTATTGCATATCGTGTGCGTATTAAATCCTCGTAATAAATCCTCTGTATGAAGATAGAATCGCAACGGTGCTCTTATTTGGCAATTTTCTATTAGAAAAATTTTAGTCATGTGATCATTTGAAGTCGAGGAATGAAATATATATTAAACAAATTTCTCTAGAAGCAATCTTCTCATTAAAATAACGATTCATTGTAATTACACAAGTATATAATCTTTTATTATTATAAACCTTTTAACACCGTTTATAATTTATTCATATTACATAATGCATCACGAGGATTGAATTTATATGCAAATACAACTGTTCTTAAATATTTTTAAAAATATAACGTGTATATGTTATACTGACATATGTTATACTCGATGTAAATACTCAATATGTCTGACTCTTGTGTCATGCCACCCACGTGTATTCATGTCTTCACATCGTTCGCGCGTGATTTTTGAATTTGTTAAAGTGAAACTTACCGTCATAAATTATCGTAAGACTTTTAGGAGAGGAATATTCTGTCTCGACTGTATTATGATATATTTTTTTGACAACAAATGAATTAGTCATTTTTTTCACTCAATTTTTCCCTGTTTAGCAATTAAGTATAATGACCGGCATTAAAGATCCGACTGAACAACCAAAGCTGGAAGAAACAAAACCAAAAAATGAACAAACGAATGGTATTATTAAAAAAGCTTTCATGGATTTTACAAATACCTATATGCAAGATTTTTTCGAATTCTCTAAAAATATGACAGAATTTATCAGGTGATTGATTTATTAAAATTCTCTCATTACAATGAATAAAATACTGAATATTTTTATTTCTCAGGTCAATAGGAAATGATTTAACAGTTTCCATACAACAATATCAGGAATACATCATGTCACATTTATCACAACGTGAACAATAAATATAAAGTGGAAATATCGATGTTTTTTGATAGATATGTACATGTTTTTAATATACATAAATTGACCAAAATATTTAAGTTTGCACATTCTTGATGAAATAAAAACGTTATGAATATTTAATATCGTAAAATTACTTTAATAAAGAAAATCTGGAGAGAAAATAATCATTATTTACCTTCTACAATAACTTCTCTTATTTCATTGCTAATAAGTAAAATTTAAGAGACATTCAAAATTTTAACGATTTTCAAAATTTTTACGATTAAAATAGTATATATACTTTTGGCGTATCGACATGTCGGTACATAACATATAGTATGTTGTACGCCATCTTAGTTCGAATACCGCCAAGCCATTACGTTTTAGTGAATTTTGTTACTTAATGTGAGTAAGTTTTTTATCAGATTTATATTTGACATCTCCAAATGTTTGATTAATTTATTTATAATAACCAATTTTTGATTTTCAAGTTCTGTACATCAATATGTCGAGACAGTGTTTTCTTTGTGCAAGCGATGAAGGTGTTTTCTTGGATATTACGACGGACAATAAACAACAATATTATGACCAATTTGAGATTTGTTCATTTATTAAGGTAATTTTCTAAAGAAAAACTGCGTGCTTGAAACTATTAATTTATTGAGAGATTCGAACCCAGTTAAATTTACTAATTCACGTCTGAGCGTGCGTTATATTTGTGTACATGGAATAACATAAATATTCGAACAAACTGCTCAGACTCATTTCATTATAATTATGTTTAAGTATAAGAAACAGATTTATAGTGTGATAATATTATAATAATGATTAGTACATTGTAAACAACTAGTATATATTTTATTAAATTCGGAGACATTGTATATTACATAGAACTATTTGGTTAATGTTGCATACAGAAATTTGAATGATGCAAGATTAATACTATTTTGCTGAGTGTTGAAAAGATCATGGTTCTACTATTTAACAAGATATTATACAATGATTCCATACTTTATGATAATTTATGATAATTTAACAGTTAAACTTAGCAATATTGGTTTTATCGATAATATGTTAATAGTATATTGATATTCAATTTTATTTTCAAATACACTTACATTAAATATATGTATTAAATATATTTATGTAATTGGTTTAAATAATATTCATTTTATGACAAATTTATTTATTTCCCATTTTCTCCTTCATAAAATTAAATATGGTAAATATACTATAATTTCATAAGATAATTGAATTATCAATAATCAATCATATAAAGTCATGAGATATTTGTAATCTGATATATGTGTCAATCTTTGTGTTTTATTATATTGTTCTTTTTATACTTATTGATCTTTATGTTATTTCTATATATTTTTATTAATCATTATTTATATAGATATTAAGAACAGACCAATTGCCAACCAAAATTTGTCACAAATGTGCATACGAATTGAATCAATGCAGCTCTTTTGTACAAAAGTATATAAAGGTTAAAAAGAAGCAGAAACCAAATGTTCGCAGACGTTGTTGTGGTTTATGTTGTGAACCAGCAAAAAACGAATTCATCTTTGATCTTAGTAAAGAGAAGTTGCAATATAACCCATTTCATAAAATACAAGAAATTTTTAATAAAGAGGTGTGATATACTTTATATAGTTTATTAATTGCATTTAAAATTATTAGATGAGTAACATGATTTTTATATTTTTAAGCAAATTGGAAACATTCAGAAAAACAAATTCATATGTTTACCTTGTCGATATTTAATAGATGTATTGATAGATTTAAAGAATATATGTGAAGAAACTGCAATTAGATTGGAAGATATAGCCAATAAGAAAACAAATTTGAACAAAATTGATCAATTAATTTTCCCAAAGGTAATATTATATAATGTTATATTGATTATATTATATAATTTCTACTAAATTTATTTTTTTGTTAAAGATAAAAACAGCCGTTGTAAGCCGCAAAACTACCACTACTGATTCTGCTAGAATAAATTTACATACATTGCAGGAATCAAAGAGTGATTTTGATGAAATGACTCGTACACGATCTAGAAATAACAAATTAAACGAAAAAACAAAATCACAAGTTTGTAATAAATGTCATAGTTCTATTAAAACTGACAATGACATCTACAAGACTCAGAAAACTGGAAATATTACATGTAAAAGTTGTTGGAAAAATGAGAACATTCATAAAACTGAAAAACAAGTACAACAAAATTCCACTGAAATCAAACTTTGTACAGTTTTTCTAAAAGATGTATTAAAAAATACTGATAGAGAGAAAAAACTCTATAGGATTGATGAGGATAATGAAGGTAATAAGACATATATTGTAACAGACAAAAATTTAGGAAATGAAAATAAATCTAATAAAACAATCAATAACATAGGAAATAATGTAGGAAAACAGAATCAAAAACGTTCTGTTAAAAGTTTAAAGACTGTAGATGAGGACACAAGTAATAAAGATGTACCTAATAAGAAATACAAGTCTGATGCCAAAGAAGTAAGTAAAACTAATTTGAATACAAACATTCAACAGCAACAGACAACAATAACACAACATACAAAAATTGCACAGAAGAGAGATACATGTGATACAGATTCTTGTGTTACAAGAAGACAAGGAAGAACTTTAACAAAACATAAACGAGCAACTGGTTCATCCTTATCCGACGCAGATATCGACAATAAACAGGATCGTAAGAGATTAAGAACTATTTTAAGTGGTATTTCTATAATGAAAAGCTTAGATGTAAGTGATGAATCATCATCAAATGAAGGTGTAATATTAAGGAAAAAGCGACCTAGATATACAAGTACTTCATCTACTATAGAAATATCTGATGACTCTACAAATCAGAAAGATCTTGAAAAGAATGTACGAAGAAAAAAAACTAATATTAAGAGACTCATAAAATCTCCTTCAGTTACAACTTCTCAAGAATTACAATCCTTAAGTTCTGAAAATATATTTGAGACTCAAACATATGTATGTGATGAATGTGGTGCCAGTTATGAAAATAAACTTACAGAATTGACGCATAAATTGACTCATTATAAACAACCAGAATTAAAATTACAGAAATTAGATACTGAAATTTTGACAAAAAAAATATTAGGACTAAGCAAAGTAATGGATGATCAGTCAGAAGATTTGTCTGAAACAATAGCAATTACGGTAGAAGATGATGAGGAAGAATTGTTGGAAAATGAAATAGATTTGAACATAAATAATCATGTAGATACAAATTCTGGCATAGAAAATAAAATTGATTTTACCAAAAAGGAAGCAGTAGAAGATGTTGTTGATGTAAAACTTGTTATGAAAGAATTTGATGACGATCATAAAATTGAGGAAAAAACAGAAGATTTACAAAAAGAAACCAAGAAAGAAATAGAAGATTTACAAAAAGAAACCGAGACAGACACAGAAGATTTGCAAAAAGAAACCGAGAAAGACACAGAAGATTTGCGAAAAGAAACTGAGAAAGACACAGAAGATTTGCAAAAAGAAACCGAGAAAGACACAGAAGATTTGCAAAAAGAAACCGAGAAAGACACAGAAGATTTACAAAAACAAGCAGAAGATTTACAAAAAGAAACAGAAGATTTACAAAAAGAAACAGAAGATTTACAAAAACAAACCGAGAAAGAAACAGAAGATTTACAGAAAGAAAGCAAAGAAGAAACAGAACATTCACAAGAAGTAACAGAAAATTTACAAGAAACTGAGAAAGAAATAGAAAATTTACAAATAGAAGAGAAAAAAACAGAAGATTTATATGAAGTTTTAGAAAAAAATACCGCAGATTGGTCAGTGCAAAATGAAAATGAAATTAAAGAAGACAAGAATAAAGAAAATAAAAATAATTTCAAAATTGGTGAACGCATTCATAAATTTGTAGACTGTCTGAATTCAGAACAAATAATAAAAATTTTGAATAATAATGATTCTGAAGATGAACAAGAAGAACATAAAGAAAACGATAAACAAATAGTAAAAGATAAGCAAGAAAACAATGAAATCAAAGTAGAAGAAAAACAAATTGAAATTGAAGTATCTGAAGAAAGAGAAACAGAAAAAGATGGAGAGAAACATATAAATGCAGAAGATAATAAAAAAGAAGAAAATAAACAAGACGAAATAGTGTGCAATGAACAACAGTCTCAAATAGTTAATCAGGAAAGTTCAAATAAAATTGATAAAGATTTTGTAACTGATGTTCCTAAGAAAATTGAACAAAGTAATACTGAACATGATAGAACGACAAATGAAACAAAAGTAGGAGTCGATGATAAAGACGATATAACAATATCTACCGAACAAAAATCGCCTAAGTTAACACAGAAAAGAAAATCCTTTTACGAAAATAAAATACAAACAAAAATAAATGATTTTGATTTTAAAAAATCAGAAGTTTTGGAGGAAAATGTATTATCAAAAGAAGATAGTACAACTGATAAGAAACATGTTAGTGTAAATGATGTGGAAATTCTGAAATCAAATTCTTCAAAAGAAGAAGAGTCAATGAGTGATTCTATAACTGCAGCAGCGGAAATATTACAGGAAGTACTTGATTTAGCAAGCGCAACAGTTGGAAAACGACAAGAAGTTCTTATAGATATTTCTACCAATGTTGATTCTACAGAAATTGAGACTTTGGAAAACATATCACGTGAAATACAAAACACTGTTGATATGTAACTTCTTAAAATGCAGACAATGTCGAAAGTGAAAGTAAAATAACTTTCATAAGTATATTAATATATATATATATATATACATATTGATCACTTTTCTATAAAAATTTAATATAATTTTTATACAGTTTACAAATAAAGTTTTTTTGTTTTTATTATTTAAAAGATCTGTATTATTAATTCATATTTACATAAAATGAAACAATTATTTAATTACAATTATTTTAAATTTAAAAGTTAAACTGCACAACTGTAGTTTTGATAATATTAATATTGGCTCTTTATGTAATTTATATTGTCACAAGAATTATTTGAAAATATTTTTATTGAATTATATGTACATGCCTATAATTTTGTATTATTCATAATTCATTATGTCATTATTTCTGGAAACATTTCTTGTTATAATAATAATAATATACGATATCTATATATGATATTTAATTTCTCAAATATTTTTGGTTATGTAAATGATTATTTCTCATTATGGACAAGTGATTAATACTATAAATTTTATTTTTTTCCCAGTGAAATAAATAAGAAATATTTTATACACTAAAAGATTTAAATCAATTTATCTTTACATGTTAATTTGAAATATGGATATTAATTTTTGATTACTATTGAAGTGTTTTTCAAAGACTTAAAAATTTTATCGATTGATATCTATAAAATATTTTTATGATTAATTTTTTTTATATCATTTAAAAACTTGTATATGTTTAAAAATTGATACATATTAGTTACACATAATGTGTGTTATACATATTAGTTATACATAATTAAATTGTCTTTAATAAGTGAATACCATATGAAAGTACTTTAATTTAAATTAAATTTTAATATAATTATTTTAATATTAATAAAAATTTTATTTATATTTTAATACTAACAAAAATTTCTAGAAACAAATATTAAATATATTGTGTATTTTCAAGAAGTAAAAATTGAACTATCATGTGCAATGGAATCGCAAGATTCACCATTTCAATTATTTTTTACTATATATTTGATAGTTTTTAAAGTTTTCTATCTTACACATTTATAATCGCTAAAAATTAAATGTAAATGTGAAATGAATTAAATTAATTTAACTGTAAAAAATGGTTTAATGATGTAATCGCCATATATCATTGCTTTTCTTTCAATTTCATTCTTATAATTAATTGCTTTATAACTGTGTAATTATTTAAATATGTATGAGCATTTTTAAAGTTAATTTTTAAGTTAATTAAAGTTATTTCATTGTAATTACTGTGTGAAATACGAAATTTAGATGAAACTCGAATGAAATTGAACGATTATAGTATGAATGAAACAAAAAAAGGAGATGCTAGTTGTACATAATCTATATACAATAATAATAAATCTATATCTAATAATAATAAATTTTATTAGACGTAATTGTAACATACGGATTTTTGAAGTTGCGACGTTGCTTTTTTTTGCAGCCTATAAAATTAAATTGTGAAAGACAGCAATGATGAAATGTCCGAGTTTTCATACTGAATTTCCAAGTCTGATGTTGTATCTGAAATATTAAATGTACAATATTATAATAGAATAATTTTCAATAAAACGTTACATTTATGTGACGTTGATTCAATCGAGTTTGGGAAAATCAAGCATTAAGACAGTTGAGATTTTTCACGAATAAAAAAAAGGATAAATTTATAAAATTAAAAATTAAGTCAATGCGTTTTTAGCGGAGATTTTATGTACTATTTTAAGTAAATATACATTGTGTACAATTTAAAAAAAAAAGAATAGTGGCCATCGTAACACGATAGTCAGTATATTAACGTAATAAAAAACATATAATATATTTAATGAGAAATTTAAAAAGAATCAGTGAAGTATGTATATAGTATAAATATACAATTATCAAAATGTTCCAATAATTTGTAAACATCGTATCTAATTTCGCCACAGATTGATACTATGTATCAATATACGTCCCTCTTAATCTCAATTTTGATAATTGTCTAAGAAATTTCTGATACACATACAAAATTCAAATTTGAATTTTAGTTACCGTGTATCTGTTCGGTCCAAAAGATTTCTCTATAACTTTTCCATCGACAGAGTTTCAACGTTGCGTTTTCATCGTATTCACCGCTTTGTAATAACAAATCGATATATTTCTCGATTCTCTCTTGACCTTAAAAGAGATACTATTATTACGTAAACGTAAATACTGGGGAGATTAAAAATTTTTATTGAACTTGAAATTAGTAATAATCTGTAATTAAATATTCAACATTATGATACAATTTATGTTATATAAATACTTATATAAGTTGTTAAAATATGTAGCATAAGACAAATAGTAGCTGTATTTCTACATACTTCAATAAAGATTTGAAGTAATCAAAAACGTACAACATACGAATACTGATGTTTTTTTTTTATCGAAATAAACAAATAGACATACCAATTAGTAAGTTTATGTACTGTATTGACATATAATTTTTTAAAAAGTAGGACAACCTTTAGAAATTCCTGCAATACATCTTGCTCGATCAGCTTCGTTAGCCAAGTTAAGTCTGCTGTATAAGTTTAGTGCCGTTTCCAAATGACTGGTCGATACATGTAATTTTCCCTGCACGAAAAATCTTTTTTTTTTCATTTGATTTCAATGTTTTCATGCTGTGTTGCATGAGTTGTTTCAATTTAAATGACAAAGCACTTTTTATTATAATCTTTTTATTTTATTCCTTTACCTGACTTAAATAGTGTTCGCCCGTATAATAATGTGCATTGGCAAGTTTATCGAGGAGGCCGAAATTTTCTGCGTTTTCTCGACACATTCGCAAATGTTTTTCCGTGTAGTCATTATTATTTAATTGCTAATACGTAAGACAAAACAGGTATCGTTTACATCTTAAGAAAGACGACATTGCGCTTAAAAACAAAAGGAAGGATTACTTTGTGCGCAAAAGCCAGCTCCATGTGTGCATTACAAATACCCTCGACATCCGAAATTTTCTTAGTAAGAGCTAATAATTTCGAAAAACTTTTTAACGCATTTTTAATATCGTTCACAGCGATGTAACATTTCCCGAGCTCGTGAAGAGCTTCATTTACATATTCAGCGATCCCAACTGTTTTTAATTTTATTTCCGTTAATTTTAATAACTTTAAATAATTTTTATATTTTGCTTTATATTCACTATAAAGCGAATAGAAATTAATGAAATTTACTATCAGTTGCTCTCGTTACAGCCTCATTGCAGACTTTCAAAGCTGCATCGGGATTTTGGAGACGTTCCTTACGAACGAAAATCAACAGAGCTTTATATAAGAGGATGTTGCATTCTTTAAAAATGCAGTTTTGCTTTATTCCCAATTTCATCGACGCGTTCCATATCTTATTTTCTGAATCTTCTCGCGCCTTGTTTAGATAATCTAGAGCTTCTGTAGGATTCTGTACTGTTTATACGTATGATCGAAAGCATAATTTCTTGAGGGTTTAAAGTACGAAAAGATTGAGATCTGTTACTAACATTGGTAAAAAAGAAATCGACCGTATAAGTAACGTATAAACGTGATCGTTTCAGCATCGTCATCGTCTATTAATTTCGCAGCTAAAAGGGCAGATTGATAGAGACGTTCGGCTAACCACCACCATTCCCACGTTTTCGATTGAAAGAACAGGGCCATGTCTAAAAGTGTTGTTGCTTGTGCAAGATAGTCACCTAAGTAAATTATTTTCATCGGTAAAATTGTATATAGTATCTATGAAGAGATTTAGTGGAATCATACCTCTTTCATTCTTTCATACCTTTACTCTTACTAATTTCGGCTGCGACTAATCCATTTTTTAGACATGTTATAATATCTCGTTGATCTTTCAAAGATGGCTTTTTCCACGACAACGATCCAAGCATTTTTTTTGTAATTTTTTCATCGAGATCTAAAAGTTCCGTCAAGTAATCGAATGATTCTCGATATCCCTCCTCTTTAAATTCGAGAAGAATCGCCTCATGATACGGCATATGAAATCTGTTTGGATATCGTAGTTAATAAAATAATAATTTTATAAATACGTTCGTATTATTTTTACTTCTATATTTCAAATATACGAGAATAAGAACCTTCTCACTTCCTTAGGACTTATGTACGGTAATGCGGCTTTTATGTCGTCAATAACCTTATTTATTTCTGTCCCTTGAGCTTGCGGCAAAGTTTTTAATTTCGTCGGTGGATTTACAATGTGTTCGGCAAGTTTACTAGCCGAGCTATTTGACCATTCAGTGCAATTCTTCTCCTTCAAGAATTCTACGACATCCTGTCTTTCCTCGCGCTCGAATTTTCCAGCCATTGCCTCGAGCGTTTGCTTTCAAAAATGAAAATATACGGCCGGGAAAGTGAAATGAAGAAAAAGTGGAAAATATAATAATAACCGTATTTTCGGATTTCGCAACGCTACGGCTGCATAATTTATTGCATAAGATAAATATTAACGTAAGTGATAAATACCGTTCATGCACGGTTGACAAAAATATACATACATTTATACAACATAAAATCTGAAGGAAGAATTTCCCGCGCACGCGCAATGGTTTTCAACGAGTTGCGTTTTTGTACATACGATGAAATAGTACCTACCGGTTGCGTGAGAAACTTGCCGCAAATTGTAATTTTCGTTTGTAATGAAAATTTTTTTGTATTAGCTCGTCTTTTAACAGGTTTATGCGGTAGCAGCTACCGTTTTCCTTGGTTCGAGCTTGATCTTGAAACCGTCAGCTCTCTTTAAGATGATGTCGGCTTGTAGTTTGAAATCAGATTCTTTCACGTCAGATTTTACGCGGAAGTTTCTGAGGATCGTCGACAGGATGATTTTCAATTTCAGCATTGCGTATTTCCTTCCTACACAGGATCGTGGCCCGGCAGAGAATGGTACGAACGCATAGTAGTGACGATTCGCGGTGTTCTCCGGCAAGAAGTTGTCAGGATTGAAGACGTCAGGGTTAGGGTAGATGTGTGGTTGTCGGTGCAACTTGAAGGTACCAATGACAACTGTGCAGCCAGCTGGTATGATATAGTCACCGCTCACTAAAATTTTTATCAATATTGTTAATATCGTATTCTTGGCAAAAAAATAAAAGAAAAAATATGGAGGTACTTATAAAATATAAAATATGAATACCAACCGCATTTTAGATCTGTTTTGATCTCACGAGCGATAATAGGTACAGGTGGATACATTCGAAGAGTTTCCAAGAGGCAGCGCTCGAGGTACTTCATCTCCAAAGTATCTTGGAAAGTAGCTGGTCTATCACTGTCACCAAAGATCTCATCGAGTTCCTCGATAACTTTTTCTTGAATATCAGGATGGCAACCCATCATTGCGAGGAAGAAACTGGATCCAGCGGCAGTCGTATCGTGTCCCTTTAAAACACATCGTTTCATTGTCCTTTTATTGTAAGAACAAATTTATTCCGAATATTTTTTGAAATCTTACCTCGAACATAATGGTGTCTACTTGTTCTTTCACTTCTTTGTCAGTAAGAATAACACCGTCTTGACCAGCTTCAATCAAGAGATCGAGGAAAGCTTGTCTTTTCTTTTCACCAACGTCATCATCAACGTCCAAATCGTCCTTAAGGCCGACCGATTGACCAAATGAAACACCCTCTACGACGGTGGTATTGCCAGACTGAAATTTATGAAAATATCACATCGATGTGTCATTTATTATATGTCAAAAATTAAGTATCATATAGATCGATTTTGAGCCTCACCTTTTCGTTCTTTTGCGCGCTAATGTCAATGACATTACGCTTTCCATTCTTGTACTCCTCCTTCTTGCGCGCGATGACTTTCTTGGTCAATCCGTGAATGATCTCGAGCAATTTTATCTGATTCTTTCCGTATTTGGTCAGGTTGAATAGCCAGTCAGGTCTAAGCCATACTTTGGTGTGACGGAGATGCAAGATATCGCACATCCTGCAAGTAAATTATCAGCTGTAATATATATGCGTAATACATGATTGTTTATCTTTTATAGAAATGCATCCGTTTTCCAGTAGTTACGCAACACCGGTTACAACTCGTACCAAACATGCACCTTGGAATATCGGCGAACTTTCTCCGAAGGAAGAAAACGTTTGCGTAAGAGGGGCGGAAAAATAAATACGTACTTCATTACAGCCATGGCGTATTCGAATCCGCTCGATTGGGTACTCTTGGAAACACCCATGGCAGTTTCCAAAAGAATCTCGACGGTGAGTTCGGACATGTAATCGTGGCAATCGAACTCTTTGTTGCCTTCTTTGCGCATTTTCTCGACGACAGCGCGGGCGTTTGCGTTGAACAGGTCGATGAAACTCTTCAATACGTTCAAGTGGAAGGTTGGAGCTATCAGTTTGCGGTGATTACGCCATTTTTGACCTATATTCGAATTATTTTTAACTCAGTTATCTGCTACGTTTATAATTCGTTGTAAGCGAATATAAAAGTTCCGGAAGAATTTTTAGTTGTGCATCGATTAATGAGGGAAACAACTTTGAAAAAGAACCACGATTTCTCGGAGAAAAAGCGTAGCTCGAAGAAATAGTAACAGTAGTAACAGACACAGACAAAGAGAAATACTAAACAATAAATGATATCGACAAATTCTCTTCCTGCTTGTATCTGTCTCACGCAAACACATTCCAATACCTGTGAATTATATTCGAGCAATGAAAAATAATTATATCGTATTGGTGTTATGTATATTTTCCGTATTTTACGTAGGTATACAATTTAACTTGATAATTGATACGATCGATGACATAACAGATATGAAATCAGATGTTTCTTAATTACCCTGTATATTGCAGCAATGGCATTATACATTACAAAAGCTAATTATATCGCTTTCTTTTTGTACTTTCGGTCGTTTATGACATAAAAGTTTTGCCTGCTTGGATGAAGTGGTGAAGGGTGCGAAGAAAGTTTTATTTTATTTTATACGCGCCGATCGTATGAGGCAATTGCAGGGGGAGCTGTTACGTGCACACGTGTCAAGCCCTGTTACGTGGGCGAATAAATGGTCGAAGGAGTTTCGTTACAGGAAGAAAAAGACTATCTGAACAACGAGAAAGTTACGTTTAAATAACTGCACTCAATCGTGAAACTGCATCTCGCTTGTTTCACCGACTTACGAAGCCGCAGTTATTGCTTTCGCTATCACTTAGGGAAAATTTTTTCTCTATTTGTAATATTTTACCCTGTTTTCTTATGTTCCATTGCTTCTATTTAATTATCGCAATAATCGATCATAATAATCGATCGGAATTTTCTCTTCACATATACGTATACGAAAAAGTCAACGAACATTCGTCTTCATGAATTAATTTTTCGTAGTGATGAAAATTTTCAAAATTTGAACTAAAGTGCAAGTAATACTAAAAATGTATTGTTATGAAGAAAGTCTTCATAAGCTTTAATTAAACGGTTTGCTATACAGTACCAAAAGAAAAAAGAGAAAGAAAAAAAAGGAACTTTGCAACGAAAACTTACCGGTAGAGATGAGAAGACCATCACCAAGCCACGGTTGAAAGAATCTATATTCCGAAGATTTGTCGATGTACACGTGACTAGATAGAATTATTTCAACGTCACGTGGATCGATCAAGAAAACAATTAATTTGGGACCGATCCATAGTTTGACTATATCTTTGAATTCCTCTGATTTTTTCATTATATTGTGGAAGATGGCTATAATATGGAAATAAAATTGTTTACTTTCCTGGTTCCTAGCGGATCTAAGGATCGCGGAACTCAAGTTATATAAGATAAATTCGAAAGTTAATGCAAATTGCATTAATTTTATTGTTCTGTTTAAATCTGTATAAAATACTTTATTTTTATTTGAATATTTACTTACTGTCGGAACTTCCAAGTAATTCCAAGCTATTTCCGATTAGAGGCAAAGATGGTGGGCCAGGTATTTTTTCGGCAAGTTCGAGCATATGACGTCTAGAGAGTCGGAAATAAATAAAGTAGAGAACGACTGCTGGGATAAAAAGTGATAAGAACACAGTAGTTGCCGAGAACCCGGAAGCCGAAGCGACTGCCGTTGATGCAGCTACTATTTGCGGTCCAGCTGTAGACATGGTTATACCATCTGAAATGGGATTGGATTTGTAATTGTGTTGCTTCTTTTTTTTTGTCACTCAATAAATCGTGATAGAAATGATTCAAGAAACAAATCACGTTGACATATCGAACATGATCATTCGAGTTTCACGACATTTTCAAGTTCAAAAATGAAAAATGTTAAATATCGGTATTACATTTGTATCTTCATGATGTATGAGGGAAAGAAAATATTGCCACTCACCTGACGCTTGTACTTGATGAGTCCTTGTCGATGAACCATCACCGAACTGGTTTTCCAACTTCGTGCGATCTCTTTTATAACCGGGCCTTTCTACGGGTCACCCCTACTTAGGTAGATATTCGCAACGTCAATTAGTAGCTACGTCATGTATCTATTGGAATTAATATTTAGATCTATTTGACTACTAATGTGGTTTCAGTTGGCCATAAAACAGTTGGCATCATGACCATGCAATTTTTGAACTGAAATAAATTTAAATTTATCTTGAAAGTTTTTGCTGTTTCATGCTGAACACTCCAAAAAGAATAACTCTTCTGAAATAAACAATAATTTTGATAATAATCAAATATTTTTATTTAAAATAATTCCCACAATATTTAATATACTTCTTTTGACAAGAGTATACAGCAATTCTAAGAGAAAAACAAAATAGTGTCAAATATCTTCTTTTAAAGCATTTTTTTTTTAAATCATCGGGAAAAAATAAACAGAAAAAGTGAAAATCAATCGAAAATAAATCAGAGGAATATATAAAATGAAACAGAACATATTCAATTAATCTTATTGTTCGTTTATAATTCATTATTTATATATTTATTACATTTTTCCATTTTTATATCAGAAACTTTGTAAAGTACATATGTTGAATAAAATAAAATCAATTAATCATCATTTCGGACAATACAAACCTTTACATTACAAAAGATTAATTATTGCACCATTAATTGAACATAATTTAATTTTAGTTGCAAAATCCTACAATTATTTTTCAAAGAAAAGCAAATAATAGACTTTATAAAAAATTATATCATTTTAAATAATAATTGGTATTATTATTATTATTCTTTGATGCGTAAAAAGAATGTTGCAGAGGGAGAAATTTCTCTGATTCACTGTATGCGTAATATAATATTGATTTCCGTTAGAAACAAATATAATTAAAAGAAATTCATAGTAGGAATAATTTCTTACCTTTACATTTTTTTTTTTTTTTTTTTACATCGATGATGATAACATTGTCATAATCAAATTGAATAACGAAAAAAAAGAATACGTCAAGTCATCAAAGACGTAGAGAGTATTTCCGCCTTGACCTACTCCCCTATCACTTGTCAGCAGTTTCATGATTTACAAACAATGCTTTTCCTTTTCTCTTTGTTTGATTGCGCAGAAATTGAATTTCATTTTTATAATTTGTGTTATATAAGTATTGCCACACTTGAAGAAACTTTGTTATAAAGTATCGATTAATTTATTTAAGAATTATTAAATTCAAACAAACACACCCTCTTGATACTTTGTTACGATGTCTTAAAAATTATATTATTAATAAAAATAAAGCAAAACTTTTTTTTTTCTTTTTAGAAGAATTTCTTTCATAAAATCTGAATGAATTTTAATATCAGCTATTGATTTATCAATTTATCAATCAGATAAAAAATGGTAATTTTCTTTGAATATTTAAAAAATTTCTATGAAAATTTTATAATATTATATTTTAAGAATACTTTATCTTATATGTTGGGTGATCTTTCAAAAGATTTTATATTATAAATTGGATTTAAAGAAAATTATAAATTATCTATAATTTCAGAAAAATTCAGTTTCGATAGGAAAAACTTGTGATCAGCGTACAATCGCCGGATATCCGGGTCAATGCAAAATGACACGACTTTCTGACTCGAATACACACGGCTTAATGCATATGTATATTTTTTCTGTAACTGCATGAAACGAAATTATTGTTGAAAGTATACTGTTTGAACGAGGTTATACGATTTAAAAATTATATTGAAAATTAATTATGTTAAGTGTTATATGTTAAATATAATATTAATTACTGTTAATTAATTTATGTTAAACAAATATGTTATTTATAATTTATTCGTTTCATGGAGAAGACACAAGTACGTATACTAAAAAATATTACATGATAACATAATATTTTTTTCTTGCAAGATTTTACACATAAAAAAAATTATCAAGAGAATATGACAATGATAAAAATGGGACGATAATCAATGAAATTGATATTATTTAAACATGTATTAATAAGTTTGAGTAAGTTTTTTTAATATTAAAGATTTTTATTGCTGTTATTTATGCAAAATATAATAAAGATGGAGAAATACATTTGTGTTTAGAGAATCTACCCCCAATAATCTCCACATAGATCATCCTTTTGAGTAATCTTCAAAAGGTTTTAACCGTCGTTATTTATAAAAAAGTTATTAACAAAATAACTTTTATAAGTAAAATATACTTTTCGATACTGGATACATATTAAAAAAAAAAATTAGTTCATGGT
Organism: Melipona beecheii; assembly: GCA_032399605.1. Lineage (NCBI taxonomy): Eukaryota > Metazoa > Arthropoda > Insecta > Hymenoptera > Apidae > Melipona > Melipona beecheii. Next base: position 14,383,425 of record JAUCMO010000505.1, read on the forward strand.
ATATATATGTTATATTTAATATTTCTACACTTATCGCTTTGTTTTAGTCTTTTCTGTCGAGATATTTGATATTTTAAATCATTTTTTGAAGTTATTCAGTATTCAGAAATATTTTTAAAATACTTAATTTTTCATTTTATTCGTTTTATTTAACGTATGTATGTACTTTAGTATGTAGGAAGTTTCCGAACAGACGATTATAGTAGTACATATACTCGTTGTAGCTCCACCAGGTGGCAGCACTTCGTTAAATATACTAATTGTTTTTACGATAATACTTAAATTTGTGATTGAAGTTTCCTTTTTAAGTTTGCATTAACGAGAAGAATATCGTGCAGTGTCCTGTAAGTAGTATCATGTTTTTCTTTAACTACATGAAATGAAATTATTGTTGAAAGTATAACAGATTAGAAAGTGTTACGTTAGAATTAAGACTATCAATAGCTTATATGTTGAAAATGTTTTCCGCTGAATAAAATCTCGTGTTAAGATATACTTCCTAGAAGTTATATAGAATTTAACGGCAACGAATTGTTTCAACTGAAATAAGTATTGCAACAATTTGTTGAGGTTATGTTTTCGTTTAATCGAAGATTTACTGATATTTGATAAAGAAACGCATACAGGAAACGTCTGTATATGTCATTCAAATAACGCGCCTGTCACATTTAAATACAACCTTAGACAATTCTCCTTTTTTTCCTATTTGGATCAAAAAATTGTAAAATTGTACGTTGGTTAATTATCTCTCTGTACTTGTTTTATCTTGCGGTTAAAGTTTGTTACATAATAACGCCATGTTTTTAATTGAGCGATAAATCATTGTCATGGATAGAATTTTATCCCCTCTTTTTCTTTAGCTTTCAGCATACATTATACGTCAGTCTATTTGCGTAAGTTTTTCTCAGTTTCGTCATACAAATGTAATTCGTATTCAGCGCATCAATACGTGCAATTAATGTACATTATGCCCAAAGACTGGATGAAGTTCACTTTATATTAATACTTAGTATTAATACTGTGTAAAAAAACATCATGGGCTACACCAGTTTTATTTTAGATGTAATAAATATGTATTTACAAAATACATTTAAAAACATACGAAAAAAAAGCTTGAACATCTTTCAGGGATTTCGTAATGCACTCGCGCTAGTAGCATGCTTTTTCTTTCCCGTCGCGACAGTCGGCTTCGTTTTCTTCAGTTGCTTCTTCTTGTATTTTTTCTTCGAGATTCTCTGCTTGTGAGAATCGGTTGACTCATTGTCCGATGAAAAACTGTCGCATAAAGGAACGATCAAGGGTTGCAAATGTATGTGAGAGCGTGAGTGTGGTTGCAAGCGTATTTGAGATTTCGCGATGCTCGATGTTTTTCCACCGTTAGAAACGGTACGAGTGGCGCAACCTTTTTGATGCTTCCGAGATTCAATTTTGTGCTGCTGCGTTTGTACTTTGGAAGGTACCTCAAGCGTGACCAGTTTCAAAGTGTCAGCTTTGATCGTTAAAAAGGACGTTTTGCGATGGCGCACTTCTTCTACTTTAGAATTTAGATTGATTATCTTCTGCCATTTGAAAGGAGACTTCTTTTTCTTCGGTTTCCGCTCGGTATCCTGAGGTTCCGCGCCTAAATTGTTCTCCTTTAAACGTATCGTATCTTTACGTTTATATTTATTTTGTGCTTCTTTCGTGTTGTTTTCCTTATCGATGTATTTGAGAAATTGTAATTTTTTGGTGCTCCTGAAATAGAAATAATTCGAAATATTCGTCAGTAATATAAGAAAAACTTCACATACTTCAGTAATATTTTATTATTTATTTTATCCTGGGTTAATGCCATATTGGATATTCCCCAGCTTAATGGTCCCTTTACAATAGGATGCTCGATACTTTTATCGATATTTTCTGTGGCATCAAGTGGAACTCCCATCCATATTTGTTGTCGCAATGAACTGAGCTTAATTTGTATATCTTGACTTTTTAATGGAACAGGTGAACGATGTCTTAAACTCCTGTATCAAAATCAAGATTTAAAGAAAAAAGTTCCTTCTTATTTTAAATCTATTTTCATCAAAACACTTTGTTTTAACACTTTTTTACCTAACCAAGCGAAGACAATGGGATCGTCTATTCGCCTTCGAGTCTTCCTTATCGACGCTGAAATTCTCATTTAAAGACATACTATGAGATCTCACTATTTCCGGTAAAATCAGTCCGTCGCTAGTGATTTCTTCTGTTTCTTTGTTCATAAATCGAATAACTTCTTCCTTGCAATTTTTTTGAATTCCTTCTGAGAAACCTAAACATAATTTTACCTATACCTTTCAGTTTATTTTTAATAACATTTCAATGGTGCGTTCTCACGTTCTGGCCCCGGCAGTCCTTCATCCGCTGAATCAATACAGTCGCACAAATCGCTGCCCGGGTCCAGAGTTGGCAAATCCATCACTGCTCTTCTAGTCTAAATATCAACCGACTAATCAGTAAGTATTCATTTCAAATAAGCGTGTTTTACTCGCGGAAGGAAGATATCAAAGATATTTTACCAGCATCCTTTTCCGTAGAAGATAACCTCTGTTGGCGGCGGTTCCCTTTTTGCTTCTTCTTCTCGCTAATTCTAAACTTCGAGGTGGAATAAATGTTGGTGTAGGTGGTGGTACGCATAAATATTGCGGAGAAACAGGCGGCTCCTTCAAAGTATAGTTCCATGTACCTTCTAGAAATTCTATTTCATCCTTCTCTGAGATTGAACTATCCGATGTATCCCCTTCATCACTAGCGAAGATATATATACACACAATCGATTAAAAAAATTGAATTATGCTTCAATTAATCCTTCAACGTTGAAAAATACCTGGAATAATCGGTTAAGTCGATGTTTGTCGGTTCTTCGGCATTGGAACCACCCTTCATTAGCCTAGTAATTATTTTGCTCCGAAGCTTTTCCTTTCAGTGCGTAATTTATCATAATTTAATCAAATGAAAATATACAAAGCAACAGGAAATGTTAAGAAGATCTTTTGTTGTTATAACATCGAATAAGTATGGTTTACCTTCATAGGATTTGGATCAAAGAAATCCAACAGAGTTTCACAGAATACTTTCCCAATTTGCTCGTAATCTTGAGTAGAAAAATGGGTCCCAGATCTAGACCCTATTTTCGTCCCTCCCATCGACGCTTCCATCGTGTAACTATTTTGCACTCCCATGGTCCACACTACAACCCTTCCCGTACCTTCTTTACCCTTTTCCACGTGAAATTTGCAGTTTTCAAAAGAGAACTAAAAATTGACTACTTCTTATACCTATTTGGATTTAATTAAAAAAAAAAAAAAGAAGAAAATAAATAAAAGAAAAACAATGTATGATCTGTATTGAATCGTTTACTTTGTCAGCTGCGTTCTTGTGTAGCATCAGTGGAAACACTTGTTCGGAGAGTTTTGTCTGCGACGCGGTTCTTTTGCTTTCGCAGCCATAAACGAATATATTGTGTTTCCTAGAGTGAGCGTGTAGATCACAATAAATGGCCACTCCGCATTCTTCCAGTAATCGTCGAATCATTAACTTTGTATGCCAGACGGAGGGGTAGCTTTCTCTCATCACAGTCCTATATTGTCTATTCAGATCTTTTCCTGAAAGCGAGCAACGATTGTTGCCAACAATAACGCCATCCGGGTTTAGCATAGGGACTAGTTTGAATACAAATCTTTCTCGCAATACCTGTGTTGTCAAACTCTCGTTAAAAAGTGAAAAGAAACGAAATCAAAATTAAGATCATTTTGAATATTGATACGTACTCTGGCTTGATTCGATTCTCCGGTTAGAAAATCAATAATCCCTTTCATCGTCCAGCTAGATGGAGTTTCTCCGGGATGAACTCGCGCCGTGATAACGATGCCTTTTTTTCTTCGTACTTCTTCATCGTAAGTAGGCGCAGTGATAGTTAAGTAATAAACTCTGTTTCCAGCCAACGTACGACACAGCAATCGTAACTTAGTATATCTAGATTTTATAGGATCCGCGACTAATTTGGCAAGATATTCCTAAAAGGTATTGCTAAATTGTCATTATCGATATTTTTCAGACATATGTCTGATTTAAATCATTCCCACTATGTTCCTAATAATTCACTTAAGCTTCAAGAAATTATTATTCATAGACTATTAATGAAAAGAAATAAGGATGGTATTCGTACTATTATTATTATTATTATTATTATTATTATTATTATTATTATTATTATTATTATTACCTGTAAATCGGTATATGTATATGGATAACAATGTGCTAAATAGACAGTGTCTCTGTCATGAGGGAAAGAGACGTTGAACGTTAATGTGTGCTTTTCTTTTTCTTCGTCATTTCTGAGAAGGAAGGTAAATATAATAAAAATTATGATAGTATTAGGAAGTGTGATAACGTACGATGAATCGTTCCTGTAATAAGCGATATTTTCACCGCATCTTCTCCAACCAACGGCTCGCGTTTTGGCGTCTTCGATCGAGTACAAAAGTGGTCGAAGACCTTCGTTGTATAGACTTTCCTCTTTGCAAAGGTTTACGATAGATAATCTAAAATTATTTTCAATTTTTTCACATTAATAAATATTTGTGACAAATATACTAAGTATATTTGTATACTGTTATTAAAAATTTGAAAATTTTGTGAAAATATATAAAATATAAAGACCTCGTTATAAAATTTAGAGGGTAGAGCAAATTTTTATCTGGTTTTCATTACTTTAGTTACCTCTATAAACATTAGATTTATATAATAATTTGCATTTAAGTTGAAAAAAGTATAGATTAATTATAATTAAAGTGAGATAGATAGATTAGTGTAATTCTACTTATAATCAGATCTTATGTTCTATGTTAGAAACAGTTAAAGTGTAATAATAATTAAATTATAATAATCCAATAATATTTCTATAAAAGTTAATTTATTTCAGTTAGGAGTTAAATTCCAAAGTTGAATGATCACCTATAATTTGTCCTGCTCCTTGTATTTGATATCCTGAAATAATACCACTGGGTATGTCTTTGAGTATAAAGATCCTTTCTAAGATACAATTGATAATACGTGTCAGTGATCTTTACGACTTTGCAAAGATTTCCCGATTCGAAACGGGATTCAAAGTGTAAATCGCTGTTAGTGTCCATCAGGTCGGACACTTTGGTTACTAAGAACACATTACTACTAGCCTCGACGTTCTTCGATTCATTTCCATTTGAATCGGCTGGAAATTGCGCTGGAAACGGCGCGACCGTGCTACCGCCTACGCAAGATCTACTAAACTGTTGATCATGGAATAAATAAATAAAATCTCCCTTCGAATTCTGATCGCTATGATCGACACGAATATATTACAGACTCACATAACTGGTGACGCTGGTTGGATGGTATCGAAATATCACAGTTCCAAACTCGTCTCCTATTGGCTTTGGTCTTGGTTCCTTTCCGGTTGGCACGTAGAACGGTTCTGGAACGGATGGAGCGTATTCTATATGCCTGACTTTTTCAGGAAGTACCTGAAATATTGTTCGAAACATTGTTCCCCTTTCTTTTTATACATAGAGTGTTTCAGAGTGTCGACAGTGTATACTTGGCACTCCGTAGGCCATCTAGCAGTCTCCTGGATAATTCCATCTATCGTACAGTGAGTGTCCAATATGCTTCGAAGAGTTTCTTGCGACTGATCATCCCTAGTTCCAAAAGGCATAGAGAGCAACGACAACTCCGTTTCCCTCCGCGATAGATCGCATCGTCCCAGCTGCAGCAATTGTAACTCCTGAAGTTTATTTAAGTTTGCCAGCGCTCCGCCTGTATTGACAACAAACAAATATTTTCATACTACTTGATCATAGTAGACGCACTGCTACCACTTTGATTTACCAGGAATCGGCTGAACTGGGAAAAGCATAGCTTGAAGTTCCTTCACCTTGCTATCGGTTAAAAGATCTTTCATTTTTCGTTATCTTCCATCGGTCTCGTCATCTTCATCTGATCTGTCGACCTCTTCATTGTTCAACGTTGCCGCCTCTTTTCTCTCAGGACTCTCACACTTACTTTGTCTCGAAGCGCAGTTAACGATCCACAGGATTCTTTCATCCGCTAAACATTTTGTTATCGCGCTCATCTTCTTCAAGCGTTTTAATCCTTTATTTCTCGTTATTGAAAGAAAGTGAAACTTTCCTCGTTATCTGTCGAATGAAACTCCTGACCATTCCTTAAACTTGTCTTTGAATGCATTTTTTAAAAACTCATCGAAGTTCACTCAACAGTGGCGATTTTAAACGATGTCTCGAGCAAGCAACGTGTTCCTCGAACGAATTTACCGCGTGAACTGCGAGTAGGAACTTTGCCCCCCAGGGAAGAGGAACTTCGTAAAACCTGGCTCCGTCGATTGCCTGACAACGGCGGAAACAGGGGCGGAGCTAGTAGTCCGATGATTGTTCGAAGCCCTTTCTCGTTTCTCGAGGTTCGTCGCTCTGCTTCGATGGAACATCCGTATGGAATCGATCCTGGCTCATCGCGAACCGCTGTGTTTCTTTATCGATTTTTTTCGCGCGCACCTCCGCGTTCCTTTCACGATCGAAATCTAGCTTTTAATATTTTTCTAATATTTCAATTTTTCACATCTCATCTAGCTTTTATATTTCTCTAAGAAGTTTTCTCTTTCTTACAAGAAGACGCATGTAAGATGAAATTTATGAAAAACGCGATTTTTTCATCTTGTTGGTTGAATTTTAATAGATTTGATGTTTCTTTCCTTCCTTTTTTTTTTTGTCTTCTACGTAATATCAGTAAACTTGCAGAAAATAAAACACATCATTGCTTGTCTATTATCCGAAGATATTTCAAAACTTCTTAAATTTGAAAATTGAATATTCGGATATCTGGATGGATTCTTGTCATATTTTGAAGTTTGCAAAGTGTGGATCTTTGAAATATATCTACATTCCATCACAGATTGATCGTGACAAGGCAATTTGCCAAGAAAGTTGTATTAATTTTGAAGAATTCGTCAGGCAACGTCTCCGGAGTTTTCTCAGACATTCTTCCGCTTAAGTCGCACGAAACAGCCAAGCAATTTACATCTCCCTCTCCTTGCACGCTTCTGAAAATTATTGATCAATCAACGTTTGTCGGACTGGAGGATGGATGTGCTGCTATTTTGTCGGCAAACATTCTTCCCCCTCGATCAATGAGCTTTCAATTGATAGGTCGGAATCCACTAGATATTACTATCTGTTTACTAGCTATTATTCTGTATATGCCAAATATATATCTTACAATTTTTTAGCAACTTATTATTAATAACGTCTGTTTCTATTTTTCTTACAGATAGTTTTTGTTAAGTTTTAGTTTCTTTGAAGACGGAGACTCGAAGAAAGGAAAAATTCTTCAAAGATGGGTCGTACAGTGACGGTAGCTGTTTGCTCGTTGAATCAGTGGGCATTGGACTTCGACGGAAATTCCAGGAGAATCTTGCAAAGTATTCAGGAAGCTAAAGATGCTGGCGCTACTTACAGAAGCGGTCCAGAGCTAGAAATTAGGTAAAATTTTCTTTTTAAAGGAATCTGTGAACTATTTAAAGCAAGAATGCACAAAATACATATGATATGCAAATATATCTAAAATATCAATATCCTTTTTTTCAGATACGATCTTTTTAGTTGTACATTTGAATATGAATTGCACAAAATATGAATTTGCACAAAAATCTGTAGTATTATTCTTATTATGTCAAGATACTAAAAATCTCCTTTTCTTTGAATAATTAAAATTGAAATTAAAAATTATTATTTCTTTCAAAATAGCAGTTACAGTTGCGAAGACCATTTCTACGAGTCAGATACGTTACTTCACAGTTGGGAAGTACTCGCAACGATTCTCAAGTCACCTGTAACCGAGGATATGCTGATAGACGTTGGTATGCCGATCATGCACAAGAATGTGACATACAATTGCCGTGTAGCCTTTCTGAATCGACGAATTCTGCTTATCAGACCCAAGATGCAGATGTGCGAGGATGGCAATTATAGAGAATCCAGATGGTTCTCGCCTTGGACCAAGGTTATTCTTTCAGATTGCACGCGTGGTGCATGAGAAATCAGAATAGTTGCCGACCTTCTGATTTTAGACTTACCGTCTGGCTACAAATGTTAATTGTTTATACAGGAACGCACAGTGGAGGACTACTTTCTACCTAGAATGATATCTCAGATTACCAACCAGACGGTGGTGCCGTTTGGCGATGCTGTTATATCGACCAGAGACACGTGTGTGGGTTTCGAAATTTGCGAAGAACTCTGGAACCCGATGAGCAATCATATTCCAATGTGCTTGGATGGCGTTGAAATCATTGCAAATGGTAAGATATATAGATGATATAAATAATATATATTTATTTATTTACACAGTGTTGCGTAAAAGCTTTCAGCCAGGTGGATTTTATACTTTATATCTTAAAAATAGTTTTTAATTTTAATTATGTAAAATTCTTAGATTTTAATGATGTGAAATTAAATAATTTTGAATAGTTAATATTATGTAATAGCATTCATTTGTTATCCTGTTTTTTTTATGTGTTTACTCTTATCCGGTTGGATTCTTTTACGTACCGTACTGTATATTTATTTGTTATTGTTTTTGAAGGTAGTGGTTCATACTTCGAACTACGGAAAGCATACGTCACCGTAGACTTAGTCAAGTCGGCTACATTTAAATCGGGTGGTTGTTACATGTTCAGTAATTTAAGGGGCTGTGATGGGTCTAGACTGTACTTTAACGGAGGATCTTCTATTACCTTAAATGGTCAAATTTTAAATCGTGGTAAGCAGTTTACACTGGATGAAGTAGAGGTCATTGTAGCAACTTTTGATCTGGAGGATATAAGGTTCGTAGTATTCGTTCAAGTTGAATTGAATTGAATTCAATCTGATCGTCTTCTTCATCTACAGGAGTTATAGAAATAATATTAGATCAAGATCTCATGTAGCTGCCAGACAACCAAGCTATCCGCGTGTGAAGGTGGATTTTGCTCTGACTTCTGATAATTTGATTTCAACTCCTCCAAACCGACCGATCGATGTGGATTTAGGTCCTTATGAAAACGAAAATACGACAGGAAAACTTGTATATCATACACCAGACGAAGAAATTTCAATGGCCCCTGCTTGTTGGCTGTGGGATTATTTGAGGTTTGTTGTTTTATTCTAAGTTGATTGTTAGCTTGATTTAATTGTTTTAACTTTGCGTTGTCGTTTCTGCAAAAGGCGTTCTTGCCAAGGTGGATTCTTTTTACCTTTAAGTGGTGGTGTTGATTCTGCGTCGTCAGCGTGTATGGTTTATTCCATGTGCGATATGATCGTGGATTCGGTTAACAAAGGAGGTACGTGTTATTATTTTTATGACGATTAGAAGATATATTTAATAAGTGTTCCCAATTAGACACACAGGTATTGTCTGACATCAGAAAAATAGTCGGAGATTGCGAATACGTACCGACTGATCCAAAACAGTTGTGCAATACTCTCCTTGTCACGTGCTACATGGGTACTGAAAATTCATCCTCCGAAACAAAGGCGCGAGCAACTGAACTCGCTAGCCAGATTGGCTCTTATCATCATAGTATAGTAATTGATGTTGCTGTGTCTGCTATTCTAACGATTTTCCAACAAGTCACTAAATTGACACCGAGATTTAAAGTGCAAGGAGGATCTCCTAGAGAAAATTTAGCTCTGCAAAATATACAAGTTGGTATATTCTTATATGTAAGAAATGAATAAGTTTTTAATTATTTAAAATTTTTTAAGGCCCGGTTGAGAATGGTGATAGCTTATTTATTCGCACAATTAATGCTGTGGGTCAGAGGACGACCGGGTGGTCTTTTGGTACTAGGAAGCAGTAATGTGGACGAAGCACTTCGAGGATACTTCACTAAATATGATTGCAGCAGCGCCGACATCAATCCTATCGGTGGGATTGCAAAGAACGATTTAAAACTATTCCTTTCTTACTTTAGGTCAATATTTAAACTGGTATCTTTTTAAGATGTGTTCTTCAACAGATGTACGAACAATTGCTAGATCTGTTTTAGGAAAAAACATGGAATAACAGCTTTAGATAAAATCTTGGATGCTCCTGCTACTGCAGAATTGGAACCTCTTCAAGGAGGACAGCTCGCTCAACTTGATGAAGTCGATATGGGTATGACATATAAGGAGCTTGGTACTTTCGGACGTTTAAGAAAGCAGGATTGTGCTGGCCCATTCACTATGTTCTGCAGACTCGTCCACATGTGGGATAAATGTAACTCAAAAGAAGTAAATGTAGTTATAATTAGCTTCAATCTTTGTTGTTGTAGATATCTTTAAATTTAAATTCGTTTATAGGTGGCGGATAAGGTGAAACACTTTTATAGGTGTTACGCGATAAATCGACATAAAATGACTATCTTAACGCCATCTTGTCACGCGGAGACTTATAGTCCCGACGACAACAGATTCGATCATCGACCTTTCTTGTATAATCATACGTGGAAATGGCAATTTAATGCAATCGACGAACAGGTTGGTAATATCAGAACGTGAAGTGTCTAATTAAAAACAAAATTTAAGGTTATTGTTGAAGTAAAACAATTAATCGTAGGTGAAACGTCTTCTCAACGAGGAGAAATCACCAAGAGGTCGAAAGGATGTGCCGAAGGTACCTGCGAAGCCCAGATACATGCCGTTCTGCTCCGTAATCAGTAGTGAGTAAAAACCAGTGTACGTTATCACTGATGAAGCTCGAGGAGGAGACAATAGCGTCATGAAATCGTCTTTAAAAGATCGATTTCTTTGCGTGTTTATCGAGCTAAACAGCGGTGACCGACGAATAACCGTCGCAGAGTCGGAGTCGAGCGGACCGCCGACAAACGACCATCCAGTAATTTTGACCCACCGTGTGCACACTCGTATGTTGCATCCCTGTCGAGGAATCATCACACACCGGCATCATTCTCTGTTGCAGATAAAACACATCCTGGAGTAGTAGTTTAACCGTAGCAGTAGCTCTCTCTGTCTCTTATCATTTTGATATTGCAGCCTTGCGAGCTCATTGGAACGCAAGTTTGCTGGATGAACATCTGTGCGACCGACGAGTTCCTTATATCACCACTGCTATTTCTTCCATTAAAAATCCTTCTATAAAAAAGCATTGGCTACACTTTGCTGTAAGGAGACTGGTGACTGGAAGAATCGCATGACTCATAGATTGTATTATATTAATGCAACTAATGAGCAACTGTACAAGTATCAAAAATATGCAATTCCATATATATATATATATATTCCATATACACGTGTATATATATATATACACATATACACGTATATTTATGTAAATGATGTACTTTCTTAATACCTATAATCATCCTCTTCAGTCATTTTGTATATTTATGTGCTTGTATGGAAAAATGCCGCATGTCATCAGTTTTCACTTTTGAGATGTTATCATCTAATTTTATATTTTTCTTATAACACTAGTTTACTAGCTATATCTTCCAATGTTTTCTTTTGGCGATATAAATCTATATTTTTCATATATTTTTTTCCTTGTAAATATATATAATATATAATTCAATTATGTATGTATTAAATATGTATATCTCAAATTTTAAAATTGTGATATGCGACATTTTCCCTTGTAGCCACAGATATAAGATATCAAAAGTATAGACATCGGAGTAATTAATGCGCGTACGTATAATATTAATTTTATTATATTTCAATCTTTATATACAGATAGCGCGTATTTGCATGTCATTACGATTATCAATGAATGATGAACGGATTGAGAGCCAAGATCGATATTTTGCTTGACATTTTCAAATCCGTGAAAATGCGATATACACAGTATAGTCGTGCGAAAAACATATTAATAATGATAATAATTCGTATTAATAATGATAATAGAAATATCTATGCACTATTGTTGCTGACAATACTGGATGTAAATTAAATAATCATAATAGAAATAACAATACTACTACTACTACTACTAAATAATAATAATAATAAAATATTAGCAATAAAACAATATTCGTAAAAAACACCGATATAGTGAAATGAGATTTACACGACACACGTATATGTTTATATTTCTGTATAGTATGTGTGTATATATATATATATATGTATATACACACACACATATATATATACATAAAGTGTCGACATACGTATATACATACTTTTCCACTTTATATAATTATATGTGGCACTTTATATAATTATATACATGTGTGTGTATATATATACGTGTAAATCTTACTCCACATATCGGTGCGTACCCCACGAAAAAACCAGTGCGAGAAGCGAAATCTTGTACAAGAGGAGTGAGTAAAATCATGTTTTACTATATCACAGATTTCCCAAAGTGCGTACCGATAGGCATCTATTAATTAAAAAAAAAAAAGAAATTCAACAACAATTTCTTTTTGTATTCGTTCTCTCCGAAATATGTATTGTTATTTCGGCGTAACGAAAATCTGAGAAATATTTCTGTGTAATTTCTCACCCTCTGAGTCGGAAAGTAACGTAACTTGCCATACATCGCTGAAAGAAAAAAAAAAGTCGTTCGAAGGAATATCACATTAATCCCCATCTCTCGCCATGAAGAGAAGAAATGATCATCATTCCTGAAACGTTCGATCCGAGTCTTTGGGTGTAATTTTCTTTTTTTGTAATTTAGGTTATCATTACACAGAAATAATAGTCTCACAGTAAATCCGATCGTTATCGGCTCTCAATACCGTCGTGCATCATTGATTAAAGGGAGCCATCTGCAGGTACTATTCGCGCGACAATTCGTACTACGGGATGCGTTCGATGGCGTTCCAGTCAAGTAGCTAAAAAATCGAAGTCAACCTTCCTTCCTTCTTCTCTCCTTCATCTTCTCACCTTCTTCCTTTCTTCTATTTATCCTCTTACATGATGCCATCGCGATTGCTCATCAGAAACTGGAAGTTCGACCCAAATGCAGCAATGTTGTGGCACGTTGAAGAGGTGCTTCGAGGCTTTTCGAGACTGATTTTACGCAGCTGTCCGTATTCCGTGAGTCCCGTTGCAACAAGCCACCCTGAACAGTTACAATTTCGTGTCTTTCTTCTGCTATTCTTTTTGTTCGAATATCAGATTTCTTTTTTCCTTGTCTCTTTACGTTTCTCCCTCCCCCCCTCCCTATTGATCTAGCTTCGTTATTTCCTTTACTTTTTTCGTGTCTGTCAAGGAACGGAGAAACATACATTTCGAATTTTTCATGATCATTGATCGCATTACCTCTTATTACTTTTCATATATTTTTTTTTTTGTTATTTATATGACGACATTTTAAACACTCTATTTCATACTCTAATCAGAGTCTATGTGCGCACCTGGAGCAACATGTTGGCAAAATTGCTGTTGGTGAACTTGAAATGTCGCTTATCATAGAACTTCAACAAAGCTGGGCTGTATGGGTGCTTATCTTTTAAGTGTAGGTAATGAACCTCCGGCTCCTGAGTCGTGTGACCGCATTCTTCGCATACGTATACCTGAATGAAATAAACAGAAATAAGAGGCATTGATTAATTTTCATCTATAGCTGCAATCTTATGTATTTGCAAGTTGGCTACGGTTTTGATAAATATTATTACCAATTCGCTATTATCTGAAACTTTCGTTATGAATTATTTTTATGTTCTCACTATGTATTAGAAATTATTACCTTTACTTAATTAAATTCATTTTTAATATTTTTTTTAAATATTAAATAGAAATGTGTATAAGAAATATCGCGATTCAGTAATGACTGGAAAATACGTTTGTACATGTATCCTCACCATCATTTCATCCTCACCTTTGTACGACGTTCCTTATACGCATACTGATGCTGAACACCATGAACCTTAAGACAGTGACTCTCCAAAGAGCACCTCTGGGTGAAACTCTTTTCGCAAAGATTACATTTATAGGGTCGAACGCCGGTGTGCGTCCTGGTGTGCCTCTTCAGGTCGAACGTATCGTTAAAACCTTTGCCGCAAAACGTACATAAATAACGTTTCACATCGCTGTGACATTTCATGTGACGATTCAACAGTCGTTGCAAGCTAAAATTCTTACTACACACATGACACGTGAAGCGGTTCGGATCATCATCCTGAAAATCAACGAATTTTTTTTTCTTCGCTTATTAAATGTCCTCTGCGGATATTTCTGGCGTGTTAACAAGTATGTAGAATTGCATAAAATATGTAACAATGATAAAACTGGAACAGTAATCAGAAACTGGGATCTAGGCGTGCAAAGCACTAAATCTACAACTGGAGGTATGCAAATCTCCGGGCAGTTTAATAAAACATGTGATATATAGTGAGGAAAAGCGTCAAAGAATGACGTTTACCTTGCCAGGCGGAGGTCGAGCCGCCCTCTCCTCCTCGCGATTAGCCGCAGCCTGTCTCTGACCCTCGATCGCCAGAGGATTTTTAATTCCGTGGCCGCCGTTTACGAACTCCAGCTGACAATCACCAGGCAGTCCCAGCTAAAAGAAATCCAGCATGTTAATTCCACTTATGTCAATCACACCTTTTTGCAATTTAATCGATGACGGATGAAGCACTCAATTTGATTGGCATTGCATAGTCGCGCGAGTTTCGATGAGTTTTGAATGGAACAGCGATGATGATTCTACGAATAATGATCATCTCAGAGATCTTGCTTATCTATATGGCAATGTTTAAGCGTTCTGGTATATCAAGCAGAGAAAGCTGAAATAGATCTTTTACAAGGAATTCTTACAGACAATGACTTACATCGTCTTGATATTTTGTCCACCAAAAATAAAAAAGTCGAGAAAGCTAAAGAGCTCAAGAAGAAGCAAAGGAAAGGAAAGGAGAGGGAGCTTTCGGGATCGAGCAACAGTGCCATACAGATTATCTTAGCCGTGTTCGAGTTCATAAATAAAAAATATGCTTTTGCCTGGATCAATCTCGGGTGCTTACCCTTTGCTGAAGTACACCGACCCGTTGCGACAGTGGCGGTTCTCCAACTGGTCCAGTCGGTTGCACAGTATTCACCGACGCGGAAGAAACCGTAGCTACCGGACTCGGTGCATGTTCCATCAAAGCGCAGGACGGTGATGTGCTGGTCGAGGCGGCGTCCAAGGAACAACTCGCTGCTCCCGGACTTGGTAAACTTCCGCCCACACTGCTACCTGAATCTAGTTCCAGACCTAAAATTAACGTGATCAAACGTTTAATTTTATTCTTGAGTATATTGTAGTACTCATAACACCAACATAACTTATAATGGCGCCTAAACTTCTGAATATATGAAGACCACAGATGGAAAACAAATTTTTTCGTTCTTCATAGAGGAACACTTAAAATATACATGTCTGTCTTATACATTTTTGGTGTATAAAAAAATAAAACAGATATAGTTTATTTCTATGTTAGTTTAATTTAATTAAATACTACTTTACTAAGAATACTTTAACATCTTTAGTAAACTAGTATTAAATTAAACCAACTAGTTAATACTAGGAATAAACTAATATTGTTATTATTATATATATTTCTTACAAAATATTGATTTATCACTCAGTTTTAAAATTATATCTTTAAATCTATCAAATTCTTTTCTTCGACTATTTTATGATGCATTTTTCCAGCTACCAAGCGATGGAGAGGCATTAGAAAATTAATAAAAAGAGCTTCATTATATTTTTTATGTGTGATCTCCATATAAATATACTGAATATATATCACTATTTGTATTTCGTTCCTCAGATGTTTCATTCCTTACATATCTTTTGTATTCTATTGTATCTCTATTATCTTATTGTATCTATCTTTTGTATTCTATTTGTATTTAACTACAGCTTTAAACTTTTTCTTTGAAAAATATATCGAATACAGCGATGCAAGTTGTTTCATGAAGAATGAAACAAAAAAGAAGCGATATAAACACTAACCACTACCGGTGAAGCTTAATCCCGGACTGAGTAGTCCTTGGTGTTGTTGTTGAGAGGTTGCTGCGGATTGTTGCTGCTGATGCTGTTGCTGCTGCTGCTGCTGCTGTTGCTGTTGTTGCAACTGCACTTGTATCTGCAATTGTTGCAACTGCGGCTCCGACTGATGTTGATGACTTTGATTAATATGAAGCGCCAATTCCGGACGTTCCTTGGAAACAGATTGATAACTCGACTCGCCGGTGGTATAACTCAATCCTAATTTCGACGTGCTGAAATGTTGAGGAGCTGCCGTGTAGTGTCTAAACAGAGATGGTCGGTCATTTGTATTACTCTACAACGAGTAGCAAACAATTTTTGACTTTATTCTTCATTTAATTCATGAGGATTTCTCGACGATAATGCGAATTTTACAGCTTTCTTTCACGATTTAATATTCAGTTCAATTGGAGGCTTCACAAAACCTCATATTTAACGTCTAGTTGGTTGTCTTCATTAATTTCTCGACGATAAGAAGAGTTAACTATACACTTTTAAACAATCAATGTAGAGGGCGCTAGTAATTACATGATAGACATCGGACTTTGTTCGAAATTAAAAAAACAAACGTATAAATGTGTGACCAAACGAAGTCCAAGCAAATTAAAACATGTAAAAGTTTTAAATACGCAGTTTAAACACGTTTGGTCCGAACAAAACTTTGACTTCTCTAGAAGACGAAATCTAACTTTATTTTACTATACGCGAAATGAGGATTTCTAGTTTGATTTTACTGCTCTGTTATTCTTGTTCATCAATTAAATCTAATCGAATACTTTTATAAACATATCGTGAATATCGAAAGCAATTCGAGTACGAGAAATCGTTTGTGAACAGTTACCTCGACGTGTCGAAACCCCTCGTCAAAGCCATGTTGTGTTCCGGAAAAGGATCGACACTAGGTTCCACAGGTGTTGTCATTTGACCTCCATCCTGACCAATCCCGCTTGCAGCCGAAGCTGGCGAGTGCAGCGATTCCTCGAGGAGATCATTGCTGCCGTCCTCAGGCTGTAACCTTGGTAGAAACAAATCAGCAGCGTCGCTCAAACTCTCGAGGAGAGCGGTGTGATCCGACGGTGAACTGAAGGTTAAAGTGGCGGTGAACTGAAGAGGATCTACAACAGCGCCGGTTACCATGTCCACCATCATTCCAGTATCAGTTACGTCGTAAGCCCCGTATTGTCCAGATAGTAAATCGTTCGCCTGGATCTTGTAAGAGGACAGATCTTCTTCCTCCTTTAATGTTAGACCGTACGACGCGCAAACATTCTGCAGCAGGGAGTACTGTTTGCCCTCTTGGGCATTGTACTGCGAATGCTGCGAGTTCACATCTTGCTGGCCTGCGTCACACTCCATCCCTACTGCCGGCGATGGTATCAGGTAACCATTACCTGAGACAATTACTTTATTTGTATTCCATCGATAGAGAGTTTTATTAATAGACTGCGGCTATTTAAACAAGTATGATTTGAACACGATTGAAGAAATGAGATCTGAACAATGATTCGTTTCACTTATCAGATGTAATTGATAATCGATTTTTGGATATTTTACATATTAATTGCATGTTACGGTGGCATCTCGTAGCTACATCTTTCACTTTCTATTAGTTTGGATAATAAAAACATGAGTAACGTTTGGAAAATTGAAGATAAGAAATCATTCCTTCTTACATGTTCATTGTAGGAATATGGATTTATATAATTATCTCAATTGAAAGGCCACATCGATCAACTTTATAAAGAAAAGATTAGCAAAAGAATAGTAAACTGATGATACTACAATACACTGTTTATTAAATTATTGCTTTAAAATTTCACATCATCTTATATTAATTTATCATACACATATGTCGCGTATTTTTTCAACTTTATATTTCTCATGAATGCATCAAAATCCGTAGTTTACTAATTACATTTAAATATATCATAAATACGCAACATGTACACCAAGTCATAAAAGTGCATGAACATTTTTAGATTTCATTATCATTTTAATAAGACGTGACTGTCGTGATTGCATTAGTCAAATTTGAAAACAGCCTACTAATTACGTTTATGATCTTACGTTCTAAGATCTTATCATACCTTGTGTACTATTGTACTGATTTGTAAAATTTGCTAAATTGTTCCCGCCCTTCAGTGACTCGTAGAAAGGTGGCAAGGAACCAGTAGGTGGCGAACTTGGTCCATAGTTTCCACGACCGCCGTTCCCCCCAGGATTCATACCGCCTCCTGCGCCGCCGCCAACAGCACCTCCACCTCCGCTTCCACCTGTGACAGCACCACCGCCGCAATAGCTACCGCTTCCGCCCGAATTTGACGAAGATGAACTTCCAGAATTGCTCGAGCCGCCGCTGGAACCCGAACTGCCGCTGCTACCGGAATTTGACGTTCTTCCATGACCGGCAGCAGCGTGGACTATTTGGGGTCCGGACAGTCTCATGTTCAAAAGAGGCCTAGCGATCGAGTTACCGATTGCGCGCGACACTTTTGCGCTTTCGCGGCCTCGTTCTTCATCCTCCTCCTTTCTCTTCGGCACAGCGTAATCAATTGGCTGCTCCTGCAAAGATGACGTCCAATGTTAGTTGTTACGCGCCTCCGAACATCGCTCAATCGCTATTCATTAACATATGTACACGTGTAATGTATTCAGAAAATTTTTCCTGCTAATGATGTTGACTGTTGACGCGAGGGGAACGCGCTAGACAAGTCAAGTCTCGATTTATGAATAACCAACAAAGCGAACTGCGCGCCATTGTGATTATATGTGAGAATTCGAAAGATGAGAAACATTCGTGTAACTAATTCTTGTATATATATATATATATTTTTTTTTTTGTTCATTTTTTGATTAAATTGTATTTTCTATTTTTCTCTCTTTAGTAAGTGTGAGAAAAATGAGTAAAGATGATTATAAGTATGCGTGATATATAGATAAAATGCGACGATTTGAGTTTTTATTAAAATCTCTTTTTCAGTTGATCTTAACTCTTAGACTACGGATTTTTATATGTTGAAAGTTCAAAATTACACAGAATGTACATAATATGGAAAAATATATTTGCAAAATATCCAAAGTGTTGTATTCTGTATAACATTTCATATGTAATAATTTTCTATCTACTTTCTTGATTGTAATTATGAATTTGCATAAAAATCTGCAGTCTATTAATGGTACAATACATTTAAAATTTCTACAATTATTCCAAAACTACTGTGCCATACCGTTTCAAAAATTATTATTAAGTTATACTATCCAAAACTGAATTATAGTCTATATCATCATACTATTATTACTATACATTATATTAGTACTTATAATTACTTATAATTGTCAAAATTTATATTATCATACTTTCAACTGTTGAAAGAGAAACTTATATCGAAGGAATTGAAATAAAATCTCGAACTTGCAAAAGAACAAACAAGTGGCTATTCAAACATTAGAGGGAACACATGTCAAAGTGCATGAAGAAAACTAGTATAAACAAAGCGATAGGGTTTACCTGTTCCGGTTCTTGAGTTTGTGGTATCTCGATTTTATCTTCCCTTCTGGAAGTCGATTGGCTTTGTGAAGGTACCCTTTGAATGACCGAAACCCTGGTCGGTGGTTCGACCCTTGGTGTCTTTGGAGGTGTGCTCGGTCTTGGCAGCACCAGCTTCTCCGATTTCGCGATAAATTGAGTAGTATCGTTGGAGGAGGGTGCGATTGGTGGGCTACTGTATTCCTTACGTTCCGCCCTAGTCATAACATGTCCTCTACTTCCATACGGGATATCCCCGCCAAGAATGCTCGAAATGAATCGCCGCGGTGCTGTACTGATTGGTGTGTTGATTGATGCATTTGTTGGCGTGTTGTTTGGTGTGTTGATTGGTGCGTTCGTTGATTGCCATTGCGGTGGTGGTGAAGCTATTGGGCTACTGCTGCGTAACGATTCTGGGGTTGTCGCTCGATCATCATCCGTTTTCTCACGATCTACGTATGGTATTACATTTTTTTCATGTTTATGCAATACTTTTATACTAATGAATGATTTTGCTATGATACTTCAGGATACATTCAGCACGCTTTTTCTTCATTTTATTATAATATATATCTATATATATATATCTATCTATTTATTGAATTTTTATTATAGTATTTAACTAACTTAGCTAATTGCAGTGTAAAACGTAATCAAAATATATAAGTGGAGAAAAAGGAAATCTCAACGTCATCCATCGAAATTAAATGGAACGTGAGCATTGTTCATGGCTAGAGGGTTAATCTGTGTTACGGAAAATATTTCGACTAACCAGATATTTCACGTGTTTGTAATATCACTATTTGCAAAATATTTGAAGCATCAAAGTGCTGCGATGGTCGAAAAATTTTACAACACTATGATTACAAGGAGAATATTATTAAATTGTGAACTAAAGTTGGTGATGCTTGAAAATCTTGAAATGTAAAATAGCATTATAAAATTTTCGATTGAAAAGTACTTTTATGAAGAGCGGAAGAGCACATAGGTACTCTTAATAAATTAAAGTGGGATAGATCAGTTGTTGTTGCGAAGCTGTACAAAGTGAAGACTAAAATTAACAAATTTAGTTCGGCTACGACTGGCGACGAAAATTCAATGTCCGACGCGTCTGGAATACGTAATGAGCAAACGGTTATAATATGGGCTCTCCTCGTGGATGGTTGAATTTATGAGCAACCTTGAGGGGGTTCGTAGGTACCGTATCGCATGCTATACTCTCTTTCCACGCGTCCTTCACGCACCGTCTCGTAATTCGTCCTCGAACAGCGACGCTGTTCCGCGCACGATCTAACTTGAACTTCCACTAAAACTCACTCGAAAAACCGTTTCTTTTATAAACAGTGAAGGGCGTTAGATTCTATCAACCGTTTAAATCACCTCGTTTGAGATACTCGTTTGAAAAAAGTGTAGAAGTTTCAACGATTTAAAAGAACGATTAAGAATCTTAAAATAAGAGTAAAAGAATCAAACATCTTAGAACATATATACTATCTTTGCTTCGAAAAGTTGAATAATAACTTTATATCACACGAAGTACAATGTACGATGTAATATGCAAAAATATACAAGAAATATTTGTAAAGTATAAACATATATACATATATTAAAAATCCGAAGAGTCTGTGTAACTTCAACATTGAAAATTACTGAACCAACAATTAATAAGCTTCGATAAACTTCAATCATGCTTCAACAAAATAAATAAACTTCGATATTGAAAATTTCAAACGGTATAAAAATATTCAAGGAAACTTCCTAACTAAAAGAAAGAAAGGAGTACGATACAACATCAAGATGTTGAAATACCTCGCTGTCATCATAAAACGACAATTCATAAAACTTAACAATCGAAATTAGCGTCAAAAATCGACGTACCGAGATCTCCCAATTTTTATCAACATCCACAAAGTATTTCGCTTTACGGTTATCTTTTTCACATTCTCCGCCTTGTTCAAGCTCGCGGTACAGCTACGCGCGTTACTCGATCGAACGACACTCTGAATATAAAATAATGATAACCTTGCGCGTACAAGTAGAAACGAGCAACACGTTTCAGTGTGCAACTTTCCATGGTTCGACAATGATATTTACGACAGGTAAAACGCAACCAGGAGGAGCATCCTTCAAGGACAGTCTGGGAAGCAATTACACGCGGTTTCGAATCGTTTGATCGAGTTGCGCCGGGCCTCGAGGTGTCTGCCCCGTATAGGCTCGGGTTTGTAATTTCTCTCTATTATCGCCGGGCTCGCTCGTGTCTGCGTTCTCTTGACTTTGACACCGACTGCGTTTTGCGAATGGAGCACGAGGACATCGCATCGGCCGGCGAAGCTATTCGAGCGGAAACCAGGAAACCAGCCGCGAGGACACACCGCGCCGCGCCGCGCCGCTTTTTGCGAGGCACGTGCGCGCCGGTTATGGGGCCAGTCACGAGGAAAGCCTTTTCCGCTCCGCGTTTTCATCTCTGTTCACGCTTTCGAGCATTAATTTAAACAGCGACTAAATTTCTTCTCCCGACGAACTGCTGGCTTGTGATTAATTAGAGAGCTGAGAGTTGCAATAATGCGAGTTTACGGCTATTTTCTTTTTTGTATCTGTAGGCGAATTTATGTTTCTATGGACGTAATATTAAAGAAATAGAGCACAATTTTATATTTTCGTACATTTTGTGTACTTTTATAAATGCATAAAAATCTGTAGTCTAATTGCAAGAGCAATGTTAGTTTTCATCGAACAGTCCGCTCTACCGAATAAATTTTTTTCTCACTCGCGATTATCGACCAATTAGTGGCTTGAAAGTTGTAATCTATTTGTATTTCATATCATGAAAATGTAACACGACGAGGAACAAAGTTAGAAACTTGATTTATAAAATGAAATCTATCGAGATGAATAATTTAACTCATTAAAAAGCACAATATAATAAATAGTTCAATTCCTCAGAATTTCATAAAATTACAGAAGACATCGGTGAATTTTTATCATTTTCTTTTACGTCATCAATTCATTAAGAAATAAAATGATATAAATTCGATCGTAAGAAATTACGAATGATCACGTTGCTCCATGAGTTATGAAAGAATTGAAATGAATCCTTGATTAAATGCTAAATCCACTATGATTTTGTCAATAGAAGATTGTATCTTCTAATAGTGTTTAACGAGTGTTTCACGATTGACTTTCAGTTCCAGTCTTATTATTGCTCAATTCCTCTTCGAGGACAGTCGAAATAATAAATACTACGAAATTACTATTAATTAATTTTCGAAAGCGTCGATATAGTACGCGGCACCTGTCAAATCAATGATCATTAGAATTTCAAACGTCCTTCGTTCCCGCTGCTACAGCCAATCGCGAAAGCCACGTCCTTCTGGCGAAACGCGTTTTTACGATCAAAAAAAGAGAAAGAGAGAGAGAGAGAGGGAGAGGGAGAAAGAAGATTTCACGGTACTAGAGAGACCAACCAGTGGGCCAAGCTTTTCGAGAACGCTTCTAACGACGTGACTTTTACGCAAGCGGTTGCGTCACACCACGAAGTCGAAGGTAACAAGCGGGTCCGTGCTGGAGAGGAACCAAAATGGCGGGCCCTGTTCGCGGTTGAGCAACCTTCGAACAGAAAAGAATCGACTGGTATACGTGAGATTCTCGGACCAAATCCCTCGAACAGGTCCGGGGCCGTGCTATAAATACCTGCGCAAGCTTCGTGATCGGCGTACCGATCTTTTTCTTCATCTTTCTTCTTCGTCGAGTCGCTTCCTCCCTCCTCGGAGGAAGTGTTCTCTGTCCTTCTCTCTCTTCGTTTCTTCTCCGCCTTCTTTTCTTCCGCCTGGACGACGAGGGAGAAAGGGAGGCTACGAGAGAGCGAGAG
The DNA here is from genome assembly GCA_032399605.1 of Melipona beecheii. Classification (NCBI taxonomy): domain Eukaryota; kingdom Metazoa; phylum Arthropoda; class Insecta; order Hymenoptera; family Apidae; genus Melipona; species Melipona beecheii. The sequence goes on from JAUCMO010000505.1 coordinate 14,406,851, forward strand.
GAAGAAACAAGAACCGGTACTTCGAGTCTCCACTTCAGCAGGGACGTAGCAGCTCCCTGCCGAGAGACTAGCGATGTCCATTCGATTCTCTCTCGCGTTGCGAGTTTTCGAGCAATTTAGCTGTACCGAGGATCCAGCCGTCTCGAGTCCCTTATCGAGAATCGAGAATCGAGAATCGAAGAGAGGAAGAGACAGAGATAGAAGAAGGGAGGGAGAGAAAGAGACAGAGAGAGAGAGAGAGAGAGAGAGAGAGAGAAGAGAGAGAAGAGACCGGTTAAGAAAGACCGAACGGTCTCTTGGTGAACGAGAAAGATCTGATAGCTGTTCGAGCCTTGACCGTACGCAACACCCCCGTAACGTTCGTTCTATATTAAACTAACTCTCTTTGTACGTTCCTCTACTGCGCTTATACGATAAAGGCACACGAATCTGTGCAAATATCCAACTTTAGACTTAAAATATAATTCGTATGGCGATAAGTACAAAAGGAAAAGTTTCTAGGATTTTTAGTACGTATTCTATTTTATCAGTTATGGATTAACAAGAGTTTATTCGCCAATCTAGTTATAACAATTATTTCTTCTTCCTACATTTTATATAGTTGCAGATAGTAAAATCAGTCTAAGCTCTTTTTCGAAAAATAGTACTCTACAGAAAAAATCGTGTATGGAATAACAAAATAAAGAAAACTGTAATTCAATGACTCCTCGAGGATAAATCGAGCAAACTTGACGACGACTGTCGTTACTATTATCAGAGGAACTCGTATAGCAAAGAAAGACGAGAGAACAAATGTATAAAATTTCGTGCACAAAACCCGATAATGACTGTCGCTATTATCATATCGATAAGAACAAGTGTATCGTACAAAAATTGAACTTGCCGCCAGAAGAACGCGCGACATTGAAGAAACGAATTTACCGGGAGATTTACGATATCGTGGCTTAATCTACCTCTATAAATTCTCGGTTCTCGTTTCGCAGGTGATTTCGTCGCGTGGTTGACGAGGGTTTCCCTCGTTGCAGAAGTCAGAAGACATGACAAAGATACCACGATAATAATGCTCGGGTCTGAGCAACCGGCGCGCCGCGTAGACAGTTCCATTTTAAATGAGGCCCCGCGAACTCGATCGCTATAAAGATATAGTCCAAGGCGAGCGAGAACGTTCGACTGTGAGCCCCACAGGGCTTGACGTTAAAAAGTAACGGGTTGAAGAGTCCAGATGACGAACGCGGTGACGTCGCGTTTGCTTTTTTTCTTTCGGTCGTTTATCGTCTTCAATGCCTCGCGACTTGAATTGTTGGAATTTCGTCTTCGCAGTGAAAAATACGATATCCTGACTGCAATTTGCATCTTTAAATCATTCGGCTGAGTCAAACTGACTAACTTCATTTTTTTAATTAATTACTCAATTAATTAATCTCTTCAACTGTCGAAAATGTTTATATCATCTCATCAACAATTCCAATTTTACGCAAATTGCATTTACAAAAAGACAGAAGGAAAGAATCGATTTAAAAGAAAACGAACTACTCTTCGTTGGACTCTTGTATCTTGAATCGATTTAAGAGAAAATGAACTACTCTTCGTTGGACTCTTGTATAGTATTATACGAACATACGAGGACAAAGTTCATGATCAAACGGAAAGAGCCAGATTGGATATTCATTCGGGCGGAAGAAGCCTCGACTCGTTAGCCATTCGTGGTTGGTTGTCTGCTCGATCGGACGAAACGCCTCGGCTTAGCCGACCTACTTACGCCCGACCACTCCCTCAGATCCTTTTTTTCTCCAGTTTTTCCTTTCCTTTCCTTTTGGCTACCCGCAGTGCTACGAACCTTCGCAATTTGCCCGCCACCGTTTATCGCTTATTCGCGTTCACACGGACACACAAACAATACGCCGACTTTGTTCTCTCTCACCGACTGATTTCACACTTTGCATCCCATCCACCACAGGTTCGACACTTTCAGTGATTTCAACCAACTCGCACACCTGTGCCACGAAAGGGTACCATTGAAGATTCGTAACCGATGTGGATCGGTTCGATGCAATCTACAGATTCGTTCTATCAGTCACGAACCTGATTTTTGCGGTGAATCAGACGTAATTACTATCGAAAGAAACCATTATCTCGCTGATCTGTCTTTAAATTTGAAGTAAGACTCGAATTTCTCTTCGTAATGAATGTTAGATTGTTAATATAGAGTATTATCAGAGCAAGGGAGTTGCTTAATCTCATTAAGTTTCGTGATATGATGCAACCAGATCAAATGATAAATTGTCTCAGAAAAATTTCATACTTAATTAGAAACATTTAAAACAATTATACTTAATTTTTCTTTTTGTTGTTTTGGACTCAAAAAATCGAACAATCTTAAAATATTTGCTAAAATCCCCTAAAATTCCTAAGTTAAATACTAAATAAACTTATGTAGGTACGAGTAAAATTATACTTTTGGAAGGATCTCAGTGACAAAAGTCAGCTATATTTAAAAATGAAATATAGCCTATAGAGGATTAAATAAGGAAAAAATCTCATATCTAGGAGAGAAAACTTGGTTGCCATCTTACACTCGATACACGTGTACGGCCAATAAGGTGTGACTGCTAAAAAGAATACGCACCATAAATGATAACGTGATCGACATTATTCTGATGCTTGCATTGAATTCATCACAACCGCTCGACACGATGACCATCATTTGCATCGTTTATTATTTGTTACACGAATCGTACCTAGGAATTGACGTATCTCTCTTTTTTTTAGCAATTACGTATTTAGAATAATTATAAGCCTTATAAAAACGTACATAAGGTATTCGAAGTAATTACAGATGTCTTGTAATATTTAATGAGTCACGTAACGTGTAATAACAGTAAATAATAAAGAAGAATCTATCTAAAAGCATTTCAGATACCTTTAGATTAAAGAACTAAACGACGTTGCACATTAAAATCCTATTAACTACTTCTAAGTAGTAAGTATTTTGCGTAAAAGAGAAATTCTATGGAAAATCTCTAATAATAGAATTTCTATAAAAATGCAAAAGTTTTTATACAAATTCATATATTTTTCTGAACACGAATTAAAAAATTCAGTAAATACAAGCGAGTATTATATTTTATTATTTTTACATATTACCTGCGTTAAATGCATAAGAATCTGTAATCTAAACATCATGAATAAATGAGCCTTATATGTACGTATATCTAATTTAGCGAGCTTGGAAAAACTATTTGTTAATGTTGTATATATGTATGAGTATATCGTAGAATGAGAAAATGAGCCAAGACACGTTGTAACAATTCTAAGCGAGTGGCGTCTAGAGTTTCAGAAACTCATACAATTGAAATGAATCCAATAGATATACTGTATAAGTCATCGTCATGCTTGTTTGCTCTATCGACGTATAATTTTATAACTCTGGATCTCGATTAGCCTATACTATATTGTTATTTTAGAAAACATCAATCTATTAAATATTTCTAATTTTTACGAAATTGGTAAGACAATGTGTCTGAAGATGAGAATATCATCAAAATTAAGGGAGAAAACACTTATGTTTCTATAAAAGAGTATGATGATATTTAAAATGTGGGATTTATGGTAATATATTCAACAAATTCTTATACCATTAACCCATTTGCCTCATGATTTAAATTGCACGATAAACTCATATTAACGAAATTCATACGTCTGGCCATATGTAATTTAGCAAATTATTCATAATTTGTCTTGATTTAAATATTTGCTATATTCTATATCCTATATTAATGTTCATATAATGAAATATTAAAATTACAAACAATATTGATTGTACTTCGTACAATCAATACTCAAATTTCTTGAAATTTTAGAAATTTCTTAAAATTGTAGAATAAATGGAAAAAATAGTCATGGAATCCTTGAAATTATTTTTCATAATCACTATTTAGAATTAAGCAGAATTCGGCAATATAAATTGATTGAACAAATTGAAAATGAAATGTTATATTAACGCGTCAATTGTTATCGCATCAATTGCATTACATTAATTATTAATAAAATAAAATTATTAGTCAATTATTATTATGACATATTTTAATTATCCATGCCCAATAATTATTAATTAGTATTAATTATTAATTACAATATCAATGATTATTTTGATCATATTACGTTGTAAACTAAATCCCAACAAAGTAAACTTTGACGCGTAAGTGTAAGTTAAATATTTCAAACAATGCTAAAACTGAATCTACAATCCAATATATTTACAATTGCTATTACAATTAATAATTATTATATATAATTGTATATTCTAAATCAATATTAACAATTAATATATTAACTCATTGCGTTTCAATCTCAGCACTCTGACAGCATTTAACTCCGATATCTGAAATAGAGTGTTGAAATACAGTTTACAACCTAATAAAACTTCTAATCAGTCGATAGTCGCTGATGCGGAATAAATTATTGCTTTACCTAATCGCGGAATATTCCTCTTTGCGATAAAATTCGATGAAAGGGTAACCGAAATGATTGGGAAAGAGTGAGAAAAGGAGAATCGTGAAAGAGCAGGGTCAGTGTTGCTGCGTCGCAACCTAGCTGCGTGGTATCTGCGTAGCGTTTGCGTAGCGGTACCGTGTGTGGGTCGAAGCATCGCGAACAGCAAGGTGACACTATACACGCAGGCACCACGGTTGCCTTACGTAATGGAGACGCGTTGTCCCTCCTTCTGTCGTCCGTTAATTCTTCTTCGACCGCGACGTCTCTCTCTCTCTCTCTCTCTCTCTCTCTCTCTTTCGACCCTCTCTCTTCTCTCGCGAATAACGCCTTTCTAACCGCGTGAAATGGAAGATCAAGGCATCTTCCGCGGTTGACCTTGTCACTCGGTGAAAAGTCGCGATGAAAGAAGCGGCTACCACTAGACGCAAGCAGAATTCTTTCGACAGAGATCTCCACACTATACTCTATTCACTAACATTAGCGACTAGCCGGGATGTTCTCGATGAAATTTAAATTCTGTTTTTCAATTCATTTAATTTGCATCTCTGATCTCGAGCTTCTGATTTTTTAGGAACTTTAAAAACAGAACGCGATACTTTAACACTAACACTACTAACTATAAAGCGCTCAATATGATCAGTTTCTAAGTTTTTAGAGTAGTTTTACATTCGGATTTACAACGTTCCGTTTTTTCAAATTTGAATGATTTTTTTTTTAAATATACGAACAAAAGTTTCTTCGTGTTCTTTATCGTATTATAAATTTTTCCCCATTTCTTGCACTCTAATTTCCTCGATACAACTTTTATATTTTATCGTTAGTTTTAGTGCTAGTTTAAAATTCTACTTATAAAAGAAAACTTTATTTAGATGAACTTGTTGGAAGACAATTTGTATAATTAAAATTTGTATCATAGAAATTATGAATCTTTTCAATATCTGGGATTTTTCGTTTATGTATATACTAGAAGTTGAACAAGTACATTCAAGCAAGAGCATATTTCATCGTAATTTCATTCAAGTAAATAAAGTTCACATAACGAAGTTCCATTGTACTGGAATCTTAGTTGATTCCGGTTCTTAAATGAATTTCTATTGTAATATGAACTTAAGAAGTTACGTTAGGATTCTATTTGAATACATTTGAATATCATTTATATTGGAACAAAATATTAGTTAATGTTCGATTAAATAAATCCTGTTATCCAAACACGAACTTTTATTATGTGAACGATATATAATTAATAAATTACGTTGATACTACGTGCACGAAAATTGAACTTGTACCATATGAACTCTTTGCCTTAACGAGTTCAGATAAATGAAATTCTACCGTGTATAAATTTTAAAAATTAATAAATGTTAAAAATGGCAAATGAGTGTAGCAGATGAAAAGAGTTCGTCCTTATACGTAAAAATAAAAAAAAGTCGATATCTTAAATCGTAGAGAAATGCAAATATGTAGTTTAAAGACTTGCTTATTTTCCTCTTTCATTATTTTTCATTAATTATGCTACACGGACAGGTAGCGGACGCGTAGAACGTGTTTTCGAGAGCTATAGTGAGCCTTGACATTGGTTGCACATACAGAAACGTAATCGGTAGAGTTCCATCTTTTTTACGTTTTTTACAGGAAACGCGCAGGAAAAACCGGTACGATATTGACGCGCGAAACGGACGTAGCTTCAACACGCTAAAGCGGAAAATTTTCCCCTCCTCTTCTTTTTTTTTCTTCTCGGTCGTGGCTTTTTAGCGAAATCACTACGATGCTACGCTTGCGACTGCGCGTGCACCGTTGGTGACAGATTTAACGTTGAAGATTCAACAGCTTCTTTTCGTGAATAGCTTCTTTACAAATCAATGGGAAACAAATCTTTTTTTAGAACGTTCCATTCGTCGTGACGTACATGACATTTCACACGATTTCGAGGAATAAAATAGACATCGACTTATCCGACAGTATCTCGCGAGAAAATTTAAAGAGATACGAAGTTGAAATTTATCCGAGAGATGCATACAGCGCGACGATTAAGCAGTCAGTCTCGTAATCAAATTCACCTAGATCTCTAATTTAGATTAACCGCAATTGAAATGGCAACAATGATTGATGACACACGTTTCAGTTTTTTTTCTTTGTAAATAGCTATCTGAAATAATCAGTAAAATAATTAATAAAACAGTGGAAGCGTATTTAATTTTGAATTTTCACTCAATTTTTATTTGCTTCATTCGTTTCGAATAATTACTCGTTCGTACAAAGAATAAAAATCTTCGAGCAAGACGTCACGAGTGCTGATGTGCTCGCGATGTCGGCAGATCGCGACCAAGTCGACGCGCCGCGGCTTCCTAATTACAGTGTACGCCGAGCGTAATAACACGCGTGGCGAATGCAAGCCGATATTTCTCCTCTGATGGACATTTTTTGTTTTTTTTTTTTTCCAATTGTAAGGCAAAAACGAACACAGAGAGGAAAAAGAATTTTTCGGTTCGGGCCGAAACTCTGAGCATTTTTTTCCAATGATACACCTGCCTATTCCTTTGCGGTTTTACATCTTGTTACGTATGTAACTTCTCATTTCAGAAAGACTTGGAAGTGTCTGATTAGCACGAAATGATCGTTTTGATTCGAGCTGAGACTGAACCATTGATTGTATCATCTCCTGAAATCGAAGAATTATACGAAAGATGAAGAAGAAAAGAGATACGAATGAGGTAAAGTAGAGGTAGCTACGGATGGGATCGAGTCGAACCATGCACTTCCGAGTCAAGTTTGAAGTTTCGTTTCATGGGTAGAATTGAGTATAATATCTATTCAAAAGTAAAAGTTACAGAATATGTTTCGAAGCCTACGAAACCTGTATATACCTGAAGGAGAAGCCCAAAGTGATATGACACTTTTTGTATTCGTTTAAACACATGCGATTCGATTTTCTTCAATTTTCGCACGTATGTTAGACACGTTTGGAAAATGCTGATGTTTATAGGGGATCCTGCGTTAAAAAACTGCGTTTGAACCTACTTGTGAGATACTCGTCCCCATCTCTAGAAACAGCATTGCACGTAGAGATCGGAAACAAACGAAAGTGGCTGGTTCACAGGTGCAACGGTGCATCTGCTTTGAGAAAAAAAAAAGAGAAGAGAAAATAAAGCTCCGAGGAAGTTAGACATTATCTAAATGGCGGAAAGAATGATCGCGAGTAGACTCGAAGAGTAAAAGCAGAGACGCGTTAGGTGGTAAAACTTGGCGGCGTTCTTGCAAGGACTCTCCACGGCACGGTAGCGGTCGCAACAGATTTATCGAGCCCGAGCGTTTTCTGCACTTGGCCCCTTTGCTTCGAAAGAATTTCGGTCACGGCCCTCTTGCGCCATTAGCCTCCGCACGCGGCACAGCACAGTCGTTAATGCGGCTGTTTCTGTGCGGGGACTCGTTGCCCCGTGTGCGCGTCCAACGTGTCAGTGAACAGGTGAGTCGCGTGTGTGCGTACCAACCAGGACAGACGTTAGCCACGTTTCTGTCTTCTACCTGCTTACGCTGCTTTCGATCACGGGCTGAACCTGTTCTCCGCGCGGCCCGAGGTCCACACCGCTCTGTGTCGTTTCAAAGCCAACCGACCGCGATGTACCTATCGCGACATTTACCCTGTTTACTAGACACCGTGCGCCTTCTTAAGACGTCGTTTAGCTGTCCCCTGATAATCTTTGCTCTCTCGTCGTTCAGTTAATTACTTTCAGTTAATTAAAATTTACGACGGTGATATAAAGTCGCGGATTTTTACGGATTCTTTCGATTCTTACGAATTGTAACTAAAGAAACGGAATAAATTAAATCGCTACGTCCTCTCTTAAAATTGTTGTTTAACTTGTTCTTTGGCAATCCTTTCACGTCACGTTTCTTCACGGTGATTGAACTAAGGATTTTTATGCATTTAGCGCAACATAACTAAAGAAATTTCTATTTACCTTGGATATTTTATACTTCGCATATATTTCCTGAAATCTGTATAAAAGTCTGCAATCCATCGTAATTTACGAGACGTTTTAGACATTTCGACAACGCAATTAGCGCGGCGAATCGGTCTATCGAGTAAGTAGCATTCCAAGGAGTCGAAAATATACGTACGTAGATAGGTTTCTCGCGTTATTGTCATTCCCATCGCTAGAGGAAACCCGTACCTCTGATACCCACATACCAGTACACACGCCAAACAACACGCACACGCGCCTGCTTCGAAATGCACGCACGACGAACACCGCGAGCGGTGCATTGTAATTCGTCACAATGACTGCACATCCTGGTGTACTAGTCTTTGGCACAGGTGCGCGATTACCTACGTGTCAACGACAGCCGAACGTCGCGTCGCCTCCGACTAGTGCCACGCGTTCGTCTAGTCGTACATTATACCCTGCATACGCTGGCTTTGGAAAGTAACACAATTTTAAATGGTATTTCGCGAATCTCGTCCGACTTGGCAAGAAAATTCATACGTTCGGTCGGAAACTGTTTTCTTACCCGTAACTGTGAATAATTGATTAAACTTACAGTATCTACTATCTGCATTTTTTGATTGAGAAAATTTTGTAATACTTGTCGTCAGTCTTCGTTGAATTTCTAGGCGCACGTCGGCAATACGATCTCCTTTTAATGCGGTTTGCGACTAACTATAAGTAGAATGGGCGGCATAAACTGCACGAAAAACAAACGGTAGTAGCATTTAACATGGTGACTCGAGGCGGACTTTTAATTTTGCTCGATTGTAATTAAATTTATAAGTGGTAATTAAACGCATAACAGCGGATATTAAAATTGGTATAGTAGCTATATATGAATGAATTCGTCATTTTATCGTAGCGTCCTTTTATTTCTAAGAAATAATGAAGTGTAATATCTACTCTTATCACGCACCTGATGTAAATTAAATTAACCCAGCATTTAAATTGCCACGTTGATTATTAAACGATGCGAAAATTCTCATGGAAACTTCACATTTCTCAGAATACAAGAAAATACAATCGTTATAGAAATATTTCAAATCGTTTAAATATTAATCGTGCATTCTACATGCAAATTCCTATAAATGCATGAGAATCCACGATCCATTGAATCTACCTTTCAAAGCACGACGAAAGAATTGAGAGTCACTGAATCTCAATATTAAATACTCGAAGGCTCGTTTACACGTTATAATATCCGCGAGCATAATTTCGCTTATCGTTCATCTCATTTCCATAACTGTCGATAAATCTTGAATCAAGAGGAAAAACGTCTGATAAAGATTCCGACTCGAGAAATGTGAGAGCTTGGGTCTTCTCGGTCGCTTTTCTATTTACGACTTCGAACCGGCGGCGTCCTTCTATCATTCCCTTTCCACCTTTCCTCGATCCGGTACGAGATTCTAACGTCGCGAGCGCCGAGCTCACCTTGGCCGTCATCGAATCACAGACATTGACGATCTGCTCGTGCGAGTTCCCCGTGTTTGCTTGGTCGTTGCGCAATTCGCGCGGGAATCGTGTGAAACTTGAAAATTCTTGTTGTAACGGGCGTTGTAACGTGTTGCGCAACGTCGTGTAACGTCTGCGTAAACAAATTGAACCGTAATGCGCGAAACGTCTCGTAAAAAAAAGCCACATTCTGAATGAACACTCTCTTTACTCTTGAGTCATTTTATAATCCGATATGAAATTCATAGTAAGTCGATTTTATATTAACTGTCAATATTAAGAACTAAGTATCAAAAAAGAAACAGCTTATTTTATTTTATTATTCCAGACATGTTCATAAATTTGTATGAAATGTATCATTTTTCGAAGAAGAACATCTGTTTTAGTATATATAAGAAATTACACGTAAAATTTGTCGTGTTTGCGCAAATTTAGATGATATTGCGAACCTTAAGGAATTCATACCTTGTTATATGTCATATTTTGTTACAAATCATACTTTGACGTGAAATTTATCTACGTTGAATTTTATATTTCGAGGATGTGAGTTTTGTATAATGTAGCATAATGAATATTATTCAATTAGCGAAACGATGTCGACGCTGTACGCATACGAATTACGCGGTTAGATTGTGCTACGGTGAAGCGCGCGTGTAAAGTATTGTGACGTCTCGCGTATGCGGGCATCGATGTCTCTGGCTCGAACCGTGGAAGTGGCTGGTCGGACGTCGTAGACTCCACGCGCGTAATACGAAGGTACGCATTAAAAAGAAAAAAAAAAACTCAGCATACGTTCTGCATAGGCAATGCATGTATGCTTTCATAGTTACGCGGACACGTCAGACTGTTCCAGCGTAGATTGTCGTTGCGATAAATCGTTGAATCTCATCTAACGGATAAACGCAATAAATCTATAAAGTACGACGACTTTGCGCGTATTAATATTTAGTGGTTTCTTTATCTTGGACTATTAACGGGACACTGATGCGATTATAAAGCTGAAACAATTGCTCTGAATAATCAAGAATAAATCTCCGAGTCAATTTCTTTTTTTCTCTTCTTTCTATACAATGCATTTATAATGCAGTTATTACCGAGCGATTGGATTAAAGGTGAAATCGATCGCTATCGGGAACTTTGATCGAAAAAACGATGGCGAATTAATGAAAATTTTAACTAAATATGCATCTGTTTATCTTATATAGGGATCTGGTTGATCTTTCGCATTATCGGGCGAAGTATTAGTGCGAAAACAGCTGCGTGACGATGGCAATCATTGTTAATAAGCATGGACAATTTCATCGGATTTATCGCACGATAATCGGCAATTGCCGAACAGTAAACGTCCCTGTTGACGAGAATGGCTTGTAAAATATTTCGGTCCCTTTCAGCCATCGAAACCACGTTTTATATTGTCTCTGGAAGTAGAAAAATTATTCGTTCCGGACTTCGTACGTTTAATTGACACAAGAACTGGCTAATGAGTAACATCGCCGAAAAGTAAATTTGCACCTGCGGCGCGTGATAATCGATAAACGGGGCCATCGACATCGAGCCTCTAGAAACGATCGACCAACGTGTCTGTATGGCACGGAAAGGGGAAAAAAAAAAGAAAAAGAAGAAAAAGAGTGCGACGAAAAAGAGGAACCGGTTCGAGTCATTTTTCTAAACCAGTTTAGGATCAACTTCGTCGGGACCCGTCTACTCACTATACCGTTGTAAAAGAACCACGTCAGGCTATCATCGCGCGCTATGGCCACCGAATAAGCGCCCCAGGCTGAAAACCCAATTAACCTGTCTTCCAATCAATTACATAACTGAACATCAATTTTGATTCCGAACTTGAAAATTCAAAACACGGAACGCACAAGCTCTTGTTCCCTCTGTTCGTACATCTCTTCGTCCTATGTATATTTAGCGTCATTGATTTGACTTTGCTTCGCGAACGATTTAATCACGTTCGATTACTACGTAGTTAGTTTCGCCTATTTTCAAATTCATTTTCCTGTTTAAATCCTGCTGTTCGTGGAAATAACGCGGCGTAGTGTACGCGGAAAACATTGTTTACACGCCGTTGTTCACGCACAATACCGTTGTTCGGTGATGACCGCCGCAAAGAAAGAATGATCCGTTGTTAATGACAAGCGAGACGAGACGAATATGATCGTTACGCAATTCGTGATAATGAAACAGCTCGCTTTTTTTTCGTTTCAGCTCCTATGTAAACCGTAACTAATTACTCTTAACGATTACTGCTGTTTTGATCATAAAATTGCACGGCGATTACTGAAAAAAACGATTATAGCTGATTTTGATGAAGTTTCGTAACACATTCTTCCACGAATTCTGCTATAAACTTGATCAATCTGTACGCGCTGCTAAGTAAGGAAGCATGAAATTTATCTCTCCTACAAGTTACCAAGATCATTTAAAAAGAGTGTCAGTTTTCGAATGTTAATGCAACCGAGCGTGGAACAATAACGCATTATGCAAAACACGAGATAATGACAGCGCCACAAATCAAATTTGCAAAGGAACTCCTAAATTGCAACGGCACCTGTGCGCGCTCGACTCGTTTGCACCTGCGGGACTGGCCCAAAATATTCTCGCGCACGCACTTCTCCTTTTTTTTCTCTCTCTCTTTTCGGACAATCAAGTGCAAGAAAGTAGTCTCACTGAGTCGAAGGAAACCGAGAATTTTAATGAACCGCCGAAACCGGCTTCGCAATCTTCGCGATGGATCGATATTTATTGCGACATGGAGAAATTGTTATAATTCTTCACGTGGCCACCTTCGAAATTTGCATCGCGGTTTCTTCAATTAGACGGACGATTGATGTTTCGTGAAATATTAGAAATTAACATGCTCGATTGGATATAGATATATTTCGCAATCGCAATGTAAAGAAACATATTATCGAATTTGACACTTTGATTGTATCATTGAAATTTTTATCTTCTATTACAGATTTTCGCGTCAAGTGTCTTTTGACAAGAAATTTGTCAAAGCAAGTTAAAGTTTTACGGTGGCATAAGATTCTCTGCGGAGATTTAAAGATTTTTCAGTGTTAAGCGAAGATAATTGATTGAAACTTACATTGGTGTTTATTCACGATAAGACTAAGTGGTTCGGATTCACTGTCAAGAGGACTTCCCTTGTCATTACAAGGTGGCGGACTCTTCCCAAGGTGTTGTGCCTCCAGCAGCCTTAGCTGCTGCTGATGTAGCCGGTTCTTGATCAGGAAGATTTTCGGCATCCTGACGGAAGTTGACGCGCGCTAACGTGACACTTCACCCTATAGTTTCACGCCACCATTCCCACGACCGATAGCAGTTACGTTCCTTGGAATCATCAACTGCATCAATGATTACTCTTTCAGTCTCTCCGAATGTGCTTCTAATGGTAATCAGGTAATCACTGTCTGTTCTCAAAAACACCGCAAACGGCGAACGTGTGTATCACTTTTGGCAGCAAAGTAGAATCCCAAGTTTACGGCGATGTCAGTGCGATCCAAGTTGCAAGCTAGACGTGCTCACATTTCCAATTAATATCCATCTTGAAGCATTAAAAGAAATATTCGTTGCAAGAACATTGAATATTAAGCAAATTGAAAATTTCTTCTCTGACCACTTTCGATAGTCACTGTTAACGATGATGCATGACATTCGCGAAGTCCAGAGATAGATCAGCCTCTCTCTGTTCTCGGTCAGTCCAAGGTCTCTGTCTTTCTTTCTTTCTCTCTGTATTGTCTCTTTCTCCCTCTCTCTCTTTCTCTCTCTCTCTCTTTGTCACGGATTTACAGTTATCCTGGACAGAGGCCGCAGATCAACTGAACGCACACGAACGACCGACCTCTGGTGAACAACTGAAAGACTTCGCTGTCTCCTCGCTAAGCCGGGCCCCGAGCCCCGTCTCCCACCAACGATCGATCTCTCCCCCACTTCGCTCGGCCCACAGGCCCCCGTACCCCTACTTGATCGCGACTGGCACGCTATACAGCCCATCCAGATTATTTGGTCGCTTTAGCAAGCGCGCGGGGCCTGTTGGAGATGGAAACCGCTCGCGGGACGGCGCATGCGCGTAACGGAGCATCGTACGTGTGCTGAAGCGTGCGAGGACCCCTCTCCCCTCCACTTCTCGCACCGGTTCCCTCCCGCGTCTTACGTTCGCGTCTCTTTTTAACGGAGACGCGTTTTATCCTGACCGTGTCTCGTCTCTCCTTTTCCTCCTACCTTCTTCCTATTCTCTCTCTCTTATTCTTTTACTCGCCGGTCGAACATTGTCTTTACCGGTAGCCGGTTTATTCGCTGTCCGGGATACGGGCTGATATTTTTCGTATACGCTTTTTTCCTTTTGCGGCGAACGCGCGAATACGATCGAGTCTGCGCAACGTCGAGTTTTTCATTCACGCGGCACGGCGGGTACTACAAAATTGTCCCCGTTCCTGCGGACAGCCGGTTTGATGGACGATCTCGGGAGAAAGAGATTTTTAATTATACGATTTTTGCTATGAAACTCAGAACCAGCGTTTTTTGTTATTAAAGTAGGAGAAGATCAGAGATATTGACGGAAGCGAAGTATTATTACGAATATTCCTTTCGAGATCGTGAACACACGTTACGTCCGACTAGGAATAACGAATATTTCAATGCGCTAGACTCGTGAAATGTGTGCAGCGAAGAAAATTTACAACTTCCTCGGTTATACGCCACCTGTGCGATTCGCTGCAATTGCACGCGCGATTCTCCAATAAACGTAGTATGTACCTAGGTAGTACGTTCGTATACTGGTTTATGATGGATTCGATTCACGATTAAGGCTAAGTTCTCGTCTCTGACCACTAACGTCGGTTATGTTGTCAAGCGGTACGCACATAGCGGCTTTAATATGAACTATGTTGTTAGTTACGTTAACACGTAACTTCGTATTTGCGGGATTTAAACATGTCCCGATTCGTCACGATCTTCATTACGTAAATAGAAGAAAATTAATATTACGTAAAAACGAATCTGAAGAAGTCTTTAAAGTTCTCTTTAGATTCGAATATATATTATCAGAATAGAAACAGAAACGTTCGAAACAGTCTGTAAAAATATTCAACAGATATTGCACAAGCAGTATGCTATTGCTTGTTAACAATTTATCACATATTTATCACGTTCGAGTATTACACGTGTGATATTACACATGCTTGTTTCTGATTTATTATTGGATTCCTAGCTATTAATACAACTTTTTTAATCGACGTAGAAAATAATAAAACACGCTGGCATTAAAAATAACGCTCGATTGAAGAAAAAACTGTGGCTATTTAACATTAGAACTACCGATGACTAAATTATTTATGAAACTTGTATCAGACAAATAAGACTGCCTGAATAAGAAACAGAGAAAATAATGATTTGTCATACAATAAAGAACACAAGTAAATCTTTAAAAATATACTCAAATCTAAAAGATTTTGAAAATTTCTATGAATTTTTAGTAGCACGGTTTATTTGAACTACTTTGGTAATGTTAAAAATTACAGCTAACTATTGCGTCAAATCTTTTGTTCATCTGGTCTGCTCGCGTGTTGAATTTCCGTCTATACTAGTGGCACAGGTTAACGATTATGGTCGCAGGATTTCACGTAACAAGTTCATTTCCTGTTTCTTACGGCGCCGACTTACAACGGAAATATCTAAGGAATCGGTTCACAGGTGAGTTTAAAACGACGAACGTTACCATAATGTGACGATGTCGAAGACATCGCGATGTGACTTGTAATATTATGGACATAGAACTAATATTCTAGGACGCTTAAAAATTCGTTGTTTATTATATTTGTAAATAGAGAAATGAGACAAGAAAGGAAGCCATTAAAATCTTGGCAATCTTGATCTTTCGAATTGAAAAACTTTCGAAGCCAACAGATTTTCGTGGAAACTTTTTCAAACTTGGGCGTAGAAGCACTTGTTCGAATTTAGGCCAAGAAGCCGTCGACGGTGAATTATGTGCTTGGTCACAGCAAGAATTCGGCAGGTATTCCCTCCAATCTCACCGCATCTCGTATAGGAAACGCAAGATTACGAGAAAAATCCAGCTGAGATCTGGACGTTTACGACCGTCTTCACAGGGGACACACGTCCCCAAGATGGAATCTCGGACAACGCGAAGGGACCACGCGAAGATTTTTCTCTCGATTGGGAAGTTCCTTTGAATGTGAAAAATTCAAACGCGAATAATTCACTTCACCAAAAAATTCTTCTTATTGCCGAATCATTTTTCGAAACTTCAAATAAATAAAGAACTTCTAATCTTATGTTAAATTATAAGAAATCGTTAGGTATTGATAATTGTTTGAATCGACAATTGTTTTTTAATCAATAAGCTTTGGAATAATATTCCGTGTATGTGTAAATTTATAAAAATTTATAAAAAATTATAAAGATGAGATATTTTTATATTTTCCGCATTCGTTGTAATACATTCATTCGTAAGTATTGCGATTTAATAACGAAAAACTGTTCGTTAGAGAGTCATTACATGATAAAACTGCAACGAATCGTAGATTGAAATAATTGTGTTGACAAGTTTTAAAGTTGGGTACTAGGTAAAGAGATTTTTGAAAAGAATCATGTTGTGACTTTCAGCTGAAGGTTTGAGGCAGAATAAGGTTTGTTGATCCTTTTGAAACGAGATGTAAAGAGCAGGTAACAGCAGTTAAGACGTTCTAAAGAAGAAATCAGCTTTGTACTTTTTGTTAAGCGCATAAAGTGTCTACTCGACTCAATCGTCTATTATCGTATTAGAAATGTATCAATTAAAAAAAACTTATACGCATTGATACGTGAAAAAACAGACAAACCGAAAAATTATACAATATCGTTACGTAAAATTTTTTTCTTTTATGCATATTATCCGAGTTAATAGTTTTCTTTTTTTTTTAAGAACTGATTCATATTCTTCTTGGATCGAACAGCATTATGTAAAGTGCAAAGGTGTTATAAAATGATATCTGTCTGTCTCTGTCGCATTTACAGGCCAATGGAATTAATAAAACCATCCACCAGTGAGGATTTATTTATCCGTTTGTATTTTCTTCACGTTACAAGTAACGCCTTTGCATTTCAGAGTCTGATATTTCCAGTTATTACAACTGCTTCGCCAAGTTATTATAAAAACATCGACGCCATTGGCTCTATTGCTTATTTATTTATCGTATACATATACGTGCTTAATAATATCACGTAAAATCGGTAGGCTAATAAAAATAATATACGTTGTACGAAAATATGAGATCAATTAATTCGTATAATAAAATCTCGGATAATACGGGACATTTGTAAATAAAATGAACGAATAAATTGACGCATTACTCTGCACGTTCACATGATGATTTATCATGCATACTCGTCGAGCATTGCCGTTTATCTTCTGAAAGCGCACATATCGTTGTTTTTCAATAGTTTTTCTTTCATTTTCTCTTTATGCAGAAGAATGAATAATACTTAGAACGAACGTAAATAGCGAGATATGTACTTTTTGCATTGCAAATTTAACTTCGCGTCGCGTTGCATCACACCGTTCCGAACAATTAATCGAAAATTGGGAAATACGCGAATATCGCCGTTAGGCGCTAATTTTTTCAATGCGATCGTACGTAGGTAGAGTTAATTAAAAGAACGCTGATTTATTGCCCTCCGGACGGATATCGATCGACTCGGTCACCCGTGAATTCATCAAAAATCCAACGGGAGGAGAGAGGGCCTACTTTCTCCTCTTAACACGTTTCCTTCGATTTACCTACATCTTCATTGTCTATTATCTCAATTTCGTTTCTTTTCGATCATTGTTGCGTAACTATGTATTCGACTGATTATACAGTAGACATAGTAAGTAGTAAATACATGATCAGACAAGTGATCAACTGCATCATCTTTAATAGTTGAAGTTAATACTTATTATCAGTACACACATATATATAGTTTTTCTGTTGTAAATGCAGTAACTGAATGTAATGATTTTAATATCATACTGATTATTAAGTACAGTAAGACTTCGATCAATCATCGTAATCGGGGGTTAACAGGAAAACGGTCCGGATAAATTCGACGAAAGTTCAACAGATAATCGAAATAACTAAAAATATTTGTCTATACAAAATTTGTTCATACATGCATGTCTGTTCAGCGATAAAAGGCAATGTAACAATAGGGAAAGAAAATTTGAATACATTATATAAATCGAATGTATATATTACCGAAGATAATTCATAAGGTATTCAAAAATTTACATAATAAAGACTCCAGTCAATCGAAACGGAGTTAATCTCACGGATAATCGCCAGACGGTTAATTGAGATTCCACTGTCTGATATTTCAAGTAATTTTACAAAAAACGAAAAACTAGCTCAAGCATGCAAACGTGCGCTCGATAAAGTATTAGCAAATACATACAGAGTGAACAATGGTTTTGTAATATTTCCTAGCTGATATTTCTTAAACGACAAGAAATAAAGAACTATTCAGTGATCACGTAAATATTGACGGTATAGAGATTGTAATTAAAACCTAATAACCAAACCTAAAAGCCTAAAATGTGATAAACGTAAGTGGAGGTGGATATCAATTCAAGTCTCCTTTCTCCGTTCGAGTCAACCGTGACCTATATCCCATCTACGATACGATTAGGTACTTCCAATTTCGGACAAACGGGACGGATAATCGCGGTAAATATAAACAAGCATCATCCCTGGTTACTGGCTTAGACAAGCTCTCCGTTTAAGGTTGACTCGGTGTTCCGTCGATTGGTCACCGAGCGGAGAGGAAAAGAGAGATAGAATATACCGCAGAACCACGTAACAGCAAAAGCAAAGCTACGTTTGGTCTCGAACTATACACGGCTTGCGAAACCGTTCGTCGTTACTTGGTCGTGATCGTGGTTGTAATCAAGAGTCAAAGTCAAGGTCGAGATCGAGGCGAGAGAAACACTTATGCAACTCTTGTTGTCTACCGTTCGCCGCAACCGTGTCCGCGGCAAAATGGTGGGGATCGGTTGCAACAGCAGCACGGTGACCGACCACGCCGGCAAACAGGTATGAAAGAACTGTTACGTATTCCCGGGAAAACTTAACGTCGCGAGAAGCTGACGCGACCGCATCGCGCTAATAAACCTTCTTCTTCAACACGGCCACGATCGTCCACGTTCGACGATCAATTAATCTTTACGTCATTTTCTTGACACACCGTTCCTATCGTTTTTATGGACCGTGGCAGGATAACTCTTGGACGGAGTATCGTGTTCGCGTAACGAGGTCGTTCGGTTTTTAACGTCGAACGATATATATATATATATATATATATCTAAGTTTCTCAGAGCTGCGCGTATTGCGTTGGTCAAAGTTTGCGTTATGTCAATCGGAGGAATTTTTGGGAAATAGCTTCCAGAATATACAACGACGAGCAAAACTCAACGTGATATAACATATTTTAACATAACGTAACAATTTATATAATAATATAAAAAAATTTGTTAACGAAAGCTATTCAGTATAGAGGGGATTATAATATGGCAGTACTTAAAAAAGAAATTAGTACGAAATATCGTTTCTGAAGGCATAAATATTCTGTAATTGCATGTAATAAATTTAAAGAATTTCTTTTGCTTTTTAACATCCGTCCATTTGTTGGCACGCATCGTATGTGCACCCTGTTATTTGATACGTAATAGCTTCCTTTAAATCGTTTTAGCACGCACAATATTTGGGTTTATTATTTTCTCACAGGGAATAAATAGTATTGACAGATAAAGAAGTAAAAATATATACGATATAAAATGGAAGAGAAATTTTCGGTCAAAAGACGTTCTTACATTTAAGCTTTTAAGTCCAGATCAAACAATCAGTTCCGCAGAATTTCTTTTCAACCCTCAATAGTACATAGCTATGTAGGCAGTGGTAATTATATACCTTGGACAATTTTATATTTTTATATATAATTAAAAAATTCTCTAAAATCTAAAATCTAAAATCTTCTAAGTAGAAATTTTCCGCTACTAAATATTATATTAGATCGTGTCATATAAAATATACGAATTTTTATATAAGAAATTCACGTTGGATATTTTTGAATATATAATTATTTTCGACATTTTTCTAACGGGATTCTAATGAAAAAATACTCT
The DNA here is from genome assembly GCA_032399605.1 of Melipona beecheii. Classification (NCBI taxonomy): domain Eukaryota; kingdom Metazoa; phylum Arthropoda; class Insecta; order Hymenoptera; family Apidae; genus Melipona; species Melipona beecheii. The sequence continues at coordinate 14,426,951 of JAUCMO010000505.1, forward strand.
TTTCGAAAAAGTTTTGGTTTTTAGAAGCGATAAATATATCGAAGACACGATACGAATTACAGAGACTCTGTTTCTGAACATTTTCTGATAGAAGAATGATAATTCCAAATTTCTGAAAAGATGGAAATTTGTTGGAGAAATATTGGAAGGTTAGGAATGCGTTACGATATATTATAATTTGAATTATACAAACAAAGGTACGAATTTGCGGGGTAATGAACATATTGATAAAAAGCTTGTTTAGAAAAACATACAATTCATCGAAGAACATCTTTTTCTGAACACAGAATAAGTTAGCAAACGATCTTCAATCAAAAGATAGTGTTGAAGCTCAAGATAGCTTCAGAAAACGAAAAGAACTGTAGTCGAAGCATTCTCCGTCGAATTGCGAGGCGATTATAACAATCGTGACCAAATATACAAAACCTTGTAATTTAAAACTTTTTATTAGCACGAAGAAGTTATTCGTTGAATCCAAAATTGATTGTGATTGAAGCCAACGGTTCGCTCACTTTTTCATGCTCATAAAAAGTCTTAACGGCCGCCACGCTCGCTCATGGTTAATATCTTCTGTTGTCAATTCAACGGGTTTGTTTTGTTTAGAATGTTCAGAAGCGGATCATATCAAAACAATATTCAAATTAACCCTAAATCCGAGCAATCGAACGGCCCATGTTTCAAATTGATTGGTGGCAATTCGTCAGCCAAAGTCTATAAAACATATTTTTGCGTACTGTTTTCTGCATTTTTGCATCTTTGAACTTTTACAAATGAGGTTCAATGATAATTAAATCATTAAATCAATAAAAGTGTCTTTATACAGGTTCAGAGACTTTATCACCTCTCTATACGTTATTAAAAATAAAAATTTGTCTCGATCCTTAGCCACAAACAAGAAGACACGTAGAAAACACTAATTTCATTACAAAAAAAATTTCGTAATTTACTCGTGCAAAGCATCAGATCAGATTTTCATCAAATATTTGTAATAGTAGGTTTATAAAATGTATACAAATTGTTTATTAAGGAACTTGCAAAATATCAAAAGTAAATCAGGTACTTTCTCTACATTTTTTATCATTATTGACTAAAATTCATAGTTTCGTGAGACTTCGTATATATTATATAAGTGTGTACGAGGATAATATAGTATAATTATTCATTCACTTACTAGAATCGACAGAAATTCAGATTCGGACAACATTGCACAATACACTTCCAAGGAGTTCAAATTTTTATGTAAAAGTAAATATATACTGGACAAAAAACTTGAAAATATATGTCCGCGAGCTAATATATAATTCCGAATTGCCGCGCCTTCAACGATGTGTCTTCTTCGACTACCGCACACGAAATGCGAAAGTCTTGTCCATATTTATATATTTGTAGTAATTAAGCTGTTAGCAAAAATGCACGTACAGATACCTATTATGTACACAAATAGAGAAAACATTACAATTCGAAGGTTACCTAGATTTACAGGCTCTTAATTGTTATTTAGCAACGTTTTGTTGTGGCAAATTTTACGTTCATTTTCGCAGTAGTTTGAATGACCACCAAATCTTCCGAGTATCAACTCAGCATACAAATTTACGAGAAATAGCTACAGGACTGAACATGTCAATAAATTTTTCAGCTAGTATGAAACAACTTCGACCATCTGTTATCTAAACATGTAAAATGACTAAGCGTCGTCATTTTAAGTGGAACAACATCTCATAGCCTTCTTTTGTCTAAATTTGAATCCTCGACGGAAATTTGCGTCAATTAAGTGACAGTGCTTGAAAACAAAATGTCAGTCGAGACACGAGTTTTTTAAAATTAATTAATTAATTAGGAAATTGTGAATTTTATAGTGGATAAAATAGTGATTTTTGCTAGCAAATTGCTAGTATTTTTTGTACTTCTTTAATCCTTCAGAGATACGGTCTGTATATTTTCTATGCGACTTCTGTTAGAATTTTAACACTTAACTGTTACTAAATTTTATAATTACATATTGGAGTTCTCTAAGTAGGACCATCTTTTTTATTCGCATATAAATTAACTTGTGTGATATCTGCTGGCACGAGCTTATATAATCCATGTGTTATTTAGTGACAGCATAGAAATAGAAGATTGTTTGTAACAAAACAAAATAACTACATGATGATTTTGTTTTACTTTGATGTATCAATTGATGAAAATTTTTCTCCAATTTATTGAAGCTGTGATTTTTAACTGGTAGATATATCTTGAGATATATCTTCCAAATAGCCTAAGAAGAAATACGAAATTTTCTAATATTGTAAACAGTATTACGATAACTTCGCCAAGGAATATTTCATTTCTAAATGTAATTAACAGTTTGTAATTGTCGGCAATTTGTAATTGTACAATTATCATCGACCGGTGACTAGGACAAGAGATAAGAGTAGGAGAAGAATTTAAGTACGTTCCGGTGATTACGTAACGCGAGGTACGCTACGCGTTTGTGACGGTTCGTCACAGAATGAAAGGGACGAGCATGCGACGAGCAACGACCGGAACTCTCGAGGACAGTGGCACTGAACTTGACGGAGAACCGAGCGACGAGCCGGAGGAAGCAGACGTCGAAACGTGTTGCCGTGGAAACTCGTACTCGAGGAACTGCCTTCCGTGACTAATGACAGGCTGGATTTTAGCGGCATCGGTCCGCTGATACGTTGGACACGAGCGTGCCGACGATAATCATCATGATCCGACTGATAGCGTTGACTGGATACGCGGCAGTGAGATGCGACGAAAATATATACTTGCGTGCGGTTTGAAACGCAATCGAACGTAAAACGTTTATTTCCGCTCAGGTATCTTGAACATTAGTGGAATACCACGGGAGAAATGTTAATCCTTCACAGTTTGAACGTTCGAGCCATATTCGATATTATATCGCACTAGTATAGAATGTTAATTGGCTCGAAAAGAGTCTGAGGGTATTGAGATTTTTATCGTATTCAATACAAATCGATAGTGTAGATCAAGCCTTAACAGTTTCGTTAGCATTATGTATTTGAATTAGATATTTTAATACAGAATACTAACATGTATTTTACTTGAAAAGAACCTGAACTTTACTTGACGATCTTCTTATACGATTGTCAAACGAGTGTTTCTTATACGATTGTCAAACGAAGACCTCCCTCGTCGCTTCTCACGCCTCGACCAAAAGGATCCTTCGTTTTTATCGTATCGTTCGACCAAAGTGGCCTTTAACCCCTCACATGTGTATACCTCGCATGCAACATGCAGCCGGAGTTGTAGTTAAGGCTTTATTGCCGCATTCGTCGAACACGCGCGTCGGGTCACTTTAATTTTATACTACTGACGAGCTGTACAATACCGCGAGATTGCCTGATCGAGTAACAAATGACGTTTCAGCGGGGAACGTGGTTAATGGAGGATACGTCGTCGATCGAGTGGCTGATCGTTATTGTAGTCTACCTCGGTGAGAATGTCTCGATCCCTCGGAACAGTTCTTATGATTAAATACACTCTAACAACGTCGTCATTCATTTTGTTAGGCTAAGTAAGAACTTTTTTTTATCCACATTGCTTTCATACATTATGTTCTATAAATGTGAGTAGGTAATTGATTCACGCGAAAATTTGAATCATTTTCCTCCTCGGTTTTTGCTTTCCGACTTATCGTATGCTACTCCATATTGTTTTGTTACGTTAATTTGAATTACATACCTAACTATGCAGCAATTAATAATAATATACTTTACCGTTTACTATACAGATACACTACGTATTTGAATATCTCCACCAAAATTATCGTCGATTCAAAAAATAAAAAGACAACCATCGTCGTCTTTGAATCCTATCCACTGCTTGCAAACGTTAATTTTTGCGACAGCATAAGATTATATAAACCAGCATATATAGCAAGTGTTTCACGAACTGTGAATAATTCACAAAACTGTAAATAATTTTTAAACTTTGAATGGCTGGCGTGCAGTGTAATTAAGCTGAGGGGTTCTGCCTTGTCGTCTGAACGGTAGATAAAAACGGCCGGACCTGGGGAATTCGAATCCGCGTGGTGAGATCGGCGTCGTCGAGACGCCGTTTCCGAGTAGCTGCGTCGCAAGTTGTTATACCGTTAACACGAGTCAAGTTAGGAGTTTCATGAATGATGAACCAGACAGGGAGAATGGTTTCCGTACGTAGATGTTACTTCTCGTGGCATTTTGGTTTTTCTTTGTTTGAAGAACAAACCGAGAAATTGATTGATAAATGCCTACGCTCTCTTAGAAATTAAACACTGACGAGTAACGTCCATTTGAATAGAAATGATGCTTGCATGTATACTGTTGTATTTCAATGAAGCAACTTTTTATCTGGTTCTATATTTCATTTTCGTAACAGAAGTAAAATACAGTAAAACTAAACTGGTTGTGGGACTAAACTGGTTGTTATAATAGTAGGAATCCACTGATTCCCTCCTCTACTAATGATTTTTTGTTCACATAAATGTTCAGGGAAGAGTAAATTCAATCAGAAAAAGTTCATTTAATCGGGCATTAATTGAAATTTGTACTATCAAATGATACGAGAAATATTACGAGAAGAAAAATTTCGTCTCCGAGAAGCAGACAGAGATTGAAAAAAATATCGTTCTTTGGAGAGAAGGATTGTCAAAGTGACGCGTGCATGTTTCAGGTGTAACCATGACAGAAAGAAGCGCGTGCGTGCACCTCGTAACACGCAAGTACGACGAAGACACGTCTTTAGGTCCCGTACACTTCCCGCAGTAGCCTCCCGGCTTGACCAATTAAGGGTCTCTTCCGTCGAGAGCTCTTAATGGTAGATGTGTTGCGTTCGCTCGAGCGTACGCCACTGCGAAACCAGCCCTCGTAACAACGTAATTTTCCGTAGCCGTTCCACCTCGGATCGTCCGAGAACTTTGATATCCAACGTCCTCTCCTCGTTGCCTCTTTTCTGATAAGAGAAATTTCTCGACAAACACCGGCTGTCATTCTTGTCAAGCTCGTTTAGACCTTCGCGCATTTTTCATCGGAAAGTCATCCTGTAGGAATAACGCGTTCACTGGAAAATACATCACGCTAACGACTTTCTACGTTTGAGGATTTTGTAATTTGTTGCGCACGGCGGATTGTTGTACGAAAGAATTATTAACATTTAAGCAGTTAATGTTTTTATTCGTTTATTTCTATATTTTGTGCTTCTTTTTCTCCTATTTCTTTATTCTCTATTTCTATATTTCTGTACCTTTCTATCTTTATGTTTTTATATTTCTATTATATATTCCTATCTTATATACATATATATTTTTCTATCTTTCTACATATCTATATTTCTACGTAGAATTTCTATAATTTACATCCTTATATCTCCATTAACGCCACAAAGACAAATGATGTGATATTATGTGACTTTCAGCAAATGTAGATTCTTAACAAAAGTTATTCCTAAAGCTGTCTGGTCATTGTAGTATTAACATCTTTACAACATAAGAATCGTTTTAATTTTAAAAGTTACTCATCTATTCTTGGATTATCGCATCAATTCAGTGTTATCTTCGATCAAGCTTGCTAAAATCTTCACGAGTCTTGAAATTCTTCGAAAACGTCATCGCACGAATGATAGTGAGAAGCATACAGCGCTATATCAGGGAAGGTCGAGATGATCGCGCAACTTCGCAGGGGAACGCCGCATGCGGTGTAACCTCGAGAGGATGTGTGGAGGCGAGGCCAATGAATGCACGACGCCGAAGAACGGGAAGGAAGGTGAGGCGTGATCATGGTTCTGACCTCAAGAACTCGAGAAAGGGAAGAAAAAAAAGCGATGGAAGAAAGAAGAGAGAGGGGTGAAGAGACGAGAGAAAGAGCGAGGAAAAGCAAGAGGGCTACAGGCGTGCGAGTGCAACGAGAATCGAGAGGATTCTCACACCGATTCTTCGCCTCGTTTCTTCGCTCGCGTCTCTTTCTTTCTTTCACAAGGTTTTCAGACACGCGTGTAAATTTCTGAAACTTGATACTTTTCCGTGTGGTACGTTCGAAAGGTAGAAATCATTCGCACCGACCCGCGAATGAATCTCTGTCGCGCGAAAACGCTTTTCGCCCTCTGCGTTCCTTCGAATAGGTCAGACGTTACCCAAATACGCCACGCGAATAAATGCTTTTGTTTTTCTGTATAAACGAGGTTCGTTGGATCGTTTAATAGTATAATGGCACGATGAGGAATTCGGAGTAATTATTTCTCTCAAGGTTTTTTGCATTTATGGTATCAGATGCACTTTCTTTCTCTTTTGTGGAAGATCAACAGTTGTGTCATGTATGATAGTGTTTGAGATGTGAAATTTATAGTATCAGTATACTATATTTGATGACTATAATACTGTTAATTTCACTGTTCTTTTCATTTCTTCATGTTTGTATCTCTTTAGATACTTCCTTGTATTTTGAAATAACTCGAAATAAATCGAAAGTGTGAAATGACATCAATTTCTATAATTTTCATTTCAGGTCGTACAAAGAACAAGGTTCGAGAGTTAGAGCATTTCTCTAACTCTCGCGTTCAAAGAATAGAACGATATCGTATCGAGCGAAGTTCATAAATGTTGAAAAAAATATGACTCGTGAAAAGTGGCCATAAGCGCACGTAAGACATAAGAGTCGTAACGCATTCTCGATCCACCTCAAAAAAGGAACAACGAACGTACCACCTTGCTCGTGGTGTTATCTTAAATCTCGGCGTTTTCGAATTTTACCAAGCCCATATTTACTACAACTTGGAACGTACTAACTAAGCTTTACAAGCTATGCGCGACGTTAGACTTACTTTTATCGGTACGCCTCACGTCGGTAGTAGATTTTCCGCGGCGTACACGTACCTACTACGCAAGACGAAGGCTATGTAACAGACAGCTGTAATAGTTGCGCGTGTGAGTATGCCCTGGAGTACAGATAGTGATGGGATCAAGTTTGATATATACAGTAGAACTTGTCGGGGAACAGATGGTTTATATAGATAATTATGTGTGTGTGAAATTCACGTAATAAGTGGATTCAATCAACAGAAGTTTATTCAATCGGGCATTGATTAAAATATAATATTTGAGTTAAACAAATGGAGTTTCACATAAAATTCTACTGTACTCGCGGAACAAAGTCGCAAAAATCTGATGCAAAAAATTCACTTCATGGTGCGATTCGAAGATATTCAATTATATAAAAGTAGCTGTACAGTTACTCAATTCGCTGGAATATGTATTAATTGAATCTCTTAAAACTAGTAATCTTGAATCCTGTAATCTTAACTTGATTCGAATCTAAGTACTTACTAAAGTGTCTGTAGAAGGTTCAGTTATAGGTAATCCACGAGGATTCGATCATTTCGATGCAGGGGATCGTATTTAGTTATATTTAGTGTATACTTGATCCCATCGCTAAGTACAAACTGTATGTGCGCGTGCGCGTGCGCACGAACCGCGATGTGCCGCTTACATTAAATAAATTACAGTGGCCGCGGACCGGTAACACGGGAACGCTGTTACCTGGTCTTCCCCGGTCGCACACGCGAGCAAAATCGCGCGGCAAAGCGCAAAACCCCCGTAACCGGCCAACGTTGCTCGTTTCTTGCTACCATGGGTACGCTACCATGAGTACTACCACGGCCGGAGGAAGTACCTCTAATGGTCTCTTCCCATGACCGTACTCCACCTTCTCTCTACCTCAGCAACGATTTTCCTGTCGCTGGAAAAGTTATTACTCCGACGCGGTGCGAATCATCCTACGTTCCGTGTCCCATTGTGTTTAGGTCGGTTCGTCTCTCGTTTCCGCGCCGCCGCTCTTCCTTTTCTTTTATGCCGGGCCCACGGTACCGTATAATCGATTACGCGGGCGCGCGCCCGATTCGGGGTCACGCGTCACGTTTGGACGCGACTGATTTTCCGGAATTCCGCGGATTTCCCGAGCACCATCAACGGTACGATTGCGAAGGTCGAATACGAATTTTTAATAATGATTACTGATCGATATATTGAATTTTATTTGTATGTAGATGATGATACTCTCAGAATTATTTGAATGATTGTGCAATAAAAATATTTGTCGTGAACTGAAACATTTTGGAATTTTTGGAATTACATAAAAGTGCAAGTATCTCTGTATTTCGCAGAGATCGTAAAAATGTTCAAACAGTTAATTATTTATTGTATATTAATTTACTAATAAATATATCCTTGCAGAAAATATCTTGTAATTTTTATATTACGTGTTTTCTAGATTATTTATATAATCATGGTAGTTGCATTTCTTTACAATGTTGATGAAATTTCAAAATGTTCCATGCTTTGTAAAGGCATATTCTGACAAACTACTATTCCGCCGAATACATTAAATATACAAATTAAATACTATATAAATTTAAATATACAAAATGTACAATGAATCAAATATAGATTCTTATGAAAACGTTCATGTCACTGTAACTAAGCAGAATAATAATTTTTTAAAATATGCGTTCCCTATAGCCACATACTCAAGTAAACTTACAAGTCGTTGAAAATTTTAATTTCTCCAAGTTTTGAAATCAGTGTAAGAAACAGCAACATAAATTTAACCATGGAATTCCTTCTGGAGGAGGTTTTATCATCGCGTAGTAAGACAATTAGTAATGGAAACTGCTCGTAATTAAAGCAATTAACGTAGGAATAGAAGAAAAACGATCATTATTAATATCCAGGAAAGAAATCGTTTCTCGTCATGATATACATAGTAGCGAACCAGCGATTGGCCGATAAAAATTATAAGCTCGTTAATTTTAAGATGTCTTAAAATATTAAGTTACATTTCTTAGATCTATGGCGATTAATTTTTCAAACGAACAGATTCATTAATAGATGATCAAGATATTTATAATCTTTATAGACATTAAAAAAGTAGAATCTAAACACTCACGCGTGTATTTTTGCACCTTTAAATTTCTTATCTACCTCCTGCTAAAAAATTTAGAGCATGTTCAAAAGAAATAATCACTTTTTTTGAGTAAATATAAATATTTTAATGTTTGAACAATATTTTAATTTGTCAATATTGTAATATCATTTACGATATTAATATTTTAAAATCGAAATCATGGTTAATCGTATACAGAAACGAAACTTACAACTATGATATCCATGAAGAAGATATATTTCACCTAAAAAGCAACGAGTTCTCTAAATATCTGGGCTTTGTACCTACATAAAAATCCATAGTCCGTTCCATAGAAAATATTCCATCATAGAAAAGTGTGACGTCTGGCACAGAAAACTTTGCTGATATTTCGAGGTTTTGATAAAAAAAAGAGCGGTAGTGGAAGCGTGACGCAACGTGTCGTCCCGTTTCGTTCAGTTGATCGTCGCTTATCGGTCTTTAGTGCCAGCATGTTGAGACACCATCTAGGAAGTCAGCGGGCACCAGCATGATGACATTCGATTTGCCTTTCCGTTGCATCCGATCGTAAAGTTCCACGCAGATATTCAGGATTTTTTTCGAAAACAACTTTTGTTACTGATTCCAAGGACAATCGTTACAGATTCACGACTGTCTTTCACGTTTATTCACGATTCTCGAACATTTGCATTTCGCGAAGAGAAGTAACCAGACTTGATAACCCTTATCTACGTAGTTTGTGAAATCGGCATGAAATCCCTATAAACATGCTGTAGTTTGATCCTCGAACGTTTACATTTCGTAAAGAGAAACACGAGATTTGAAACCACTGTAAATCTCACGAAATATAGAGAACAACTTGTAGAAGAATATTTCATTTTTCATAGATCCGTGTAAACGTAGCGTGTGAATGATGAAAAATGCTCGTACGTAGAGAAGATTGAAAAGACAGATATTGAACTTCAGTTTAGGAAGGGCAGCAAAAAAAATGAAAGGAAGATTACAGAGGAGAGGAAGACATCTTAGGAAAGTCCGATCGAAATCGGAACAACTGGTTTCACTCTCGGACGAGCGGTATCGAGTGTGCGAGAAACGGTTCTTCGAGGTGTCCATCTGCTTGTGTTGCTTGAAAACGAGAGAACGTACACACGAACGTCGATGGGATGTCAATAAATACGCGTGATGTATACATTTATTTGTGTATGACACGTAAAAAATTGAAATTCTTAACTATGCAGTCAATTTGATTAGAATTATTGCTATTGTTTTTGTTGCTACAATATTTTTCTGACGGTGTTATATTGATTAAAACAACACTTGTCTAATAGTATCATTTTGCTTTAAACGTACTTTTTATATTCTGTTTGAACCTCTTGAGAATTAACCTTAAAAAGAGTACGAAATTTCTATAATCTTTCGAACATTGCTCTTGATTATATGATAAATGGTATTACATTTATAAGTCTATGCAGTCTTAATGAAAAGATTAAAAAATAAGTAGTAAAAGAAGTAATTGAAATCTTCTACGACCAGATCCTACCACGTTGATATTAGAAATTAATTTTTCTGGCTGACAGTTAGAAATGAGATCGTTCTTCCTAATTTAATTCATTAAGAGCCGACATTGCACTAACGACACCGTTGTATAATTTCTCAATCAATTTACACTTGTGGATCCTATAGATACATTTAGATTTTGGAGTTTTTTAAAATTAAAAAAAATTAAAGTACATTAATTAGTTAAAATATCAAAAACGAAAGGATAATTAAAACCATCTTCTTGCATCTAACATCACACATTTAACATCGTTAAAGTCCAAAATTAATACACACGAGTGACATTTAGCATTCTGTCATTTCTGGTACGTATGTTCGTACATGTTCATCGTAACATCAAGGAAAAAGTAACCCGGTCCGATGTAAAAGCACCTGTGCGAGTACGCATGCATGCGTGACAGAGGCACGGATAGCGGGGAGAAACGCACGAAACCCTAACCTGACGCAAGTTGACCTCCGCACCTGGATTTGCGATCGCGTTCGGTGTCGGGTATTTAACGGAACCGCGAAGAAAGTAAAGTAGAAGGCTGGGGGCCCTGCACAGGTGGCCTTAGCCTTACACAGAGAAAAACACGTCTCGGGAACTCGTCTGTTCCTCGATCGCTCTACAACGGAACTCGTTTATCCCAGCGATTCCCCGAAATCTATGCAGCTATTCCTTAAGGGAAAATAGACGTGAAACCAAATATGCATATATCTAGTAATTCGTTGAAAAATATTAACCTCTCATAAAGATTCAATATTAAAAAATGGATACATTTTTGTAATTTATTAGAAGAAAAAATTATTGTAAAGAATATTATATTTTTAATAGTTTATGTATTTTCCCATATTATTTGCATTTCCAAATTTTTCACGAATGGATAAAAATCAGCAGTTTATTCGTAAGAGCTTGAAGTTGTTGAATCCAAATATAAATTTTATGTGTTAATTCTTAAATAACAAGTAATTTTATACTCGCTCGTTTGGAACCAATTCTTATATTAGATTTTTCTCTTATTGAATATTTTAGTTTGTTAAATTATTTTAGCATATGATAACTAAAGGAAAAAATATATTTACCGTCGTCTGAGAATTAATGTTTCATAAAAACCCGTCATTAAATAAAATTAAATTTAAAATGTCGGTCATAAATCACCATGACTCGAGAGAATTCTTTCACAGGATTATTTTTAATTATTTTGAGTATTAAATTAGTTAAGTAGCTACGTGGCTTCATCAGAACTTTGTAGATAAAGACAAAAACGACTTGAATCTTCGAAAAAGAAAAATATCATTCGTCGTCATTGCTGACGCGAATCCTTTCCTTACAGAAACTAAAATCTGGATTTTCTGAAGAATTTCTTTTATCCTTCCTTGCACAATTGCCCGGTGAAATAGATTGAAGAACGTTTTGAGAAATTCATTGTTAATTCGCAGTAACGAGCAAGATATTTTCCACGAGGGAACGTTGCGGATTGATTCACTTGAGCCACGCTCCAGGTCAGATTGCTCGAAGCGTGGCCGGAATCTTACACGTGACTCAGAGAACCTTGAACAGAGGGGACAACGACCTCCGAATTCTACAAACCCGGGACTTTCCTCGATGTCATCTCACGACCGATCGCGTTTCTCATTTTCGTCGGATAAGAATCTGCTGCGCACATTTCGCTCTTGAAAGAACGAAGAAGAGAAAAATCGAGTACACGGCAAGCGAGAAACAAAGCGAGGAAACCTTGACACTAGAAATTCCTTGATCTTTAAATTCCACGCCTCCAGTTTCTAGACTTTTAAATCAGGGACCTCGGAGCCGACTATCGATCTTACCTTGCTTTTATCGAGATTAAACTGTGGCCACAGTGGATGCGTGTTCTAACGAATATGTCAGGATAACAACATAAATATATGTTATAGATTAATGAAATATTTGAAAATCCAAATGTACATATTCATAAGAATTTATACGCGGTGTACAGAGATTTAGAGTTCAAATTACATCAGTATCGCATTTCGAAGTGTCACTTTTTATAAATGCAAAGTTGATATTGATATGTAATCAATTCATTTTGTATAAATGCTTCTGCATTGTCTTGTCTGGGACCAGAAGATTGATTCTTCTCGACCAATTCTTGAAATTGATCGTAATTAACGTTTTATATTTTTGTTGTTACATTTTGACGAAGCATTTATAGTCTTCTTGCTACGTGACATTTCAGTCTTACTTCTACTTATAGGATTTACTAGCAAAACTTCTGGAGAACTAAACATCTGGACAGCCTGTGCATTTTATTCTTCCGACGTGCAGATGCGAGTTCATTACGATCGCAAAAGAACGCGAGAGGAAGAACGATTTCGAAAGATACAGATTCAGTCTCGGAATTCAGATCTATCGAAGAAAGTCAGAATCGACTGATGAAACCAGAAATTTGAGGATGATCGATTCCGTGACCCGGAAAATCAGCGAACCTCGCAGTTCCTTGGCCAGATCCTGACGGCGGAGCAGACATTTGCGTTTCCGGTTCTTGTCGAAGGAACTGCTGACCGCCGGTCGTTGGAATTCAGTCGTAGAAACAGAAGGAGCAGAGAGAACGAAGAAGGAAAAAGGTGGGCTGCGAGTGAAGAACGTGGCAGAAGAAAGAAGGAAGAGGCAGCCTGTCGGTGTGGACTCTGGGTTTCGCCAAGAAGACGTAACGGTAAATCCGCGGCCGCTGGCGTCCGATGAACCCACTCTCAGCCTCGCACACGGCCTGTGTAGCCTGGTGAACACGCGTTCTTGCCTGTGTGTCCGTTTCGTGCTGTTGCACGTGTCTGTGTGCGTCATTCGCGGCCAGCCACGCAAACGGGGACCACGGAAGAAGTATATAACATACACGTACGTGTGTCTCCGTATGTGTGTGTATGAGCGCGCGTGAGCAACCACGACCCAAGCTACCGAACCCTGTCATCGAATTATTACCATGCGAATAGGTATGTACGTATGCATGCATGTATGTATAGCGTGTATAGTGTACGTCGTCGCAGCTACAACGTGGACAGCATTTCAGTCGGTCGACTGGCTTCGTAGCCTCGCTCCGTGCTTTTCCTCCGGTTCCTCGGACTCCCAGTGGGGGCCGAGTGGCCGAGGGGACGAGGAAACCTGGACACTAACAGGTTGCGTCACTGTTCGAGGAGGGGAAGGGTTACTATCCGGAAATTAGGTCGTTCGAGATGGACTTTTAATCGACCGACTATGTACTCCTTGTTTCTAAAGAATTAGCTTGTTGTCTAGGATCTTTGACCCGACCTTATGATGGGAAGTTGCTTGGTACACGGTATAAGCATTCGTGTTGAATTTTCCTGGATAGGATGTGTACACCGTTGATCTCAAAAGTTTCAGGATTTTTAATTAAATTTTAGTGAATTAGAAATTTTTGATGGAAAGCATTCTAATAAATGCTATTTCTTAGTATTTTGTAATTTGTATTACATACACCGTATGTTTCAGCTCTAATCTTGAAACTAGCGTAATACCTGTATTAATATCTTTAAGCAAGAATGCACATTGCTAGCTATAAATATTAAAACAATATTGTTACAGTTGATAATAAAAATGTTTTCCATTAATAAGGAAACGAAAAATTGTAGATATTTTAAACTGTTACAACTCTGCGAGGAAAAAAAATTATACAACAGTATCTATTATACTTGGTCTCATTTTAAAACGTAAGATTTCTACTTTGATAGTTCCGAATTCGTTTCCAAAGACAGTTTTATTCTTTAGAATTATAAAAGTTCAAACGTCTCCAAAAAAAAAAAAATTCTTTGAATGTTTTTCATGGCTAGCTACCAGTTAATTCGTGACGATGATGACAAAGAATCGGCGTGGAATCAACACGCGGGATTGAAAGTACTGGTCATACGCGCGTCGCGTGTTGATAGCCAGACATAATCGCGTCAATGCGGGGCATATGCACTCGTTGACCGAGGTGAAAAGTGAACAACCCGGAGGGAAATTCTGCGAGCGCACCAGTGAAATGGAAAACGCCAGACTCTCTCATCTGTGAGTCCTATCGTTTACGTCATTCGCTGTTAATTTCTCGTCGGCTCAAGACAGTGTCCAGTTACGTCTTGCTCGTTCCCGATTCATTTCGCGGCATCTGCCGATTCCTCTTATTCGCGCCATTTCCCTTTTTTCTTTTTTCTTCTCACGTTTCTGACGCACCAATGCGCTTACTGTTTGGAGAATGAATGATATTTGCAGGAATTCGAATTTACTGTTTCTTTTACTTCAAGCAGAAGATGATTTCATCTCACGAATACGTGGAATTCTTCCGCCTCAGATATGCTAATTATTGGGCAGGAAGGATCTGATAAATAGACTGCGGATGTTTGCGCGTATTTGGGAAACTTAAAAGTACAAAAGCACAAAAACATGCAAAAATATATAAAATGTCGAAAATAAAGTGCTTATTGTGATACTTGGTAAATAAAACACAAGTACAGTACCACTTCTAGAATTCTAGAATTCTACGCATATAAATCATCCGTAGTCTACTAATGTATCTATCTCAGAATGATTCATCAGTCAATGAATCAGTGAGAAGTTAAGGATGTTCTCCATACGTAGCAAATAACAGTAAATAGATTAAAATTCAATTTAAAATTTGACCGTTCGTTGTAGTCTACATCTCCCTTTATAGTATAAAATTTCAGCTTCTACATTGAAATAGAGTGTTTGAATAATTCGAGAAACTAGAAAATCGTTACGAATTTACGACATACCGTGTGAACGTGAGATACTACGGGCACCCGAAACAAGGTCTTCGATTTATGTAATCGAGGCGTAGCTGACCTGTTTCGATTATACAATCGATTGTTTTGTAACCTAAATATCGATTCTTAGCTCAAGGATTTGAAACTCATTGATCTCGAAACCTTGCTATACCAGTCTAACAAAATAATTATATTGCAGCCTAATATTATAATATTAAATAATATGAAATATTATTATAATAATTAATGTGTATTATAGTTAATAATTACAATATTATATATAATAAATATATTATATTATAATTATAATTAAATATTATAATATGGAGAAAAGGAAGTAAGACTACATAAACAAAGAGAAGAACAAAAAAGAGAATCGAGATAGGATTTTTCTAAACAAAAGAAGGATTCGAAGATGTTCTATTTTCAATGTAAAGGATATGAAATGAGAAGGACGTAAGAAAGGATACGGAGGAAGGGAGAAAGGACAAGACACAGTGGAGGTAGAATACAGTTATCTCGGTCTCGGTGAGTTCTTGCTACAGTCGCGTTGCTCGCTCTTCTTTTCATCTTTCCTGCTATTATCTCCATCCTTGCCTGCACTTTAATTAGCTTCACTTCGAATGAGAATCCAAGCCTATAAAAATCCTCTTTCATGCGAACGTAGTTAGTAACGGAATAGGTATAAAAAAGAAGAAAAAAAAGAACGAAGATGCTTCAATCTACGCTTCACGATTCTTCAGTAGACATAAAAAAAAAAGCAAATGAAATATCTGCATTATGATCGTGACAATGAAATCAAAGATGATTTATATACGAGTTGTCAACCTCGAAAACGAACAATGTTGAATAAATGTATAATACAGAGTACAGAGTGAGTCATTTAACTTTACCACTTAAATTTACTTGCAAAGAACATATTTGTTTAATTAAAGAAAATAAAAAACAAAAGTCGTTCTATACTGTAATAATTAGTTTCTTGATATTTTTAGTTTTTTTTATCAAAATGTGAGCTTGAATTTTTGAATCTGTTCGGTCCATTTTCTAATGCATTGCGAGACGGTATACTCGAATTATGTACACATAGTCTAGTCTAGAAATTCTTAAATCAAAGATGATTTAGGTTTCTCGTCAGCATGAAGAAATTTATTATCTTATTTTGGATATTTACGACCAAGGATAACGATTTGCTCATGCTGGTAAAAAGTCCTAACGTTCACGCTCTATTGCGACTACTGTGTCGCGATTACTTATTGTTATTCTCGGCCGCTGGCCTGCACACCTGTTATACCAACAGTTGTCGTTCGATCGATGTTTTAATTACAGCATTTTTTAATTGATCTGCGCCAGGATAATCAAATGGCCTATATTTCAAAATAATTGGGTGGAACTTGCTAGCCAATTTATATAAAACTGTGATCCACCGTCAACGGAAGAACATTACAGAATTACAGAACATTAGAGTGAATTCACGTGAGAGTAATCTCTGTAATCACAGAGTCGTACAATCTGCTATTCGCAATCTCTAATCTCACCGGTATCGTTTTGTTATTCTTTCGTTTTGTTATTTCGCCTCAACATTCAGTGCCTCAAATCGGATCCATCGAACCACACCAATATTATAATGCGTAATATCTGACCTTTCGATTCGAAAGAATGAATGCCGAGTAACAAAACTATTAGGCATGTGGGATAATAGTTAGTGAGATATTCTGTAATTATTATTAATTTTTAATTTAAGCGATTTAAGCGATCAAAATGCTGTCCATTATTTTAGATACAAGTCCATAGACTATCAATGAGAGCGAGCGACACACGCTTTCAAGTTTTCAGAGTTACATTATTATTACGTGCCTTAACGATGCGATCAGATGTGTGTCGTGATAAATTTCACGTTTGGTTGCTATCAGAAAGAATTAAATAGTTTGCAAGTAAATTTAGGTGGTACAGTTGAATGATTCATCCGGAGGAGAAGTAAAACGAAGGAATAAAAAAAGGCGGAGGAATCATATAAACCGTGAGTAATCCTGTTTCGATACTGTAATAAACCTGGTAAGGATGAAAACTTGGAAAGACGAGAAAAGAGACAAGGACGAGTGAAGCGACTAAAAAGAATACGGCGGACACGTAAAAATTGCGTCATCTAACACAGGTAAGGATAAAGAAGACGAACAAGGAGAAAACGATTGGTCATGCTGGTGGGGACGAGGCGAAAAAGAAGACGGTCACCGCGACGGGAGAAAGAAGAAGAGAAAAGGACGCGTACAGGTAACCATGCATGCACGTAGGAAGATCGATTCTCGAGCAATCGAGCGAGTGCGTGGGGACCAGTGTGGTGCGCCCCCGTTGACTCGTTGACTCACTGACTCTTGACGGACTTACCGTTAACCAGCAAAAGTGAACCAAGTAAGTCGTGTCTCTGGAACTTGCGGTACCGATTGTATAGTATGCTACGTGTGGGACGATTTAAAGCTCGCTATTGTCGCCGACCGAATGTACGAAAGGGCTCGCCGAAGAAAGTGCGAGCGAACGATCCTCCAAACCGCTCCTTATACCGTGACTTTTACTACCAATAACACGATCCTTCGAGAAGTCTTGTTTCGACTCGACTGCCCTTTATAGCAGAGATCGACTAATTAAATTTTGAATGATTAAACAATTAGGGATTTAATATTTACGTGTCTTTTTATGTGTTACACATCTCTATATAGGTATTACATCATATGTGTTACACATCTCTATATAGGTATTACATCATATGTTATACAATCTTTAGTACATCTATGTGTCTTCTAGATTAAACAACCCCCGTAAATGTTATAGATGAATAATTTTTAGTGTGGCAAATTTTTCAATTGCATTTGTGTTTTATAACACAATTGTACAGATTCTTTCTTAACATAGAATAAAACATCATTTAGTATTTTAAATTTTAATTTTCAAATAAATACGCGTATTTCTGCTAAAACTTTTGAGCGGGAGTGTATATTTTAAATACACGCCGTAAAAACGTGTAGCAGAAATATACGAATAACAAAAATACAGAAATATCCATGTATCATAAACACGAAATCAAGATTCATTTTACTACACGTAAAATACTGTAGATTGATTGCATACACGTAGAACCGCACGAATGACAAATTGAATATTAAAGGTGTCAGTTGCGCAACATCACAGATCGTAGATTTCGATTTTTCGAGTGTTTTCGTTAAAGGAACGTTTACGGTAGCTTTTTTTTCAATTTCCAAAGGGTTGCACCATATGGAAGATGAGGGTGGAAAGATTTCCAGAAGTTATTCGACCGTTCCATCCTCGGACAAGAGTAATTAGAAGAGAAGCCGGTCAAATTGCTAACTAAAAAAAAAAAAAAAAAAAAGAAGAAAGAAAAAGGTTCCCTGAAGATGAATCTACTCGCTAGATAAATTCCAATGGGGGGAAAATATTCTGGCAAGCTTTGATTTCCGGGTCATAAATCGATTCTTCGAAGGTTCACGAATCACGACGGCGTAACATATGTGCCGTGCAGATGCTCGATCAACTCCTTTCAAAACACTCCTCCTCACGCTATAAATCGAGCCTGCTCTTCACCACGGTTCCTACCTTTTGCTTCGTACAACTCTACTAATAACAACAGGCTTTTATTAACCTGACGATATTTCGTACACACTAACGAAATTGTACAGACGCTTTGAATAATCGTAAGTCGAAGCTAACGAATACTGAATCTATCTTTTCGTGATTATGAATATTAACTATCAATTACTTTTTCATGACAACGATTCTTCCATCTATATTTTTTCATGAAACTTGACGAAAACTTAAATACTTTGTATCACTACGCTACAATAAATCTATTCTTTTCAAATTATAAAAATCTGTCTTGTATTTGCGATTTGTACAACGGCTTATATGTATATCTTGACAAAGTAATAACTTTCTTTAACACATGTAATAATATTTCGTTTACGTAACTCGTGCACGTTATTTCACTGCTCGATCAAGAGTTCCTAATAAATTGTAAATTACAAATTTCTGCGAAAATGAAATCGTGGAAACGACGCAGAGGAACTATGTCATAAGATCGTAAGGACAGTAGGGATGTCTTAATTACCTTAGGTAAATTGCATGACAGATAGACGCCATTGAGGAGATGGCGACATCGAGGAGAACTGACGGACCTTGACAGTGTCGGACTCCTTGACGGTATAGTGGTGTCACTGAACCGGCCTACGGGACGATGAACGAGTGGCAACTATCAAGAATACTACATTATATAGCATGATCTTTTTGCATTGATTCTTTCGGATCCGTTTATTTTTAATACGCCCAGGTCTTGGGGTATTTTACAATTTGTGCTAAACAAAATGATTTTTTAAATTATATTTAATAAATTATATTAATCTTATTTTAATATCAATATCAGTAAACTCATTCAGTACTGGTCGTACGCGTGCATCATATGTGTATGATTCACTAAAGTGGATTCACTATGAATTTTTAAAATTCTCTTAGAGTGCTAAAATTTTTATATTTAAAATAAACTTCCTTGCTAATTAGACTTAATATCGCTAAGTGATAAAACAATTCTTTGGAATAGTAAATGACTTATTTCAAAAGCCAAAGTATTATAATTAGTCCAAGAATATACGATCTCGTGCATTTTGTATGTCTGTATGAAAATTACATTTGTAACAACACTTTCACAATGTTTCCTTGAGTTTAAATTTCAAGAAGAATCTTAAAAAAAATGTATACTATTTTATGAATATTTCCATTATCTTTTTATCTTGGAAAGTCAATCTATGTAACGATCTAAGTAATCTACGTAAGCGACTCGTATAAAATACATAGAACGTGACGTATGATGCACGCGATAGTGAACGTGATAATATTAATCTGGTTTGATTCAATTTCGTTGCACAATCCACGATGTGATCTTCGATCTTAATAGATTTATTAAATCTGTCAACGATCTGTCTGCTTATACTTCAGAGAATTAGCATTCGCGAAGTATCGTTTATTGATCACTGTATTCATCATACGTCCGATAATATTTATTGTATTTTTTGTACATATTATGAGAATAATTCTCATTCTTCCAAATTCTTTCGATTACATTGTT
Source organism: Melipona beecheii (assembly GCA_032399605.1). Lineage (NCBI taxonomy): Eukaryota > Metazoa > Arthropoda > Insecta > Hymenoptera > Apidae > Melipona > Melipona beecheii. Next base: position 14,447,282 of record JAUCMO010000505.1, read on the forward strand.
TGCTGTATCTCGACTAAACTGTTTGCTGTCGAATATCTTCGAAAGAAGAAAGAATTCTACAGATCAAGTACGTGTTATTGAATTTAAAATTGTCATCTATTGTTACTAGTTACTATTGTCTGTGATGACATTCGAAAAATTATTAGTCTCTGAAGTAACTGCGAAATTTGTTGACTTCTCTCGAGTTTTTTCCAATCTTCGAATTTTTTTTTGCTGCCAATTCAGCAAAAAAGGGAAAGAAGAAGGATGAGAGGTAAGGGTCGCAAATGTGAAAGGGTTCTAGTTCCTTCTAACCCTTCAAACACGTTGTAAACCGTTGTAATTGCCCGTCCAAGTTAATCCTTTAGTTATTGACAGAGTCAGCTTTTTTCCAACGTTTCTTCAGTTTGCTCGTAAATACACCATGACAATATTTATTTTCTGTCAACGCTTTTTTCGAAATCTTTTTCTGTCGTTTAGATTAGAGCTTGTCACGAACGGCGCGTTTTTACGTGGTGAGGAAACCAAAATTTAAGTACGTTATAAGCGGAGTCACGTTTTTTTGTTTAAATCTTGTAAATTTTTTTGATCTCTTAAAAGAAAACCTTTCAGTTTGCTAATCCACGAATAAATTCGGACAGTAGCCGAAACAAGTTGAAGTTAAAACGTTAAGTTGAAAGTAGGTGAAGTTGATTCAAAATCAAATGTTTATCCCATTAAGGCATTAAAAAAATAGGTCAACCTGCTTGACAATTATCACGATCAATATACATAACTCGTTACGTTCTCAGATTAATGTACAGATTAATTACATGATTACTGTAATTCATGTACAGAGAATTTATTTTGGCGCATCCTATTCGAAATACGACTTAACTAAGCATGTTCATTAATGGATTTTCGAAACTTCGATGACGCTATTGATAGTACTTGTCCTAATAATGTCGAACTAGCTGTTAATAAACTTCACGTTAACGAAACCTGCTAATTTTCTGAACATTTTGAATAAAGTAACTCTCGAAGAATATCTGACTTCATATTATAGTGCTGAAATAGGTTTATTTAGAAACTAAAATAAATTTATTTAAATATCGAATAATTTCTAGATTTTCCAATTTCTCTCAAAATACTTTTCTATATTCATAAAAATATTCTATGAATATACATATCGTATATAGTATATGGAACATTTTAAAATTTTTATATTTGTGTACATAAATGTACATTTTTTACTAATACATATCTGCAATAAATACCTTACAATTTCTACATATATTTTCATTTCAGATTGGTTTTAAATTTTACCAAGATTCTCATTATTACGTATAATGGAATTTCAAAAAACGTTTTACGGAACACACAATGCACAATATACAAAATAAATACAAAAAAAATTTCCCACAGTAATCAAAACATCCCATACACTTTGATGAATATTATACGAGTATTATATTACATACGTCAATAAAGTCTCAATTTTCTCTTTTGTATCAGCTACAAGCAACCAATGACGAACGTCGATTTCTCAGACCAGCAAGTGCGAATAAAGGATTTAGAAAATACAGTCGAGGCTTAAAAAGAGGTAAAGGATCTTCCGTAAATTCGTCGAGGCTTAAAAAGAGGAAAAGGAACACGTTTTAACTTTGAAGCCTGTTATTCCGGATGTTTGACCAGTCTGTGACACGACTACGTGAATGTTCACATCGTGCAATAAAGTTCCGACATTACGGCGATTTTCCTTTAGCCGAGTTTGGCCACTAGAAAATGCTGACCCTCGTAAAAAAAGAAATAAAGAAAAAAATTCTTGCGATTCTTGCAACTGCAGTATTTTCTAATTATACGGAAACATTGTCGAAAAAAGCTACCGATTCCGTTATGGACAGTAGGCAAGGCTTAAAAAGATCTTTGACAAACCACCACCAAAGATCTTTTTACTTTTCTTAGGACCCTGTCGTGTGGGACTTCTTCGAGAAATGCTGTTTATGACCCCCCCATATATATCGGGGGATTGCGAGAGACCGTAACGCCGACAAACACGACGGGTATGCATACCTGTAGGAGGTACCTGAGAATTGGAATAATTGTGGAACAGCATTTAGTCTTATTATTTATTGTTGTTTTGTAGCTGTGTTTTCAGAAGTAAGGATTTTGTAAGGAATTAAATATATAGGAACGTACAATACGAAATTGTAAATTAACGTTAATAGTTGTAAATAATGTAATGCTTGTACAGATGATGATTTTAGTAGAATGATTTTCGTAAAACAAGATCAATTTATAGCGAGGAATATCATTGAAGGATAGATCTTTGATTTTGGTCTTCGTCCTTCTACTTTCTAACAAATATTTGAACTCGCAAAAGTCACCCGATAGTTTATTTTGTCCGGTCAAACAAAATTTCGTGTCAGTATACTATTACACTTCACGGAAAACTATTCGATTCTTATCCTCCAAGTTGTATAAAAAGAATTGATAAACTATTCAAAAATCACCTCCATCGAATTAATACCAAGACAATGTCAGACCTTACAAAATTCGAAAATTAAATGTAAATAAGAAAGGAAACGAGGAAAAATAGGAGGAAAAATTCTCATAAGACGCTTCCCGATCGAAATTCAATCGATTCCGGCCCAACAGGGACAAAGAAGAAGCGACTTCCTTCCTCCTTTGTCCTAGAGTAATGGAAAAGAAAGGGCGCAGGTGGGGAAGCAGGCCAGAGAGATCTATTTTTCGTTTTCCCTGCTCGAGATCTCGTATTAGAGGCCATCCATCCATCCATCCATCGGTTCGTAGGATCGCATAGAAGCGTGGGAGAGAGGGACAGGTGGTTCCAGTTATCCTGCTGTATTCTGCGCGCTCTTCAGTAGCACCTTACCGTATATTCAATATTTCTTTTCCATATCCCGTGGGCACACCTTGTGGGAAAGCTTCCTCGTCAATCGATCGACCGATGCGGTGAAAAAAGGATCGCGATCGATCTAGAGCTCGTCCACGGAAAGGCGCCAAGAAATTTGCATATATATCATCGAGAACGTATTTGGATCAGTAATATATATATATATATATATATATAGAACTCGAAGTAAATCACGTTTTAAACAAACGTATACACGTAGCGCGTGAAACGTGTTTTAAAACATATTTAACGATTTTTAATGCGAAAGAAGATTTTTTTTGTCGACTTGAAGCATGTTCCTGCCTTTCTATGCGTAATTTCCAAATGTCGAAGTGAATCGACGTATTTATCAGTATTAAAAATGTTTTTATCGTGTTCATTGTTCCGTATGTCCTGATATTAACGACGGTAAGAAAAGATTTACCCAAAACCTGTGTTTATTGGTTCACAATTATGTTCTTTATTCCAAAGCTTACTAAGTTACTGCGAGGAGGTAAACTTCTAGAAATTTGGAAAAGCAGATTGAATCGTAAAGCAAAATGAACGATACTTTCGTTTGAAAAGGAAAATCTATTACATAAATGGAATTTTGTTTCTTTTTTTCAAAATTTCTATCTCACTGTATGTATAATTGTTCGTTCAATTTTTTCTCGCCGTCCATATAGAATATTTGCATTAATTGCGCGATACAACAGCGTAGAATAAATTATCTACTCCTTTTAAACGATAATCTAAATTTCGCAATTATTCTCATTACTATTCACTTTTCCTTTGTTCATTAAGCAACCGATTAACAGCCGATAACGTCACGAGCTATAAACGCTGCGTTTCACATATGGAAGTTGTTTGCAAATTATTCTTTGTCAGTCCGTAAAGCATCGATTCTCCTCTCTTCAAATTTATTTTACGAACCTCGCGTTAAAAACCAGCGGTAGTCATGCGAGTTTACGACACGAACGAAAGGTTTTATTTACGTTACGCGTACGAAACGTTTAATTACCCGGCACTTTTTCGTGAAACAGGGAATCACTCGATCACGCGGAGAAGCGTGAAGAGGACTCACCTGTGCTGGCCAATGTCCACGGCAAGATGATCGTAGCCGCGTTTCTAAAAATAAACTCAACGCGCACAACCACGGAATTCTGAATGACGAAATCAAGTTCCGTTATAAATTCCTGGAAACTACCTTCTTGTACCAGAATGTGACGTAATTTCACTGAATTACCCCGTAACTTTTCGAGGCGACTTTATCACAGCCATCAAGAAACAGCGTCGTTCCTTTTGGAAGTTGGTCATTAGACTCATCGAACGAAAACTAGTTCAAATCGTTCGTCCAACGAGAGATCAAGTGCTGAGAGATCTTAGGCTACAATGTGTCGATGATTAGCCTCTTATTATCATATTATAGTCAAGTATTAATGAGCATCGAGAAAATTAGGATTTAATGGAATAAAAGTCCAAAAGGAAAAGACTATTAAGATTGAGGTTTCTAGTTAACTTGCAGTTAATTAGTTAACAATACGAATTGTAAATCATCCTCAGTCATTTGGTGATTATCACCATCGTAAAGGATTAGGATTATTCTACTCTAATAGGATTCTTCGAGGAAGTTTGTTTTGATCCAATATTTTGGCATATTCGACTCCGACTCACAATGTTGTCCTGATTGTTATCGTTTGTTCAACGACTCCGAGAAATCCTCCAACGCGATTTAAGAAACTTATTTTTTAAATGCAATTATTTATTGTCATTTTGAAAGAGAAAAGCTGTTATGGCCCGTAAACAGAGATCTGTCAGAGAAGATTTTTCTTTCTCACGAAACTGATCTGATTCTCATACACGTCGGTACGTTACGGTCCTATTGAAAACTTGGCTGAACGATTCACAGAAAACGAACCCATTCAATATTCACGATCTCCCTTTCTCGACCCTGTAAATACCTACGAGCGAAACCCCTTTCAAGCAATTCCTGGCGTGAACCGCTCGTTCTTATGGCGCGTCCCAGATTTTCCTCTCCATCAAAAGAGCAACGCACATGGCGCGAAAGAGTTTTCGAAAAAACGAATCGATTAACCACGAGAGATCGACTCGTGACTTGCAAGAATGATCGCCATCTTTCCAAATCCTTCTATTCTTTTCCCGGTTGTTTCTAAGCCGACAGAAACATTAAACGAATACACGTAAAATCTCCAGGTTATCGGAATAGTTATTACCGGGGGCAGGTACCGTTCAATTTTCTTAGGTTTCAATGGACTTCCTGGTCAAAGAATGACATTCATTCGTCACGATTCGTTCTTCCACGTGGCGCGGACCGAGCTTCGTAATGAATGCTAAAAAAAAAAAGAGGAAAAAGAAAAAGCACGGACGATACGAAAAACATGAAAACGGAAATGCGTGAGGCACGAACGAATGGCGGCCACGAAATCCCCGCGTATTCCTCTGTATTGGTCTTCTTCCCATGACCCGAATGTATTGTGCAAACGCATTCACGTTCATGTTTCGTCCATTCTTTCCGATACACGTAGAGGCACATGTTGCTTTTGCAAATTACAGTGTACACATTCAGAGACATGCCTCTGTTGACATTTCTCATTCTCCGTTCGAAATTAGTCGCAGAACATCGAGCCGATACGAAGGAGCTGTTTGTAGTTCGTAGCCACGATATTCTCTATGTTTTAAACGCGATTTTACATTCAACGTCGTTTATTTTTAGATTTAATAGAGGTAATTTTGTGAATAATTTCCTTGTCTCTTTTTGTTCCAAGCACGCACGTCAATATGTGAACTTTCGACGCGTCGAAATGGGAAACAAGTTCCAAGTTCACGTAGAACGGAGGTATAACATATACTTGGTAAACAGTTAGTTTGCAATCCAGTCAGCTGACGCTCGCTCGGTGCGCGCCGTCAGGACAGACTTTTTTTTCTCTTTTTCGAAATGATTTCGCGTTGAAGAAAGCTACGCGTGTACCGAAGAAATTGCTCACGAAATTACGTCTGAAATTCTTGCGCAAAACACAGTGGAACTAACTCTTCCTTTATGAATCGTATAAATATTTTCATCCACACTTACGAAGCATTCATCGATGATCATTTTTATCGCAATACGTAAAACTGTAGTTACAGTGGACGTGTGTTCTGTTGTTCAAACACACGAATCAAACAAATGAATATCACGCAACATAAACTAAATAATAAGTAAATTTTTATTGATCTTTTTGATTTTACTTCAGTATTGTGGAGAAATATGTGTTCAGCTCCAATATGAAATATACAGACAACTTTGATAACATAAAGTTGATTGATGACGTTCTGAATTTCAAAACTGTGTACAATTTGTATTTCTTGTACAATTTTTATACAGATTCTTACAAATGAATGACTGAGAAATCATCATAATGACATAATTATTAGAATACTATAATTAAAATGTTCCATCGACTCAAAGTTTTGGTAAGAAAAATATATCTGTACAACACAAGTCATTTTTAATAGAAGATTGATTAGCTTTTGAACTGATTTATTCTGATTAGTTCAGACATGTAGAAAAACGGTGGAGCTTTTCTTATATGAATCTCTATTTTTTGAATAATCTTAATATTCGAACATTATATTAACCAAGCAGAATGTTTGCTAGTGAGGAAGATCTACCACTAGCAGACATTCTATCCTGGTATAATAGTTATAATTTTATAACAAATAAGAGAAACACTACTAACATGCACTTTAAACGAGGTATTCAGATATTTCATTCGGCATCACAACGACATACAAGGTTTTACAAATAACAAAGCACAAAAAACCTTAATATCGACCAATTAAAAGTACATCGCATCCGGAACGCATCAAACCTCTACCAGGATTCTCGATATATATGCTTTCGAACGATCTTCGCGAGTCACTCGCACACGTTACCATACTCGCTAACGCTACACCAAACGGCTCTAAAATGATAAACTGCCAAAGCCGATTAATGAAGCTGTCTCTCTTGTAAGTAACTCTTGTCAGTAGGCTTTTTCTGAAAGGACAGAAACAACGAGAGGAACGGAGAATAAAGATCGAACGGGGGGAAAGAGAGAAAGAGAGGATGGGAAAGAAGGTAGGAGAGAAAGAAAGAAAAAGAGAAGAGAAGGAGAGAGAGAGAGAGAGAGAAGGAGATCGCGAGGCGTCGGAGCGGCTGTCCTTGGATGCTCGCGGATCGGTGGCCACCGGCAGTCAATGACCTAACAACGCTCTTGTATCCATGTCGCTTCGCTCGGTTCGTTCGGTTCGTTCGGTTCGCTTCGCCTCGTCTTGGCTCGGCTCGGTTGGCCCTGCACTGCAAGCTCACCTTCGCCTGCCTCCAAAGACTCGAGTTTTCTGCCGAGTCTGCAAGGGCTTCGCCGCGGCTCATTACCTTTCGTTGTCGATATTTCTGACCGACTGCCTTTCCATACTTTCCCCTCCTCTCCTTTACCATCAACAATTCCGTCTTTCGAATCTTTTCATTCTTCGAGTCTGTATCTACTTTTCGTTCGTGGTTTCAACGTGCTTAATCGCATCTCTCCTGAGGTTTTGACAAGATTAACGTCGGAGCTAATGTTTTAAAGAACGAATCGTTCTTCGCGCGTGGAGCACGCGATCCCACGAAGAATTTTTGCGCTTCGCGTTTGCGGTTCTTCACGCTGGGGCCACGCATCGTCGCGCTTATGTCCCCGATCGCTCTGCACGCGAAATTCTTAGAAATGGGCTTTAAACGTAGATGATAGTTCTGATAGAATTTCAAAATTCCTTTAACGATTTTCGGGGATATCAGTAACGAAATGCGACTGACAATGAACTTTAAGTTTTACACGATGTCTAATTAGTGTAACGTACTCGACGGAGGTTCGTAAATCAATGATTTACGGGACGAAAACGATGGTTACTTTATGATGTATAACATACATGGTTAGTCATTGATAGCGACGTAATAAGTTAATATAATAATTATCTGTGTAATAAATATAACTGATCTTAAATCTTAATGTATTAAATCTTTACAAAAAACCAGTATGTTTCTATATTTATTAAAAAAAATCTACATTTCTGCTAATCATAACTAACAAAATACAATTTGTCTCACAGAGTAAAGAAAAAATAATTATAACTAGGAATTGAAATTTAGAAGCTCGAGCTACAGAAGTAAAAAATAAAATGAACCTAAAATTCCCATTACTAATAACTCTTTCACGAGTATTGATCACGAATGAACAGGTAATTTCTTCGCGAAGGAAATGAAGGTCAAGCCTGATAATTACTACTTCAAAATTAATTAGCAAATACACACGTAAATAGCAATTATGTAGTAAATATAATTACTAAACCGTCAAATAGAATTGGCGAATCAAATTTGTCCAACGACGAATAAATTTACCGTAATAACCGACGCAACCTGACTGTCCAGGGATGAGTGCGCGCGTTTTTTCCTACAACAACCCCCGGCAGAGAACGTTTCCAATAGGAGACGCTCTGCGCTCGTCTCCTCGACTGAAGCCAACTCGCGAAGGTCGAGTTTAGCTAAGGAGATTGGAAAACGCACTGGTCACTACTGCTGCTGCTGCTTTCTAGTGCTCTGTTCGCGGAGCATCTATATGTACGATGGCCTTGACCGTTTTCTCCGTGTGTGACACCAACAGTTACACGCGTTCATACATAAGGTGTTCGAGTTTGTTCTGCTCAAATCTTCCCGACATTGTAATACGATTACTACAGTACGAAGAATATCTCATTAAGTTAGGTGACTCATACATGTTCTACGTCAAAAGATGACTGCGATCAGTAATGCTTCATTATTTAAGAGATTCAATTTCCATTGACGTAGTTTGGATCATGTTAGATCAGTTCTGTGTGTAAACACTGCGCATTCATATTTTCAACCTTTTGAAAAATATAAACAAATTTTGCTCGAGGAAATCTTCACTATACGTTATACAATCAATTTTTGAGTGAAATCGTCAGAAGGCTTTTCAGCAAAAATAAAGATTTACTTGAAAAAATTTGCGAGTAGAATTTCGCCCTTCATGTTGCCTTTGGAAGGTTGAAACTTTAAAGAATCTAGTTCTTTAAAGAAACGTAAACCTACTTCTGATAGAAATGCTATCGAAAACGAATAGTTAATGTTACAACGAATTTTTCGAGCACCCTGTATAGCTGGAAGAGTACGTGAGTGAGCGTCCAACTGCACGTACTCACGATCAAGATCACCGTTCGCCGTCGTTGCGATACCAAGCGCGAACCTTCGGTACGTATAGTAACTTCACGCCAGAACTCTGATCGTCCGAAAGGTAGAACGAGGAAGGTAGAAATAAGCAGAAATGACTCATTGCGGGATAAATAAAAGGTTGAAGATGCGCAAGGTTGCGTTAAACGCAACTGCCTTTTATTTTCCGCATTTTAATTACTTCTTACGGACAATGTGCTGTTAAATAAAGGAAGCAACGAATGGCTAATTTGCGGAGGCAGAGTAACGTGTTCCAGAGAGGAAGACTAATGTCGACGTCGCTATCAGACGGAAGTGTTTCACCTTGCAGCGAAAGCCGGCGCGGGTCTTCGAGGAATGCATGCTTCGTGTTCGTTATTGCGGCGCGGTACGGAATGCGAAATGCATTTCGGGGTGTGGCACGCGGAGCAAATGCCTTACTGACTCACATGCATCGCTCCGATCGAACCGCTCGATTTATCCATCCGAACTGCTTTTCATACGCGTGTCTATTTACACGTGTTTTCACCTATACTGTCATCGAATTAGAACCACGTGCAGAACACGTTCACTCCTCTATGTGGAATGTTAGTAAAGTCAATCAATTATGTACTCTTTATATCTTTGGCTATTGTTTTTTGTCTTTTGGACTAAAATGAAATAAGTCTCTAATTAGACAATTATTCTAAGATCTTTATCTGGACCTACCTTTCATCTACAAGCTTACTTGAAAAACAAAATGAGAATCTTATACTCTGATCAATAGTTCTTTCCTTAGTTAATTTATTACATATATATATATATATATATATATATATATATATATATATATAAATAGTTGCTATTGAGAGAAATTGTTTAAATAGAACTCTCGAGAGTTAGATAGAACATGGACGTTACTCCAGATGTCGATTACCAAAGGCACGACATTAGCATTTTCATGCGATCGGCCTTATGCACGTCCAGTGCACGCGCCGCGGCTAACCTAGATTGTTTTCCTGTGCAGCAATCATGCAAGACCTTGATCTTGAAGGCACCAGACAGAGAGAAAAACCGATAAAGAGGAAAAATCATAAAGACGAGGAAGAATAGAAAAAAAAAGATAAAGATCTTGTTTACGTAAAGTGAACACAAAAATCGCGAAATTATACTCCTACGAGTCGACCTGTGTGTATCTCTATGTAAATCTGCGACACATATTTTTTATCAAGATTGTAAAACGATATAAAATCACCGATGCGATCTCATTTTAGATTTGTCGTTTACAATTAGACTGATGCAACGATGGATGACATGACATTAAATAAACTTGTACACTGCACTTTAATACATAGGTGTAACTTTGAATGTAACTTCAGTTGATACAGTTATGTAATAATCATTCTTTGACAACGTAATAAAATAACGGAAAATTCAAAATGAATGCGATTTAGAAGATAATTATCCCTACGTTCTCGAGATTTCCTGCATTTCTAGTATTCTATTAAAAAAGAAAAGAGAAAAAAATATATGTTCCGAGCTTTTTATATGAAATAAATATTAATAAATGAATTACGTAGGATGATATTTACTATATTTGACGACACGTTTAAATTTGTTTATAAAGTTTCGTTATTAGAAAGATGAGAATGTATAATAACTACCCTCGGCAAACAGACTGACGAAAGATCGACCAGTAAGAATTGACGCGCAAGTTTATGACTCGAGTTCTTTTGGACGAGGATCGCGACTCTATGTACGTTAAAGGCCATGGCGACAGAACGTCGGAACAAGATGAGAAAGGTGGAACTGGTCGAGCGGCCAAGGCACTTGTTTACTCGAACGATCGTGGCCTCCTTTTCGGTCGTACACCTTCGCTAATTCACTTCACTTCCTCTGTCCCCTTCGTTCTTCTCTTCATCTTTTCCCCTTTCGTTCTTTCTTCGTTGCTCCTCCTTTCTCTCTATTTCTTTCTATCTGTCTCGATAGTATCGACGTATCTCTACCGATTTCTTCTGTCTTTTCTTCGACAGATTCTATTTGCGCGATGTTTTCGCAAGACATCGTAATCGTCGGGATCCGTCATTCGGTTCTCCACGATTATCCTTCCACGTTCCTCCCTCCTCTTACATTATCTCTCTTATAATTGTTATTAGACTGCGGATTTTTATGTACTTGTAAAAAATTAAAAAGCGCACAATTGCACACGCAATGCGTGTAATATGACAAATTATGTTTTTCAAAAATATGAATTTGAATAAAAATCCGTAGTCTAATTATTATCTTTCGAAATACGCTATACTACTGGCGATCAAAAAACGACGATGTAAAACATTCGAAAATTAATCAATTTCATTTTAATGAATCTTTCTTCATGATCGCAACAACACTGTTCGTACACGCATGTTAATTATTTTGAAGCACTATCCTATAAGTAGGTATAATGATACGATGTTATTACGCACACGCATACAAAACGAGTAATCGAAATATTATCTAATTAATAGACTGCAAAGAAAATTTATTCATAGAAAATTTCAAAGTGCAAAATTACACAGAAGTGTGCTGTAGTGTGCTCTCAATAATATTTAGTACGTAAAATAATTTCCTACCTAAGGTTGTATTTTTTTAATTATACTCTCACAAATACCAATTTTGCATGAAAACCCACGATCTATCAATTAAATCAATTTCATAACCGAGAAACTTCGCTGAATTTGTCAGTTTGCATTATAGAGGGCGAGAAAGATATCTATAAATTAATAATGTTCGACGAAATGGTCCGCAGTGTGCCATTATGTCATTTAATGGATCGAGAAGTTCGGACTGGCTAGTTGAAAATCTCACAACGAGAACTAGACATTCTTGCTCGCTAACAGGATAAACGATAAATGTGTCCTTGAGTATGACTGCCATCTTTGGCGGCAACTTTGCGGTACGAGCGGTACCGAAGCGTACCGTAGGGCTGTTTTCACGCTTGAAATGCAATAAAATATCCAACCGTAACATTCTATATTTAATGTTCAATATTCAACCAAATGCCAATTCTGATTCTTTCTAATTTCTAACAAAATAAAATGCATCTATCTACCATCAAAAATTTCAGTTTCAACTCCAACTATAATTCCGTCATTTTTACTCTCATCGATTTCTAATAAAATTAAATGCACGTTGGTTCAAAACGCTATCGACTCCGATATCATCGTGATACACAAAATCAAATGTGATACCATCTCTGACAAAAGTTTCGATTGAATTTCATATTAACTCACACGTGGAAGTAAGTTCGCGAAAGTACGAGTGGAAATATTAAGTTGATAGCAGGATGATGATAACGATAGAACCGAGTTTAAAGTGGCTTGTAATTTATCAGCGATTCGATACGGTTCGGCCGTTTATTCCATGAAATTGTAGAGAACCGAAACAATGAGATATTTTGTATCGTGTGCGATTAGCAACGAGCATGGATCGCCGGCAATTTCGCGAATGTTTTCGACGACTTCCAAGCTGTGGTATTGAACGACCGGCAAGGGACATGCCGCCGCGTATGAGGAACGTAGCAATCTTCGTGCGAATCAACGAGCTCGCGTTCTCGAGGGACAACACGAATATCAAGGAATAACTATCTCCTCCGGTTGCACGCGAAACCAACTCGGAACGGAGAAAGATGGGAATAATTCTGGTCGAGCAAGCGATAATTATTCGTCGACTACGGCCGTATGCAGTCGAAGACGCAGCTATATTAAGAAGGAAGCTATATCCTGTTCGTCCCGATCTCGTCTCAGTTGCTTCATTAACAAAAGCGCCGATGCTTAATTCCTACGGATCGTGTCGTTCGAATAAAAATCACGTACGTCTCTTGACGTACCGACTCGGCAATGATAACGTGAGTAAACTAATTACAGGACGCACATTACGATCGTGCATTAATAATTATGCGTACGACGCAGAGTTCAAAGTCTAGCGCCTCTAATATTGCAGAAAACACGTGTTCTGTTTGACTTTTGTTCACTAACTGTCGTAACCGTCGTCGTCATCACCGCTGCCATTGCCATTGGCGCGAAATGGATGTATCACGCTCGACGCGCGCGCGACCACAATCGCGAGAGAGTATTGGTCCCCGTCGCTAGACGGCGGACGCGAAACATGATTGTGTGAGCAAGCGGAACGTGTCCTTGACTGCACAAGTCCGCTATGTCCTACACACCCACCTACCGGACACCGTGAGCCGGAGCGGGCCGACGAAGAAGGCACCGCGCACCGCTCTTGCCCGCGGGATCCGTATGCGTTCAGCGAGCTCGATCAAAAACAAGCAATGGAAAAGGAGAAAAGAAAAGGCAGAAAGAGGGAGAAAGGGACGGACGAGGCGAACCAAGTCGAGTTGAGTTGAGTTGAGCCTCGCTGTGAGAAGGAACATAACCTAAGGAGAATGGTAGAACGATCTTGACGAGAGACGAGAGACCCAAGAGAGAAAGAGCGACTCTGCTCCTTCGAGCTTCGACCTTCCGATCCCGTTTTCCTTCCTTCGAAAGTCCTTGTTGAATATCGGTTATTTTTTTTTTTTCTTGCGTCCCTCTCGCCCTTGCTCAACCACCCTCCAGAGACGAATTCAACGAGCTTTTGTACCGCTTTCTCTATTCACCGGGACTGCTCGCTCGAGACGTTCGAGACTCGTTCGTTGTTTCCTTCGGTCGATCGGACAATTGTTCTTCAGAAAACAGAACGATATACCACGCGTTCTTGTTGCTGAAGATGATAAAAGTCAGGGTTTCCGGTTCGTTGAACTGGAACTGAGACGAAGTATAAGATTCGGTCTACGGAGCTTGATCATAGGCAACTAGCTCTTGGACGAGAATACCCGGATTACAGGAAGCTTCAGCAATGTCGAGTACAAGATTATTTCTTATTATTAATTAACGAGATCGCGTTGATCGTGAGAATTGGAGGAAGATATATTTTGTTAGAGTAGTTAGCAATGTATCAACGAACAAAGTTTCGAGTATTGGACTTCTTTATTATGGAACTCAGAGAGTCGTCGCTGTATAACACTTTAAATCGTTATCGCCTTCCGACAATTGCGTTTGTCACACTACCACTGGTCGTGGTGCTCATACTAAATGTCGATGCTTCTTTATTTGGTCTTCGACCGGAAATCAAGCATAAACGGAAATCAGACCGTCGTTTCGTCATCGAGGAGGAAGCGTGAATACATAATTGAGTTCCTCGTAATCGATAGATATTTAGATTTCATCGTTGAATTATACGTCGAAGTACAATATTTCTATAATTTTGCAATTATTTTGCTGCAGTCAGAAATTGTCATATGTCTACTTGTCACCAAATCCCAAAAGAGATAAAACAGATCGCGATCGACAAACAAAATTCGTCAGAATTATGCAACATGCTTCTTCGCCAGTGTAATAACGACGATTGTGTCGTACGCGACGTAATTTTTGCAATAAAAATTGCTTTTAAATACAGATGAGCCAAGTATTTCATCAACATTGCAATACACGTGCGACACACTTGTGATTCATCGATTCAGACGTCGGACGTTCGAATTCTTTTCATATCACAAGCATCGATAGCAGTCAATCATTTCTCGCTACTAAATGCCACTTTTAAAATTTAATGTAACCGATATTCCTATTACTGTCAAGATAATAATATGAAGAAAAATATCCAACAATTAAAACGATCAAATGAATGTGGTATCAAACATTGAGAAATATTGTATCTATCACGTCACGTTGCATACTGCGTCTGTAATAAATACGCGTGATAACATTTGACGAATTTTTGAAGTTACTTTTTAAATAAATATAAAAATATACAGAGGCAAACGTTAACAGAAGAAGTTACCGCATCGTAAGAAATGAAAAATACTTGGTGTTCGCGTATAATTAGCAGCCGTAGAGTTTCCTAGTCGCGACGTGACGGTCGAGGTAGTTCGCGAGGAGGGAAAGGAGGACTCGGTGGAGGAAAGACGGGGCAAGCAACGAGCCAAAGAGGGAACAAGAAGGAGGAAGGGGCAAAGGAGAGAGGTCCACTGTCACTGCCAGGGCTACGGTGAGGTAATATCAGATTCCATGCCACGAGGCACTTGGCCGCCATCTTGGTATACGCTGTTCTCCAACGCGAGTCTGTCGTTCTTCCACCCAGATTCCTTTCGATTCGTTCACCGTGATTCGAATTACACAATTCTATCTGATTTCTCATGTTTTTTAATCTCTTTGTAGAAAACTTATCGAGATGTTGAGTTAAAATATTTCACCGTAATATATTCTGATATATATATTTCTCACTTATAGATAACTTCAAAGATGAATTTCAAACTGCTGTGAGAACTCGTTGCCAAAAAGAAAACGAAGTTAACTATCAACTTTCTGCTGGCGCGATTAAATTGACACGAGGTATCTATTTTACGAAGAGACACAAGCAAATCGAGAATAACTCGTTATCCTTGCAATTCACAAAAATAGAATATGACTCGTTTACGATTTGCTTAATTAAACGCCAGTTATGATTGGATAAGACACCAATATAGTTTTAATTTCTGCTTAAAATAAATATCTCAATATAAATATCAGGCGTTATTGATCTTAAAGAAAAAATATGTGATATATCGGATGAGATTGAATAAATATTCGTCGGTGGCGAGAAATATAAATTAACTGAATAAAATATTCAGTATTCGGACTTGACTGGTTTTAATCAGCTGAGCAACTGAAAATTACGGCTCTAAAATTAACTTCGTCAATTTCGTAAAGAGTGAAGAAGAAAATGATGGAAGTTTTAAGAGAAAACCGGCCATTGCAAATATATATATATATATATATATATATATACGGAATAAGGGACGCTCGGTAGACAAACAAAGAAGGAGACAAATGTTGGTAGCCTGTGGCGGCACACAGGAAGAGGAGGGACAGAAAGGAGGGACAACAAATGAGAATTAGGAACGAGGAAACGTAATGGTCGTTGTTTAGTCAAGAGAGGGCGATGACATTTGTCCGAAACGAGGTTCCACGTAGCAAGCTTGTTTGTCCCGACAACGGAGTTGTAGCCTTCGCTAGCTCACTAGGCTGGTATTCGTCTGGTTCGAGCAGAAAGACCGAGAGAAAGAAACAGAGTGGCAGACAAAGAGGTACGTCCTAGGGACGAGGAAGGAATCTGGTGGCAGAGAGGGAATGAAGAGGAGACGATGCAGAAAGAGAGGGGAAGGGAGGAGACGTCGCAGGACGTTCACCTTTCCTCTATGGGCTTGCAAGAGCCGGCTTCAGCCGCCATTACACAATCGTTGAGTTTGCTTGTCCGCTCCTCGGCCACGGCCGCCATGTTGGTACCGGTCGGTGCGTCAACTACGGTGCAAGATCTTCACGGTGAAGGTCTCAAGAGTTCCATAGACGGGCAGCACGCTATGCCCGTGTACATCGTGGAATGTCTCTTTCGTTTTGCGTTATGTAAAATTCCAGTCGACGATCGCGTCGATATTATCCGTAAATATAACGAGCAAACAGTCACAATATTCTTTAAATATTCTCACGGCTGAGACAGTTTAAATGGTTAATTAATCACGCTTCTAAGTAATGGAAACTTCAGAATACATAGGAAATACTGTCGCGGTTTCAATTACAATTAAATACGATCAAAATAGCAAACGCGAGTACGCGTAACTAATAACATGTCAAAGACTCGTGGAAAAGAGGAAAAAATTAATTATATACCACTGTTACAAAAATAATTGTAACCTTATAAAGCGAGTCCATAGTTAGAGCCGAGCAAGTCGGTGCACCGTAGAATTACACGATTCTGCTTTTAAACTACCGCATCGAGGATTTGCGAAGATCACTCTCTTGGGTGGTCTATAGTTCTACGGTATTGTAAAATCACGATATGTCGATACGTGCGTAATTCCAAGAATTATATGGTTTTTCATTGCTAATTTTTTTAACAATTATTTCGTGTTTATATTGTTTTGTCCAAATGAATGAATTTACGATGCAGAGAGGAGGCTGCGCGATCGTCTGATCCGGCTGAAAATATCGTGGGAGATTCGAACGCGTGGATAGAACGGATACGTCAGGAGCGCGTAATACGTATGGTCAGCCCACGTACTATGCATTCACGTCTATGGACGACACGTTCGCGTCACGTGGCAAGATTACGAAACGAAACGAAAACCTGCTACCAAAATTTAGTGTCGACATCGACGAACTTTTCTCTTGGATAAAAACCAGGATAAGCTTGAAACAACGGTCCTAAGCATTACGCCTAGCAAGATAAAACCCATCAGACTAGAATCGTTTAGTTAAAAACTCTGAAACGAGGTTAAGTAAATAAAGTTTATTTTAGAGTAGGAATTTTTAACAGTTTCCACGAATCTTAAAGTACGACTAATGCAAGTATCATCTAAAATAATTAATATTGATTTAATCTCTATCAATCAGAATTGGACGTCCTATCACAAAGATATCAAAAGCAAAAATATTCAAGAAATAAGATAAAAAATATTTTGATAGAAAGATCTGTTAAAGATCAGTTAAAGATTTGTTCTTCTTAACCACGTTGCGGTGTGTTATATATAGATTCTTCCACTTTGATAGGTTTTATTTTACTAGAATTGGTAAGAAGCATTGAATTGGTATCCAACGAGCGAACGTAGTAACTCCGCTCTTGTTAGTCGCTACGTTGCCGGTTCTACAAATTGCGAAATTCCTCTGCGTACCTGTCGGCCATTCTGGATATTCTCCCAAGTATCTCAAGCGAGTCTACGACCATAAATTTCAACGACTAGGCCAGTGCACTGACCTTGCTATAAAGTTATTTAAAAAAAAGGATATAGCCATTCCGTTCTTTCTTTTGAAACCACAATCCTATCTCAAATCTCACCACAATACATGAGATTCCAACGTACAGAGTACAGAGTTTCAACATTTTCATTGCTTTTAACAAATCATTGAGTTCCATCGTAAGAAATAACTGTCTCCAAAATATCAAAATCGTCGAGATGTAAAAGATTCAAACGACATTAATAATTTTTCTCAAAATGGAACGTGTAATAACTATCGTTAATGCTTTTTTCGATCATTATAAAAAAACAACTGTTGTCCATTTTTGTACAATCTTTCCTCGTGTCTCATCTTCTGACGGAAGAGTATTGCAACCTGTTCGATTTTTTGCAGATCGCCATAGATCAAGTCGAGCTACTCATTACCAAGAAAGGTATATACAAGTAACGTGTCTCGACAAAAAACAGATGTTCGAGCACTCATAAACGAGTAACAGAAGCCGTGCTTACGTCTCCAGAAGTTCGATAATAAAATACAGTTTCATAAAAAAACGAAAGAGAAAATGATTCGACGAAACGGTCGTTTGAATGTATATTAAAAGAAATATGGAAAAAGTGAAGTGAAAAAGTGAAAAGAATTCTAAAAAGTTGTAAATGACGATGAATTCTAATACCCAGACGTCCCGAGTCATTCATCCGCAGTCATTCAAAGCAGTGATTGGTCAAAACGGCATGAATAAATACCGGTAAATAAATGAAACATTCATTTTGCAGCCAAGCTAACGTTGCTTGTCTCCTTGTTCGATTTTGCACATACAAAGGACCGGCCCCTCTGCTTATTCCAGCCGCGTCTCTTCCTCTTTGGCTTCGAGCCCGTGGCATTCGTGCACGTCCACATGAATAAGGAAAATCTAAGATCAACAAGCACAAATATCGCCATAAAAGATCTCGAAAACACGCGAGGCATGCCCAACGGACTTGTCTGGCTTTTTATTAGCATTTTCCATTTGCACGGGTTACGAGTTTCGTCTCATCCCTCGCAACGTGTCAAATTTAGAAATAGAAAAGCCACGTCCATTCACTTCCATCCTGTCCGGCTGGAATTTAGCTTTAAAGCTATTTATTGTTTCTACTTGGATCATATCACTGACACAATCCTCCCTTTACAGGAAGCTAATTATCCGATAATAACGACTGTAATAAATCACGGCTTTATGGGTGTAAAATGGATTCGTACGTACAATACCGAGAATATTCTTTATCGAGATAAATCTTCTCGCGTTGAATTTTACGATATTTAAATCACGGTGGTGCTGGGATTGACCTCGAATCTTTAAAATTTGTTTTACCTTTCGCACGATGGACAGAGTACATGGCGAAGTCCTAAGGCGTTTCTTCGGACAAGACTGTGCGTGAACGTGCGTGAACGTGCGTGTACGTGAACGTCCGTGTATAAGTAGGTCGGACGGTTTGGTTGCCTGTCCCGTTACCAAGGAGGGACACGTATAATAACAAGATATTACGCACCTCTTCGTATTTTCTTGCTGGTCACATTTTTTCGTTCAGCCGGATGCAAGAAACGTCAACCCCTAGCGACGAACAATTAACAGAATTCAGTAAAAAAATCAATTACCGAGACACTTCAGAAACGATAGAAAAAAATAAAGCGTATCTACTTTAAAATAATTTGGGAAAAAGCTTAATAAATTTAAGTTAAATCGAAACGTCAAATCTTTAAACGAACAGTCGACTGAGTAAACGAACGTCGATGTTCAGAAATATGTCGGAGAATTACCTCTCTCGTGAATGAATTGACTCAGCAGTAAATTTGCATATTAAATATATAATAAACTAAATATATATAAACTAAACCAACAAATAAACTAAAATATGTGATTTATTCATAACGCAGTTAACCATCCGATTGAATAGAAAATGACAACAATCGTGTGTGTGTTCAAAAACCGGATTTCCCTAACGAGGAATCGTAATCACGTTACGTTACGGTATATCGCGTATCTCCAATTGGTATTCAAAATAATCATAATACCTCTATGCGTTGCCGGAAAACGAGATGTATTAATTAAAAATAAGTCGTCTGGTCACGTGTTGCTCGTTGGATAATTGGATAACGGAGGAAAATTAGTCGAACTTACGATCGAGAGAAAGAAAACGTTTCGCATAATGTACATATAATTGTAGATATTCTTGAGAGTGAAAAGCTACTTTTCCACGTGGTTCGTGTTTTCTTTTCTCCTCTCTCTCTCTCTCTCTCTCTCTCTCTCTCGCTCTCTCTCTCTCTCTCTCGTTCGCTCTCCCGCTCTATTAAACTATTTCTCTTTCCCCCTTGAAAAAGAAAAGACGATACTTCGACGACCGCATTAATTTCTCGCTTCCGTGGACAGACGACGGTTCGAAAAGAGAAAGAGGCGTTCCGTCAGCATGTTACACTGTTCAGCTGTAATACTCGGTTGAGTAAGAAGAAAGCGGCCTTGCGCTACTTTCCATCGTTAGATAATATCGGTAATACAATTTTCTCCGACTTTATAACTCTCGGTCATGAGACGGAAGAAAAGATCGTTCTACGGAATGGATGTAACACGGTCGAAGATAGTGAAGAACTTCTATTGGATTTACCAATTGGATGTAAACATGGGGAACAACCGTTGGTTGTACAGATGATCAATGAGAGAAGAATTTCTTTTTACTTTTAGGCAGATATTTAGCTTCCACGAGTGGCAAATAAACTTGTCTCTTCTTTCTTTGAGACAAGTGAAAATTAGTAGAAAAGCGATAATTTCGTTGATACTTCGCTCTAATAGAATTTTGTAATTTACAAGTTTAATTTGGTCAATATTGACTGAATAACTCTATAAATAATAGAGAACAAAAGCTCTTTAACCTTTTGCGACCACAATAATTTTCAAGTATAAATCAGAAGGTTTTATATCACCATGGGGAAAGTGTGTACATCAAAACAAAAAGAGGCAGAACAAACGATTTCCTAAATTAGAACTACAGTAAAATCGAGACATAATCCAATAAGAACAGGTGACAACTCGATCAATCAAGAAACAAGAGTATATATTCGAAAGACTGTTGCTAAGAGCATCCTTCAGGTGTGATCGGTGCTACCCAGCAGGGGTCAGCTGTGTCTTTTAAAAAACAGTCGAAAGATTCAGGAAGATTAAGAATCGAGATACAGAGAGTTCAGTAGGTCAAGGTTGTGGTGAGAGTTTAAGAGTAATCTGTCCTGCTCTGTCTTGCTCTGGGCAAAGGACGGTTGACGAAAGAAAGAGACCACGGCGAAAGACTGGCAAAGGAATCATGGCTGTGGAGGGATGGTGGAAGACGTGGTAGGGGCACACATAGGATGAAGAGGCTATCCATTCTACGGGCGTAACACTTTTACGGATTACGTTTACGTGTTGCACAACCGCGATTGCGTAACCGGCATTAGATAATCGTCCAATCTTTTTAGGCAAACCCGGGAACCGTTAGACGTTTATAAATGCTAACAGAGGCCGCTCGCGGTAGGTTCCTCATACGAAAAGAGCTCGGCAAACTCTCTCGGGTATCCTTGTCTATTTAGGAAACGCGCTTCCCTGCAAATATTTGCTCGAATATAGACCACGTTTAAACTTATACCGGAAATATTATATACCCTCGAACAAACATTGTTGTGAAAAAACATTAAAGACATTACACCTACGTTGGATCGATTGTTAGATGTCCTTTCAATAATTAATTCTTAATTGGTAATATTGGATCATTGGACACTACAGCAATTTAGAATTCAATTACCTAATTCTGGAATTTGTAATTTAATTCCATTTGTATAAAATACGAAGCAAAATCAATTTGAAGTTTCGATAATTTAACGTAAATTACTTAGTCATCTATAACCGAGCGATACCATTTTAGGGTTAAACCTCTATTTGCTACTCAATATTGCATTAATAATTGTCATAACACAAGTCATAATACATTAACAGCTGTTCTTCAGTTTCTTGCAATACTTCCTATCAGATTCAAGCAACCTACAGTCATCGATGTCTAAAGTAAATTGGAGATTTTAACATTAAATACAACCTTGTCGCAGCTATTCTAAAAATCGCTACTGATTTTCATTCTCCAATGCATACATGGTGTCGTTAAAATCCCATACGCGAAAATTTATTTCTCTTCGAGCCAAACTAGGCACAATTGTTCGCTCCATAATGGCAAATTGAGTCAGTAGAGTCACTCTAACGGGTTAACGGGTCATATAATAGCGTAGCATGCATTACGCATTCGGTGACGCAATTCCTTGACCAACAATCGACTCATTCCATTCATGGTGCGCTAAAGTTCGAACTTCGTGTTGAATAATTGGAACAGAAGATTGTTGCCATACCTTCTTTAAACCAGCAATCTAACAACTATAACTATCTTTTTAACAAAGAAAAAAAGAAACGAACAAAACACGTTTACCAGCATGAAATGTAAGCACCGTGGAACGTGAGGGGAGAAAGAGAACGATCTTCGACGAGGAATCAAAACGAGATTAATCGTTCTCCGCGATCGTCGATACGCTCGTAACGCGTTCGACGGTACCGCGCGTACAATGATGCATTGCAGCAAGTAGGCAAACGTAACTGTTTTATTAAACCGTAAGCTGCGTCTTCGTTCGGTCGGTACTTACGTAATCGAAAACACAGAGAGTGAAAATCAAGCGTAATACTACTTTCGTTGGCGAGAAGAAGCGCCTCCCGGCACTTTTGCCGTGGCCGTGGATCACCGACTAACGGCCGACCTTCTACCGTTGTGTAAATCTTCTTGAATATGAGGTCACCGAGATCTACGCACACGTATCTAACGTAACAACGCGACGAAACCAGACGACATAGGATTCCAAGCAATAAATAAGTGCGGATCAGATATCTAATTACAGGTGTATACGTAATGCGTGAGTCGAGGTTCATAAGTCATAGGGCGCTCAACGCACGAAAGATAAAAATAGATGTTACGATTACCGATTAAATAGATTACAATACTATACTGATATTATCGATACTTGAAAAATTCGTCGAAATGATCTTCTGAGAGAGAAAGATGTTTTGTTAAGCTTCTACTTTAAATTAGTAAAAATGTATTTATTTTTCGTGTCGCACACGTGTTAATTTGTTTGCCAATCGCTTCAATATATCTTTTACTATTTAATTTCACTTAGTAGTAAATTTTATTTTCATTTTACCTTAGCAACCAATACCTCTCCAAATCATCATACCGCCGTTTGTCATGAGTCGACCACTCAGAAGTTGTTGCTCCTTTCATAAATCACGATAATGGAGCCCATCAGATTCGTCTAAATTGAACCTCTTTTCATCGATAAATGTGATTCTTCGCCATTTCTTATTCATATAAACACGTTTCTCTGAAAATTGCAAACAGCACATGCTTATGCTTTTGCTTTAACCAAGGCTTTTTTTGCAATTTTCGTCGTTTCAGATGTTCACAATTCTTTAAAGGACGTTGAACATTCCTAACATTTGTCGTAACTCTAGCTTCTTCTGCTATTTGTTTCGCAAGCTCGAATTTGACGCTCTACGTATTATAGCATGTTTATCTCGAGCTGTTAGACACTGTGGTCGTCCACAACTTTTTCTATCTCCATAATTATCGGGATCTTTTGGTATTATAAATTTATTGTCACTTTACGACTTCTGTCAACTGTTTTGGCTATTTTTGTCACGGAATAGTTCTTCGTTCAATATAATCGCGTGCATTTCAACTGGACTTTCTAAGACTTTTTAAGACTTCTACCCACGACCCATTTTTACAAATGTTACTACGCACTTAACTGACCGTATTTCGCACGAACGTTACGCTTTCGATAACTTCCGTACGACTGAGGAGCGTAAATATTCGATTTGTTTTAACTTGTTCGCCTCACGGCTGGCGGACAAAATTTACATTTTTATTTTTATATCTCTTAGAAATTGTGTGTTCGGTAATAGCATTCAACATATACATTTGCGCCCAAGGATACTGATATGATAATCTATGCATTCTCTTTATTTTACGATACATAATATAAGAAAATATAGAGTGTGCCTTTTTGTCCCGGGGTGTACAATCTTTGTTTTTCTCAGAAATCTTCATAAATTTTATAAGTACGTTCTCGCGTATTGATTAAGGAGTGACCATGATTAAAACTCATTGATTATGAGCTAGAGCTAATTTTAGACTGCAGATCAACTATGTATGTGGAAACGAGTTCAATCGATTAAAAATAGACGTTTCCGTTTCAAGGATGAATTTGAACAATTATGAAATCGATTTCTGTTCCCATTAGCTACTTCCTTGACAAGATTACGTTGTAAACTTCGACGAATGTATAAATTAGAGCGGAATTTGGTTAATATGACGTAACGATCCTTTATAAAAGATTCAAGAGTAGATGGTTTAAAGTTCTAGTTCTTTCGTTCATACCATGTTGACCTTCGTTCGGTCAATAACTAGATGAATTCAATCTACATACGATATACATCGATGAAAGAGCAAGAAACTGAATTCGTTTATCAGGTTAAAAGAAGAAAGAGTTGAAAGAAGAAATTTACACTACATTTCACTTTTTTAACTCTCGTAAAATAATTTTTATACTATACATGTGTCATATTTCGAGACGAAGGACGAATTGAATTTATTTCAATTTGAATTTATTCGCGACGATTAAAAGAGTTAAATGTATAAACGGAAGTATGTACGGAAATATCGCTACAAGATATTCTTCATTTTTATCTCTACAATTGTTGTAGAATGTTGTTCGTATGTAAATCGTATGTGTCCAGCGTGTTTTACATCGTGTGCTCTTCTTTCGATACTTTCATCGGTCGACCACTCACTTTCTCACTTTCGATGATCGCGCTGATGTCTGAGATGCAAAGTTAAAACAGTAAGGATAACGTTAGCGTAAACGGTACACCCATGGAACTGTTATCCTTGCCGAGGTATGTACTGATGAGGGGGCCCACTGGCACAGCGATCAACCTGACTCTCAGTTCGTTTAACAATGTCGTTTCGTCGACACTTTCGAAAAATCTCTTTCGCACTTGATCATTTCTGTATATTTAAATACTGTTCTCTTTTCTTCATTTTTTTCTTTTTTTCGAAAAATCGTGTGCCGTGATTTTTGAACGATCGATCAGAATTGAAAAGTGGAATTCGTAAGATTCCTCTGTCTATAAGTGGGTGATTAAAATGAAATTTAAACTTTAGTTTCTTCGCCAACGTTTCGAACCTTCGTGATTGCCAAATTATTACCTTTGATAGAATAATATTGGCCCCTTTGATAAACGTGATTCTAAAATATCATTCAAACGTTTCGTTAGCGCGTCTGATCGACTGAATCTTAAACACGACTTTACAAAAGCAGAACAATTTTTGAAACGCGTTACGTGGATTCGATTTGCTTGGTAGGTATCTAACAACAATCTGTGAAACACTGTTTGTTAGAATTTCGCAACTCGTCCATTGTTTTTGTCCATATCTCATTTGCAAATGAAACGATAAATCGTTCGTGATACTTGAATAAATTGTCAAAAAAACAAATTTATTTTACGTTATTGATCCGTCACTAAATCGAAGAACTTTGAAATTGACGCACTTGAAATTCTTAGAAATGAACTTGACACAGTTGAATATTCAATCAAATATTATTCTCACAATAATGGATTTCTACTTTGAAAAAAGAAAAAAAAACGAACAAACTATCGTGCCCAAGGTGATCAATCAACGTGTAAATACAATGGAATAAAAAGTTCGGACAATGGTGAAGAAAAATGACAAAAGTAAGACGAATTCGTTAGGTGATTTGCTTTCGATTGACGTTGGTTAATACAGGGATGCAATGCGTCCCAATATACCTAACCGAGATCCGTTGATGTTGGTAGCCAGTAGAAGATGATGGGAGAGAAGAGAGAATATGTCGGTGTAACGAACGGCAGAACGAAGCGGGTGAGAGTGGGACAAAAGTAAAAAAGAAGGAGCAAACAGAGAGAGGGAAAAGAAGGGAAAAGAGGAAGACGGAGAATAGTAACGCGGAATGCCCGGACAACGCTCCCGTGGAGCTGGGGCCAACTAACGGTCCACACCACCACCATCGCCACCATCGACTTCGATGGTCCTCATCATCCTTCTTCTCCTTCTCTTCCACTCCTTCTGTCTTCATTTTTCTCTTCTTTTCTGCCTGTTTGACGTTTTCACAACACGTGTTGCACGCCGCGACGATATTCACCGCGCTTGAACTTGAAACTTTTCTTCTGAAAACATCGATCGATCGATCAAACCAAGAATTCTCATTATCGCGACTATCATTTCGGGAAAGTGTCTTTCTTCGTGCGTGTTTCCTTTCAATCTCTTGTTTTTACTTCTTTTTAACTTGTACCTTAACCTTCCTTTCCTCTCGCCTCTCAGTGCTTCTGCAATCGTTCCATAATGGTTGAAATTTCCATTGAAAAGGCAGACAGGCAAATGGATCGTTGCACCATCTGGTATCAGGCTAATAGCTAAATTGAGTTATTAATGTAATATATCGTTGCAGCCACTTCGTTCGTCATGATCCATCCTCCTCGCTTCGATCCTTCACCACATTCCTATTTAGTTCTCTGTCGAAGCTCGCTCCACGCGGATGTTACCCGGATGCGTTCAAATGCATCTTACATTATGTTAGACTTCGACGTACACGATTGCCATTCAAAAGAAAAAAAAATAAAGAAAGAAAAAATAGATACCGTTATTAATTTCTGTTTTATCCTTTCTTTTTCTTACTTCCCGATCAATCTTTCAACGTAACGATTTTTTCACTAGGATTTCCGACATACGCTGCACCGCGCTCGATACATAAATTTCTACCATAACTTCGTTGAACTTTTATCGAATAAACATTTCTATTCTCTGATTCACGTAATCGAAGGTAGAGTTTTATGTAATGTTAATACGGATATATTCGTGCGTTAACTGACGTCGAGCGACCCTAAGGAAGAGCAACGATATATACCACCTGCGGGCCACAGCATCCGGGGAATGAATCTAAATAAAGGAGCTCCTCCGCGCGATCAAAGATTCGAAAAACTCTCAAATTACGAAAGCCGTGCTCCGATCCTCCTACCGCGTATTCTAGCTACTATTAATGTTCATTCTACGATCTCATTCTTTCCACCTTCGTACCTGGCACTAGGTGCAAAAAATGGTTTTTGTCGAGCCGCAAAAGCACCGCTCGGTGAGAATCCTTAGGTCTTTCCGAGACATTCCACCGGACTTCTTTCCCCATCTCTTTTCCACCTCGCCTTTTTACCTTCGCTCCTTTCGCTTCTTCCTCTTTCTTTCTCTCTCCCTACCTCGTTCTCTCTCTCTCTCTCTCTCTCTCTCTTGTTCTCTCTGCCTTATTTTCTCGCCGTTTCTGACGTACAAGTGCGTACAAAGTATAGCTTATAACTTGTTGCTAGGAGCTGGTACACAGACCAGACACGAACCCATGTTTGTCAGAAATATTTGCAAAGTTTTCGTTTCGAAACGATTCTTCCCAATATAATTAATACGTCTGTATAATCTGTTAAGCGATTTATGTAATACATAAGAATGTCATACAGTAAAGAATCTGTGATTCTTACTACGGATAGTTTGATCTTTTTTTCTATTTCGTAATTGCAATTATCTCGAAATGAAAACTCAACGATCGGAAGTCTGAAGACAGAAACGCTCGTTAGTCTAGATAATCTCTCCGATTCCTTGTAGTCTTGCCTACAGTCCTAGATAAAGAAATGATCTAGCTAATGGAAAAGAAAAATATTATTTCGTGCAAGGACACGTTTGTTACACTTTTCCATCATGGTCCAGTCAGCACACAAAGAACCTACCTCAGGGGTGGTGTACAATGAAACGTAAAGAAGAAACATCGAGGCCAGTTGCGCAGTTGTAAATTAACGGACATCCTTGAAAGCTTCCAAAGAGATTATGCACGCGAGAGTTCAGCGTTGCTCACGCTGTAGGTGGTGCACCAATTTGTTCTACCTTCACAATGAAACCGAGATCAGCTATCGATTACCTTCACGGCACGCACCGAAGTATTTGTGCATGCCAAATTACAACGAAAGTATCAGATTACGTTTTTCTAACCGTCAATGTCTTCTAGAAAAATCGACCTTCCCCTTCTAAAAATTCTAAGTAGATATGCAAGTTGGCAATTACATACAATTTCGAATAACGTTAATCTGAGAGAGAACCCTACGCTCTACATTATCCGTGCCAAAGGAAAATTCATAAGGATTTTAAAGTGAGGAGATAGTGTTTGGAAGAGAAACTTCTAAGAAATTATCACGCTTCTCTTTTTAATCTTTTTAATCGTGACAAGACTAAAGACAATTTAAATGGATCGTAAACGTATCCAAGTTTAATCTATGTACCTCTCATTAATCATACACCGTCTTCTATTCATTCTCGAATACTTGATGCTGTAGTGATTTCCTTTCCTACTATAATTTGTAATTATGATTACGCTAATTTATAAGATTCAAAATTGGAATCATAATTGACTATTTATTCTGACTATTTATTCTGACTAAATTATTCTGTATTTTCCATGTAAACAGACTTTATGCATAATTATTTGTGAAGCGAGTTTTCAATGAATTCTATCATTTATCGTTAATTTCAAGAAAAAAGAACATTCCATGCTCACAAAGACTTTGTATGAATCTTACGAAATTCGATATCGATAGAATTATCTAACATTTCGTAAAAAGATTAAAAAAAAAGAACAAATGATCATTCGAAAACATTTGGTCCACAAAAAGTACTCAGCTGGGTACAAAATCGTAGAAGAAAGGAAAAAAAAAATACTATGAATTTTTCAAGGTAGTTTACCTCGCGAGCCTTGAACATGCACATTCACGGAGATGCATTCGTATAGCATTACGCATTCACTGAACGTTTCTTCCGGGAAAAGGTAGAAAAAAAATTTTAGAAGCGGTTTTATTCGTCGCTGACCCGTCCTCGTGGCCCGTTTCACGAGTCCATAGCAGCTACGTGCAGATACTTTGAATTTTCATATTACCAGCTGTGTCGGATATCGAATTTGAATGTATGAAACCTTTGAGTATCGGATGCAGCTTTCCCGCTTGTAAACAAACTTATCCATGCCAAGAAACACCCGTCTGCGCACATCGAATAATTTCAAATTCAAACGCGCACACCGTGTCCTGGCGGCCAAGTATAATATTTAATATTATACAATTTTCTCGTTATGATAATCACTTCCGACACGTTAGTTACACGTCAGTTCTCGAATCAGCGAGTGGTAACTATACGTTCGAGCTATTCTGCTCGAAACGCTAAATTAATCGAGATGAATTTTAAACAGGTGGAGGTTATGTTTCGAAAGATCTCATCGTGACTCCCGGTACTCTTCTAACGAGAGAGATAGACTGACTTCCATCTGTGATTTAGATATAAGAATAAGCTACACGAATGAAACAAACGAAACATGGACATTTCCTTGCGACAAAAATAGATATTTAAATAAATTAATCGATACCTTTCAGTGATAATAAATATATAAATATTTCTAATGTTATGTAATGTTACGTGTTGTAATACATACACATATTGACATTTGTTTGGAAAAATATTTGTAAGGTCTCGAATATATTTATAAATATTTATTGGAATAAATAAGGTATTTTTTTGCGGAAAAAATTCTAATATACTATTATATTTCAAATTCTACTAAAGTAAACTTGTACTAAACTTTACTTCTACTAAAGTAAATTATAAAACTCAATTAAATTATTTAATACTACTATAAGAGGGCAGATGAAATTGAAAATTATTAATTATTATAACGGTTATTAATTATTAATTATTATGATAAAATGTATCAACAGTATTAAGTAATGACCGTATCTTTCATAGCAACGAACTCGGAGGGTATCCGTCTTCTCTACTATGAAATGCTCAAAGGAAATAGTTTTAATAATAATTATTCATAAATATTTATAATTTATCTATTTATGTGGATATTCATATGTGGATATTTTACTGATATTATAATATTTTGATTTTATGAGTAAAAATACTGGAAATGCACGTACATATATCATAACTGTTAAAATCGCCATGTGCAAGAAGCCCTAACCTGATAAACTTGAAAAAAGTGTTACTACTCACGGGTATAAGAAATACCCGCGGTCATTATGCTCGTCAAAAATTCTACAACCAGTCACCCGTGCCGATTTGGACCTTTCATCCTACGACACGATTGAGTGACCAGAGGAACATAAATGCATGCGACTCACGCGATAGATACGAATATGCTGCACTGGAAAGTGCTCCAAGGAAAGTCGTCGTGAAGATTCTCCTCAAGCAGATATCCCGAGAATCCAATGGTAGAAGTGAACGCCGTGAAAAATTTCTAAAGGCATGAAGACACAGTGTTATTTGTAAAAATTTAAATTTTCATAATGATAAAAATTGGAAGTCTAATAATTTAAAATGTTTTTATTTTATAGTTATAATTTTACATTTGATTTCCATGGAAAGAAAACTATATAGAATAAAATTAATTCAAATACAATGTACTAAAGCACTTACATTCTTACTTTTGAAGCATCATAAGATTGTTAGAGGATAGGGGAACTGAGAAGACACCTGAGGATTTGTAACAAAACATAACACGTTAGAATGTGTATTTACAGGCAAAGTACAATCTCAAAATAATGAAATTATCTCTTGGAGATAATGAAAGATTCTTACATTCTTGACTTCAGTCACCATTGGATATTTCCCAAAAAGTACAAAAAAATTGGTGCTGTGAAGCGTCTGTAACAAAACGTCAAACATTATGCCTTGTTGTTAAATTTGAAAAATTGAGTAAATTGGAGTACAATACAAAACTACTTACGATCTTGATCTCCTGGAGAGACATTATGCTCTTGAACATTGACTCTAGTACCGAAAACGAATACTGAACAAGAGAAAATATGAAAAAAGAAAAATAAAAGACTATCAACGCGAGCGATTAAGTAACATTCGGCGGACTCACTGACTCTAATTTCGCGAATTATAGTTTAAATGAATTAATTTAATTTAATAAGAGCCATTTCTTTCAGAAAAATATCAATATATTACGCAACAAAAAACTGACTCTACCGACCGCATTGCGCGCGGTCACAAAAATTTCCTGAAAACGAAGATAATTAATAGGGAGGGGGGGGGAGGGTAAATACGTTTATTTAGAAAATACTGCTATTTTTCTAGAAAATGATTATATAGAAATTTGAATATGCATTAAAGATATTTGTTGTAAATAAAGTATTTCTCAATACTGAATACTGCAAATGAAAGTTGATTCTTATATTTTGAAATTGTATTTTGAATGTTCGTTATTAGAGTAGGAAGTATGCATATTAGTAATAAAATTATTATTTTAACTATTAAATACATACATTTATAATAAATTATTGTTGAATTTAGTATTATAATTGTTAAGAATTATGCATGAAGTTAAAGAATAAACAAATAAATAGAAAATGTTATAATAAAAGTATGTGTGTAAAAGCATATAATAAAATACGTGTGTGTGTGTATGTGTGTATAAAACAATGAGTTAGTTAACAAGGTTAAATTACAAGGTTACAATATTGATTATTGAAATTTGCACTGAATTGAAATTAAATTTTAGTATAAAATTATAAATAGCTTTTAGCATAATATGTTCTGTTTAAATGTTATATGCTATTATTTCTTTAATTGTTGAAAATTATATGTAATAATTATTTGGTTAAGTCTTACTTTGAATTTAAAAAATTTTATATTAACATTACATTTTATATTAAAAATTCTTAATACAAACACAAATCTAATTATTGATTTAAATTTTTACCTGAGAACTGGTGAATGACACTTTTTTCTCAATGATTTTTCTAGATAATAGAGGTAAAGTGTGCTTTCTTCCGCCATGTTTCTCGTTTAAAAATCGATCGTGAGAAATATCGATTATACTTGAGAATCATAAGAAGTATATTGCATATTTTTCCGTTGGGGCGTTGTAATCGCTTGTTTCGCACGAAATGATAACTTGGAATAAAAAAATAAAAAACTCTGATCTAAATCAAATACATAAAAATTATAAGAAAAGAATGAAAATATTGACACACTTGATGAAAAATTATCAATACTTAACTGAAACATGAGAAATTTTATTATATTACACAGTAAAACTATTATTTAGGTTATTAAATACGTACATCCTTATTAAATTATTGTTAAATTTTAGTAAAGTATTGGAATTACCTTATTAAAGTGTTGGAATTAAGAATCACGTAATATAAGGTTAAAGAATCAACAAATGAGTAGAAAATATTACAATAGAAGTAAAAGCATATTTTATATATATATATATAATAAAAAAGTTAGTGATATTACAAGGTCACAATATTTGCATTGGTTAGAATTAAATTTTGATATAAAATTATAAATAATTTTAGCATGATATGTTCTGTTTAAATGTTTATATGCTACTATATCTTTAATTGTTGAAAATTATATGTAAGAATTATTTGATTAAATCTGAAACTAAAAATTCACGTTTTATATTAAAAATTCATGACACAAACACTAATCTAACAACTATTGATTTATATTTTTACCTCAGAACTTTTAAATGATTTTTCTGGAAAACACTTCCTTCTTTAGAGGTGAGATGCTTCATTCCGCCATGCATCCCGCTTAAAAATCGACTATGTAGAAATATCGATTACGTTCAAGAATCATAGGAAGCCTATTGCATATTTCACCGTTAGCGCTGTAATCTGTAATTAAATTAAACCCAATACGCGCACATTTTGCACGAAATGTTAACTGAAAATAAAAAATAAAAAGTTGTAATCTATATCGAATACACAAAATTTGTGAGAAATTTTTAAAAAAGAACGAAAATATTCGTACATTAGATGAAAAATTAATTAAAGTTAGTACTTTAAACTGTGATAATTTTGTAAAAAAAATTGTAGAACAATGTTCAATAAAAATAGAACAAAGTCTCGAGTTTGTTTCGTTCAAAGATATTTATTTTTACATCTATTATGTTATTAAAAAATATATTTCAATCAATTTTTTTAATACTTTTAAATAGATGTAAATAATCAAATATATAATAAATTTTTCATCCCAATTTCCATCAATCGCTATTTTAAATCGTTAGATTCCTTCGTTGGAGAAGTACCATAATAATGTTCAATTCAATAAATAACTTTCGAAGCAGATATGATAACGCTATCTATATTTTTTGATTTTAATTCTCATCATTGACTAATTAGTCAATGTTCTCATTACTAGTAGTGCTACGATAAAACCTGCTCACATCAATACGACAAGATGTAACACAAAAATAGTAAGGGGATTCTAGAATCCCGAAATCTTAGGCCAAAAAGTAGCTCTATTCATATATGCATATCGTCTGTGCCTATGGTTATATACGTGAAATACAGAATACACTTCTTACGATTCTCGAATGTAATCGATATTTCTTATGATCGATAGGTGAGAGAAGTACATAACCATAAACTCGGATGTGTATGACATTGAAGTTAATTGTGATATTTCAATTTTGTAATATGTGATCATAACATGATTTGTAATAATGACCAAAATAGTGAATTTGGTAATTTTCAAGAGACTTATAATTGGATCGAGTGCAAATCTATACATTTTCCAGAGAAGGTATATTTTTTCAATTTAAGAACACGTCAAAGCACATGGTCCAGACCAGTGCCAAGAGATGTGCAGCTTCAACATTATAACAAAAAACCGGTAAAAAATTTTTTTTCTTAAAAAAAATATTAAAGATCTGTTAATTATTATCTATGAATGAATTATTTTTGTCACTTAAATAAAATCAATTACACGTAACTGCCATGCAAAAACATATAGGTTAATTTTGTTTGTAAATGTATTTAATCGCGAATAGTATATTAAGGAATATTAAAACTTTATTTATTTGAACAATTATAAAAAAAAAATAAAGCAAGAATATATTTCTACAGAAAACATACAATAATGATTTCGTGTCTGATATAAACAGTTCAATAATGATATCGTCGTCAGAAGATGAAAAAAAGAACGGCAATTATATGAATAAAAAAAAAGTTATCAATAAGAAACACGTTATAACAAGGAAAGTCAAGAAAAAAATGTATAAAAAAGGAACTTGCAAGAATTCTGAGATTCTTACGCGTTCGCCCTACGAACTTACTGCTATAAACTATTCCAATAACAATGAATATTTTGATAATACGAACTGTATTTCCAAAGATGTCCATATAAAAAATAATTATTCAAAGTTACAGGATTTTTGCTTTCAAGAAAAAGAGATTTACAATCATTTCAATAAGTCAATTGTACCGAATTCTCATAAGTTATCTATACTTAATATAGAAAAAAACAAACAATCTCCGAATAAAAATAAGATCATCTCTACTCTAAATGTGCAAAACATAACTTCCAGTTTCCTACCGCAAAAAAAAGAAACAAATGAAAATGCAAAGAAACTTAAAGAAACGCAACTGAAAGAATCGAAACTGGAATCATCAAAAATTATCGGTGAGATGCATGGTAAAGTGCTAAATTATGATTCCGTCAAATCAAAACTTCCGCCTGGAATAAAAATTACGAGACTTAGCGATAGCAGTACAACTTTGTCATCGTGGCACAATGATGACAAAACTGTTCAACTTGCTATTCCGAATAATTTCGAAATTCTTAATGCAAATTTGCACATTAATCTGAGTGAATCAGATTCAAGTAGTACTTCTTGCAGCTGTAGCAGCTCTTCAACGTCATCTGATACAGGTAGCACGTCTACTTCGGATATCTCTGAAAAAGAATAGACACGAAATACTGAAATGACTTTTTGATGTAAGCATTTTTAGTTTTACAGTATTTTTAATTCTTAATTTTACAGTAAAAAGAACAGAATGAAATGTTTGTTGTGACTTGTGAATTTTATATTTGAATAAATGTTATAAAATAAAAGATTATAAAATATGTGTCTTAAATCAACGTTGTTTCGCTCGAAATATAAAAATACATGTTTTTATTCATTCTGTCATACTTTATATAGCTTCACCCTATTTGCAGTTTTCATTGGATAAATAATAGACAGTATATGGAACTATAAGACACGTTTGTTGATACATCTTTACAGAAATACATATAAGTTACACTTTTATAAAACTTCTTTTGTATTTTTTAATATGCAGTACTTAATAATAAAAGGCAAACTATAATTTTTTTGAGTTTCGAATTCTAGTGATCCATTGATTCAAAAGTTATAAGTTATATGTATTTAAATTTCCATCCTTAGCACACCAAAGAAAATATAAAAAAAGATTTTTAAAAGGCATCTTAAAACGAAGTTTTACCGACATAAGTATGACATCTATTAGATAGCAGAAGAACGAGCTTACATTCTGTTTTTCGATTTCCTTACGGCAATGATGCTAGCAAAAATCATGGCCGGTTTTCAGCTTGGCATATGGCAGACGTTACCTCGACACAGCCGGTGCAACCGCGACTATTATCCGCGTTGCCGTTGACGAATCACTACGATCAAAACGTAGGTAACTACTATAGGTTCAAGCCGGAACTATGATAAAGAACTCTCGTTTATTTCTTTGAAGAGTAAAGGATAAACGTCTTCTACTATAGTTCAATATATCTAGTAGTTTTTGTATCTAAAATATTATCTCTTTTAATTATCATTATACCTAAAATTATATTATCTTAATTTATTATAAGATCTCTATAATTACCAATATTATTTATGGAATCAAGACTAAAATAGAACGAAAAAAAATATAAAAAAATACTTATAAATATATCCGTACAATATTAGGACAGCAAATTATGCAATATGTTTCATCATATAAAATTCAGATACGAATGATAGAATATAAATGAGGATCTTACGGTAGTTTGTTTTCCAATATAGTGTATATATTTAATGTTACGTTATATTATAAATAAAAGATACAAGATCGATAACGAATGTTTTAACGTTGAGAAAATAGCAAGGTAAAGAAATACAAGGACGTGGTACCAAGATTATTCGAAGACTACGTCCTCATTATTGGCGACGTAATTTTAACGTGTAACGACTTGAGGGGTCCCCGGACATGGCTACGTAGATAAAGATCGACGCGCTGGCCGTGAACTTTGCACCGTGAGAAGAGTTTTCTTCGCTTAACAAGTCACACCGAAGTTCCCGCGCTTCGAAACAATGAATCCTTCCACGCGGTGAATAACCGTAGTCATTTCCAGGATTCTTAATGGAATGAGAAGGGAAGTCGGCGGATGGTTTCGCGATCTCTTATTGTACTCTGTACATGGTTTTAAATTTTAATAACTTGAAAACAATAAAACGTAAGACAGATGAAGAGAAGAAAATAAAGAAAAAAACTCGTATAATAAGTAACTTCTATAAATCGAATAAATTTTTTACATGCTATAGGTAACATCAAGTTTAGAAAGAGAATTTAACAAAACACTCTACTATACTTTACTATAAATAAAACTCATTATAATTCTTAATAGATAAAACAAATCTCTATTTAAATTCTAATTCTTTAACTATATTCATAAGAATATGAATTTGTACAAAAATTTTTATGCTAGCGTGGATATATCTTATATCTATCTAAACTTTCATTAAGTTGTAAAAAATTTATATTATTAAATGTACATTAATATTGAATTGATTGTTTAGTTAGAGACACAATTACGCATGGAAAACGTATATTAATTTTCATATTATCTACAAATATGTACCTGATTTTGTATGCAAGTATTACTAAAAGCAAAATTAATATATTTAGAATTAATTTCAATTTAATATATATAAACAACTTACATTAATAATTACTTCAATTCATTAATTGAAGTAATTATTAATGAAATTGAATAAAAGTAATAAAGTAAGAAAATTATAGTGCTTTTTTTATTTGTCGATGTATGGAACATCGTGTCCCCGTGTTGTGCTTAACCTCTCTACTAGTGGTTTGCTAGTTCTTCACAACGGTATGTTGCATACTACACGTGATGAAAATCCTAACCTCAATATAAAGAAGTAATCATGGGACGTCGTAAAAAGGTAATATTTTTATTTCAATTAATAATTTTGGTTAATAGTTTTTTAATATATATGCAAATTAATAAAGTATTCAAATAATACAATATATTGTAATAAATAACAATAAATAACAATATATTCAAATAATAAAATAAATTGTAAATTAAATAGATTAGAATACATAAATATGTTTTTTAATAATGTACGATATAATTTGCAGTATAAAACCCAGAAAATAATTTCTCCTTTATCTTTTCATAAACATTATGTAGGGTCGTTGTGTGAAAAAAAATAAACAAATTAATTCAGAAGAAAGTTCAGATGTGATAAAAGCACCTCATTCCTTTGTTATTCATCGTGGACTACATACTGGAGAACATATTATTGAACTTACTAAAGACTTTCGTAAAATTATGGAACCTTTTACAGCAATGTCTTTAAAGGAAAGGAAAAAAAATACAATTAAAGATTTTATATCAGTAGCTAGTGTATTTCATATTACACACATGTGTATATTTACAAGAACAGCACAAGGAATGTATTTCAAACTATGCAGGTATCAAACTTGATTATATTATTTAAATATTAATCCTGATAAATATCATTAAATAATTAAAAACTTAATTTGTAATAGATTACCAAGAGGGCCAACACTCACTTTTAAAATACATAGTTTTTCCTTATCGCGTGATGTGATATCTTTATTAAAAAAGCAAATGGTATATGAAGAATTATTTAAAAATTCTCCATTAGTAATCCTAAATAATTTCAGTGGAGAAGGTATGCAACTGAAGCTTATTGCTTCTATGTTTCAAAATATGTTTCCAACAATAAATCTGACTTCAGTAAGTTTCTTTTTACAGAATAATTCTAGATTATATATTAGATTATAGTTTTTCATTTATTTAATCATTTTTTAATACTTTTGTAGGTTAATTTAAGTACAATTCGTAGATGTCTGAGCTTAAATTACAATTCTATATCAAAGACAATTGATCTCAGGCATTATGCTATTAAAGTAGTACCTATTGATGTATCAAAAGGCATTAAGAAATTAATTCAAGCCAAGATTCCAAACTTGTCTAAATGTGAAGATTTCTCTGATTTTTTAGCAAAAGGAACAATCTCTGAAAGTGAAGCTGAAGATGATCCTTCAAGTCATGTTATATTACCACAAACATTATCCTCACGTGGTAATCATGCAAATAATAAAAGTGCAATCAAGGTCTTTGAATTAGGTCCTAGATTAACAATAGAGGTGAGAAATAATTAATTTTTCTTAAATAAATTTTGTGTAACATGTAACTATTGGAAATTAACATTCTTCTTTAAAATACTTTTAGTTGATAAAAGTTGAAGATGGAGTTTTAGATGGTGAAGTGCTTTTCCATGAGTATATTCACAAATCCGAAGAAGAAAAACAATTAATAAAGAAAAAACGAGAAGCAAAAAGGAAGTTGAAGGAAAAAAGAAAAAAGATACAAGAAGAAAACAAAAAGAAAAAAGAATTACAGAAACAAGAACATAAAGAAAAATCTTTAAAAGGAATTCAAAAGAAAAAAGAAAATGAAATATTATTACAGAAAATTGCAAAAGAGTCAGTTATGGAAAATAATATAGAAGATGATGATATACAATATTACCGTGATGAAATTGGAGAAGAGCCTGACAAAGGTAATTTTAGTCTTTCATACGGTCAAAATGACTCAATTAACTAATTAATTAATTCTTAATTTATATGTTAATTTATTTTTGTTTAATTATTTAGATTTATTTGAAAGAAAAGTTGGTGAGAAAAGGCCTAAGAGTATATCTAAATG
Source organism: Melipona beecheii (assembly GCA_032399605.1). NCBI lineage: Eukaryota > Metazoa > Arthropoda > Insecta > Hymenoptera > Apidae > Melipona > Melipona beecheii. The sequence continues at coordinate 14,486,129 of JAUCMO010000505.1, forward strand.
TAAAGTAAAAAAACAGAAACTTGACAAATCATAATCAATATGGAAATTAATATAATTGTATATGTATGGAATAGAATATTATTTAATAAATCTAATTTTATTATATAATTGTAAAATTCTAAAAATATTTAATTTCACCTTATAATTATGTCAAAAAATCAGTTATTTCTTAATAAAATCATGAATTTGAATCACAAATTTAAAAATATATATCATTTTTAATTAGATTGCGATTATTTACAGTCTTTATAACAAATATATGAATATATGGTACAGGAATTATCAAGTTATAATTTTACTGATTGAATAAAATACGCGATCATTGCACATATATAAATTAAATAAAAGTATTTTGTGCCTTTTAATTTTTTGCAGTATCTAAATACTTAATAAATCTTATGACTATTCTATTGATTAGATTTATCTTACAATTCATTCGGTCCCAAAGCAAATTAACTTTGTGCTTCTTCTAATTCTTTTATCCGGTCTTGTAATTCCTTTATTTGTCGAGATCGAGATCGACATAAATCTTTCATTAGCATCTTTTCTTTTTCTAATTTTTGAATTTTCACATAGTCCTATGTGAACATTACAATCTCATATATAAATACTGTAAATTCATTAAAAGATAATATGCATTAATATTTTTTCTTACTTCAACAACTCCACTGTTAGTGCTGCAGAAACGCACTAAATCATTGGGTATTGTTTGACAACCTTGATCTCTTCTATTAACACGCCATCGTCTACAAATATCACATTCCCACGCATTAACATCATTTAAACATTTTTGTAATTGCCTTACTTCGTTGTTTAATTCTGCATTCTATATATAAAATTAAATATTTATAATAATTATTACAATTTAAAGTTTCCGAGTGTACGTCGTATCCAATGAAAATTATAGCTGTTTCAGTATTATAATTGCATTTTCATCATATCAATATACTATGTAATGCACAGTCATTCATTGGAATAGACATACACTCGAAGCCAATTTTCAATAATATTTATGCTATATAATATACCTTATTACGAAACACAAGTACAAGCTCTTCTAATTCTTTACATTTTCTTTGATACGGGAAATTTTCACTTTGAATTTGTACTTCTAATGTTGCAATTTTCCCATTTTTCGATACTAACTGCAATTCTAATTCATGAATCTTTTTTTTCAATTGTTCATATTTATTTTCGTATTCACGAAGGATACTATCAGATGTTGCAGTTCTATCTTGCTTTCTTGTGCTACCTTTAAATACATTTCTGTCATCACGTGTTGATTGCATATCAGTTTCTACATTATATTTACGTATGATTCCCACATATTGTTTTAATTCATTATTAAGTTCTCCATTTTTCATTGTTAAGTCTTGTACTTTATTGACATATTCCGCAATTTCTTTATCTTTTTGATTCAACAAGAATTTATGAGCTTCTAATTCTTTTATTATTCTATTCCTTTTTTCTTCAAGTTCTGTAACACGATTACTTGATTCTTCTAACTTATTCTTTAAACTTTTATCCAAATTTTCTGACTGATTCGTATGTATTTGCTCAAGTTCAGTACCATCTATTTCTTTTTTATAATTCAGTTTTGCTTGTAATTCTGAATTTTCCTTTTTTAAGGTACGAATAATACTTTCATTTTGAAATCTAACATCGTCCTCTACGTCCATTTGTAATCTCATTTTAAATGCTTCTATCTGATCATGAAGGTCTTCATTTTCTTCCTTAAGATTTTTTAATTTGTCCTCTGTCTCTTTAACAAACACATTTTCTGATAAATGGAAATACAACTTATCTTCTAATTTTGAAATTTCAGCATCTCGTTGACGAATTATTTCTGCATATTCTTCTACTTCATTATCCAGTTCCTTATTTTTTTCAATCAATTGTTGGATTTGACTAACGTATTCTTCAATTTCTTTATCCTTTCGATTCAATATTATTTTTTTATCTTCTAACTCTAATGCAATCTTATTTTTTTCTAGAAGAAGTATATCGTATTTTCCTTCGTCTATTAATGAACTTGAAGTTGAATGTTTGGACTTACATAACAAGACTGTTTTCTTCAATTCATCATTTTCTTGCAATAGAAATTTGTATTTATTTTGTACATCTACCAAGTCTTTTAAAATCTGATTTTTAATTTCTTGCAATTCTTTTACACGATTGCTTGCACCTTCTAAATTATTTTGCAGTCTTTTATTCAATTCTTTTAATTCTTCTAGTTCCGCTTCTGCTTTAATTTTGCTTGTACTGTTTCTAATTCTTCTTTCTAGTCTTGCATTTTCTTCTCTTAGTTCTTCATATTTTTCTTTCAAAGTATTTAATTCATCTATTAAAACTACATTTTTATTATTCAATTCATTTAATTGTTTACTTAGGCCAGAATTTTTTATTTCTTCTGAATTTAATTTATCTTTGATAATTTCCAGCTGTTCTTCTCTTTCTCTTTTCAGTATCTCTATCTTTTCTTTACATTGTTCTATGGTTAATTTTTGAGTTTTGACATGTTCCTTTAGCATTTCATATTCAGGTATAATTGTCTCAAGTTTTATTTTATATTCAGATAACATATCGCATTTATTTTTTAAAATAATTGTGATTTCTTCGATTTGCGAATTCTTTTGCTCAATCACACGATTCACTTCATTATAAGCCTGTGAAAATTGTTCAAGTTCTGTAGTTATTTTTTCTATATTTTGATTGTTTTTTTTTATTTCAATCGATTTCGCTTCTACGATATTTTTTAATTGTTTTTCATTTGCTTCAAGTCCCTCAATCGTATTATTTAATTCCAAATTTTTGATTTTATAAGACTCTATGGTCTGAACTAGATTATTTATTTTCTCCTCGTATATTTCTTTTTCCGAATCAAATTTTGACTGCAACTCTATTTCTTTATTTTTAAATATTTCCTGTACTTTTTTTTCTTTTTCTTGAGCTACAAGAATTGCTTCTTCCTGTTGACTGTCAATCTTACATTGTTTATCAATTTGCAAATAATTAAGATCTGTTTCTAGTGCTACTATTTTTTCTTTAAACATTTCGTTTTCATAAGTAGTTTCTTTAAAAAGATGCTCTAATTGATACATTTTATTTTGATATTCTTTATGGATACATTCTTTTTCCATTAAGTCTGTTTGAAGTTTTTCAATTTCTATTTCTAGTTCTTTGGCCCATATTACAGTACGTTTCTCTGTATCTATGCACTGTTGTTTCTCCTCCTCTATTTTTTCCTTTTCCTTTTCGTATGTTTCTTTCATAGTTTTAATTACTTCTCCCTCTTTAAGCACAAGTGTTTGTAGTAAAATTACAAAGATTTCATTTACAGTTTTATTTGAGAACTCTGGTACATTTACATTATATTTAAGTGACCTAAGTTCTTTAATCATACATTTTCGAATTTCCTTTAATTCTTCATTGAGTTTCTCGTTATGGTAGACTAATTCCTTTTGTTCATTAATTAAGCATTCTTTTTCTGTTACTATTTCATTCAATTTTTCTTTGATATTTCGTAGATTAGTAAGTTCTTGTGTCAAATTCAAATTTTCGTCAATATATTTATTTAATGTATCATTTAATTTTTTTATATTTTTATCGTATTCTTCGATATGCTGCTGATATTGTTGGACTACTAAATTAAGTTCATTCTTATATTTAATTTCTGCATTGTTCTTAATTTCAATTACTTCAGCTTCTGCTGTTTGTAATTTTTGTGCGAGTTCATATTTTTCTTGTTCTTTTTCTTGCAGAAGTTTTTTTAGATAAATAATTTTCTCTTCATATTCCTTGAAGGAACAATCTTCATTTGTTGTATTCTTTTCAAAGCTGTTTATATATGCTTCCAATTCTTTGATTTTTGATATATTATGTTGTTCTAATTCTTTACTTTGTACATTATCTTTTTCTAATTTATCATATTGTTCCTTTAAATGTTGTAACTCTTTTTTTTTGCATTCACTTGAATTAATTAATTCATTTTTCTCGTTTGTAACTAAAATTAATTCATTTTTTAGAGATAAGATATGTTCATTTAATTGATTAATCAAGGAATTCTTATCTTGTTCTTCGCGTTTTAAACTCTCTAATTCTACTTCTAACATTAGTCTTTGTGATTCTAATTCTTTTTCGCGCTTGGAAAATTGATTAAATTCTGCATTTTTATTGGCTAATTCATTCTCAAGAATTTGTATTTTCTTTATTACAGTGCTTTCATTATTTAATATCGTTTTTTGCAAGCCTTCATTAGTATCTTTTAAGTTATTTATCTGATCTAATAAATTCATCTTCTCAGTTTGAAATTCATTGAGCACAGTAGTAAAATTCATGCTATTTTCCTTTATCTTATCTATGTCACTTTTTATATGGTCAATATAATTTTGAATTTGTTCTATTCTATTTTCATTTCTGTCCAGAATTTTCTTTGATGTAGAAGCGTCTGTATTAGATTCAGTCATATCACTTTGGAATTGTTTTAATTCATCACATTTATCATCGTATAAAATCAAAAATTTATCATGTTCAGTTTTTAAAGTTTGTATCTCATCATTCAAACTCTGAATCCTTTCTTCAATGAAGCTTACATTCATTTCATCCACAAAAATAACATTTGAAGATACATGTAGACTTGAATTTAATTCTTGATTTATTTTGTGTTTCAAAATTTCAGTGCACGCGCACTTGTCATCGAACTTTCGTTGTAAATCTTCCAGCTTTTGATTCAAATTTTTTGCTTCAAGCTTAAGAGTCCTATGACTTTCGTTCAAATTTCTTAAATGCTCGCATTGATTGCAAGACGTTAATTTTAAATCACTAAGCTTTTTATTTAAACATGTCAAATAATCGATTTTGTTCTGTAATGCTATCACTTTATTTGCCAGTGTTTGATGAGTTTCTTCTTGTAATACTTCATTTTTAGTTTCATTACTGTCGATACTATCATTAAATATTTTTGATAAATGTAAAGTACTCTCATTTTCTAAATTTTCTAAAAGATTAGTAGAAAATTTTGTATTTTCTTCGGATAGTATTGTTATTTTTGTTTTTAATTCTGCAATTTCTGCTTTTAAGATATTATTTTCTATCTTTACACGTTCGATGTCATTTTCAGCAAAATGTTCATTTGTTGATAATAATCGTTCTATCTTACTTTTTAATATATTACATTGCTCCTTCAACATGTCGTTTTCTTCTATTTTATCTATTAAGTCTGTAGAAAGCTCATTATTTTCAGCTAGTAAATACTTATTATTTTCTTCAATATTAGCTATCTTCTTCTTGTAAATACAATCGTGATCATATAAAAGTGATTTACTTTCTTTGATACTTTCAAGTTCTTTGTTTTTCTCTGTAATAGAAGTTGATAATTCAATATTTTCTGTTGTTAATTTATCAATTTTATTTTGATATGATCGTAACAACTGTTCTTCATTACATACTACTGACATTTTAGATCGTATAGATTCTAATTGATTATTCAAAGCTGCTAAATCACTTTCTAGTGTGATTTTTTCATTCGTAACTTCAGAAATTCGCGCATAGAGTTCATCAATTGTTTTCTTAAGATTAAATTCTGTTTGTTTTGCATTCTCTTGTTCTGTGGTTAATTTTGTAGCCATTTCCATATTTTCAGTTGTTAACAAGTAAATAGTTTCCTGCAATTTGTTTATGTCTGTTTTAAGGTTTTGGACATCATTTTTTATATCTTCCAGTTCTTGACTTTTTAGATGAAGAGTTTCTTCTAATTGGTTTTTCCCTGCTTCCATATTTAAAATTAGATATGAAATATCTGCATTACTTATTCTTGAAGAAGACAAAATAGATTCATTTCCTAAAAATGAATGTTGATCTAAATTTTCATTTGCAGTCTGAACATCTGTTACACCTTGTAAATTATCATTTATGGTGCTTTTCCTTAACTTTAATTCGTTACTTTCTGAAGTAATATTTTCCATTTGCGTATCTATTTCCTCTGACGTTGCAATTTCCTCTGTTATAACTGATTTCAATTCAAGAGTTTTTTCTTTTACTTCAGCGTTTAGTCTGTTATAAAGATTTTCAAATTTGTTTCGTTCTGATAGAATAATTTCTATTTGTTTGTTTAATTCAGAGATCTTTTTTATTGATTCTTGATTTTCAATTTGTTCCGATTTTAATGCGGAAGTTTTTTGATCCAATTGAACACATAATTCAGTATTAACGTACTCGTATTTATCTTTTTGAGATGTTATACTTTCAATTTGTACTTCTAATTCAAAAATTTTTTCTCTTGTTCTCTCATTTTCAGTTTGTTTTGCTATTATTTCGTCGTTCAATTCAGAAACTTTTTGTTTTAATTTGACATGTAATTCATTATCAACACGTTCAAGTTCATCTTTTTTACAAGTAATATTTTCAATTTGGTTTTCCAGTGTTGAAATTTTTTCCATTGCTTCTTGCTTTAAAGCATATGCTGATTCAATTTTTGATTCCAAGTCTATAATTTTACTATTTAATTCATCTTTTAATTTATAATTTGCACATTCATTTTCATTTTTGTCTGAAATAAATTGTTCAATATGTTTTTCTAATTCACTTATTTTTTTAATTGCTTCTTCTTTTTCAGTTTGCTCTGAAGCAATTTTTGATTCGAATTCTAACGATATATGATTTAATTCGGCGCGCAAATTATCATTTATGTTTTTAAACGTATTATTCTCAGACATAATATTTTCAATTTCTGTTTCTAAATCTATTACTTTTTTATTTAATATGTCAGTATTTGAACTATCTGAATTTGAACTATTTTTTAAATTTTCTAATTCTACAGATTTTTTATTTAATTCTACATATAATTTTCGACGCATGTCCTCAAATTCATTTCTTTCAGAAGTAACATTTTCAATTTGCTTTTCCAATTCCGTAACTTTTTTCGTCAAATCAATATTAATGCGTTCAAATTTATTTTTTTCGGAAATAATACTCTCCATTTGTTTTTCTAATTCTGATATTTTTTTCATTTCTTCTTGTTTTATATTTTCCTCAGACATCATTTTTAATTCTAATTCCGTTGTCTTTTTTTTTAATTGTGCACGTAATTCACGACTAATATATTCATATTCATCTCTCTCGGAAGTAATATTTTCAATTCTTTTTTCTAGTTCTGAAAACTGTTTCTCTCTTTTGAAATCTGATTCTTTTTTTGAAATATTTTGTTTTTCAATTTCAGTTAATTTATTACATAATTTAGTAATTATACACTCTAAATTTGTTTCTTCTGTAAATTGAAGAGCTGCAAGCTGTTCTTTTACGTCGGAAGTACATAGTAGTTTATAAGATTCTGACATTGAATTATTTTTTTCAATTTGTTGTTTTTCCTCCTCCTAAAAACATAAATTACATATAAACAATGTGTAGCGTGCCGATCTGAATAAACGTATCGTGCGAAGATTTGATAGGTAACTTGCTGCCTTCAACGTTAATGAAGGACAGCTGGTTCAAAGTTTGATTGGATGTTAATTCACTCGTCAGGAGTAAGGAATGATTTGAATAATCTGACGAACATGAACTAAGTAAATAAGAGTAAGTAAGGATAAATAAGTAAAAGTGAGTAAAAGTAAGTTGATGAACGTGAAAATACTGTGAAAAAACTGAACGCATTGAAAATGTTAAATGTAGACGCACTGTGATCTTACAATCCTGGACTCGCTTGACTCTCTTGCTGAACTACTGAAAACTGACTTTTTTCTAATATTTACGATTACTTTATGGGCCTATTGTTCAGGGACATGTCTCCCATATTATGTTTTATGTGTTTGTAAAGCTTGATTGTAGGGCCAAGGCCAGAGGGACGCGTTCCTTACATCCACCTCTTATTATCCCTGGCTCAATGAATTTGTCTTTTGCATCACGGTTTGGCCCTCACTTCGGTAATACCGAACACAACGAATGTATCATTATATGTATAATTAATTAATACTTACTTGTACACAGCTATGACTTTCTCGACATATTAATTGTTTTTCTAAAGTCGTAAACTCACGAAGTTCTACATATTCTTTTGTTAAGTCACTGATACATCGTCGTAAAACATGTTTTGGTGTCGAAGGTGAAATTTGATAACTGTTATGAACAGAATAAATTAAAATTATACTATATAATTTTACAATATATACCTATTTTAGTCTTCGTTACTTACCTCACAGTTTGAGTAGCAATGTTACATTTTTCTGGCATTTCATTAAAACTACTATTTTTAGATTTGATATTGCATACATCATCAACAAATGTAACTCGACGTTTTGTTACAAATATTTCTTCTTCACTATCACTTATACTTTCTCTAGATTCACGATCTCTTTCACTTTCAAATAATTCTAATTCAAAATCAGTGAAAGCTACTTGAAATGCTAGAAATGAAAAATAATATATAATTTACAGAAATAAATATGATATATGTGAATCAAAATATCACGACAAATTTACTTTGATTCGTTATATCTATAGATTGAATAATGCTTTTTCTTTCTGGCTTTTCAAATGATACTTCTTTTATTGTTGGCAAACCAGATTTAAGCTGAAATACCGGCAAATGTTGATTAAAGAGTGCAGGACCACTCCACGTTTGTCTTCGTTTATATTTGCATTTAAATGAACGTTCTTGACTTATATTATCTCCAGAAACAATACGAGTTTTTAGTAATTCTATGCGTTCTTCTAATAATTGATTAATGCGATCTTTTTCTTGCAATTTAGATTCCATTTCTTCAACTTTTGCGGATCGATTTTCATTCTTTGTTTTCTGAAATAACAAGTCTATGCAATTACAATTCAAAGTAAAATGAGAAATATTAAAAATTTATTATAATAATTCAACAAACCTGTAATTCTTCTTGAAGTATAGATATTTGTTTTGCATAGCGTTTCAAAAGTGCTGCATCAGACATGACTTCATTAATTTCTGGTTTGTTTTTTACACTTTTCGCCCGGGAGGCAAAACTAAAATTAATTACACAAATTTCATAAATTTAGATTGATATTGATATCAATATATACAGTACTGATTTAAAAATATTTATCAACTAACGATAAAGTGCACTGAGTTTCTTCCAAGGCAACAGGAGTTACAGCACATATTATTGCTGTCATAGCATTACCACCCAGTGAATTTTGAAGTAATCTTGTTAATTTACTATCACGGAAATTAATATATTTTTGACTGTCTTGGGATTCACTTAGTTGCATAATTACTAAACCCAAAGTGGATAGAGACAAATTAATATGCCTTCCTTCTTTAAACCTCTCTCCAGTAGTTCCTGTTTGTCTTGCTCTTTCAGAACCAGCAAGATCTACTAAATTTAATTGTGATACTTGTATAGCACTATCTGAATCTCCTCTAACTTCTCTACTTTCAATTGTCTGAATAGAAAATTTATATTAGAATATTACAGTTAAACATAATATGTAATGTATAGTAATATGAACATACAATTCTAAATATAGTATGACTTCTACTACTGCGTTCATTCATATTAGTTTCCCCTACTCTTCTATTTTTATTTCCTTTTTTCATTATACATAGCACATTTTCAGGACTGTTTGTAATTTCTTCTTTACATTGCAAAATTACCTGTCCACTACTATCTTCTTTTATCTTTAAATCAGTCCCACTTTTATTCAAAAGATCATTTACTCTTTCATTGTAAATTTCTAAATAGGATACTCTATAAAAAATAAGTTATTTTTATGTACATATGACCATAATGAATGTTCTATTAATAAAAATATACATGTACAAACCTTAATAAAAATTCACGTCCATTAGTATTAGCAATAGCATTAAACATGTGTTCTATAGCAAGTGGTATAATCCCTAGTTCTTCTCCATTACCTATCATAGTATATGTTTTACCAGAACTTGTTTGACCATAAGCAAACACTGTCCCATTAAAGCCATTTACAGTAGCATTAACAATTGGTTTCACAATTTCAAATACATCCAAATTGGAAGCATTCATATCAAAAATATGATCTGTAAACATGTTAAAAATACTCAAAATATTAACAAAATATTAACAATTGCAAATAAACGTCGTTGTCATAATGAATGTAATAAGCAATATGTACATACCAAAATAAAATCTGCCATCTCCACGTTTCTTTATCTCTTCATTTGTAGAAACGATAGAATTGTCTTGAACTATCCATTGTATCATTGAATTATCATCTTTTTCACGTTTGATTAAAGGTCTTACTTTAATAACTACTTTTATACTGTCTGACATGTTTATTAATTTTTTGTCCCAAATTACTGAATCTTAACCTCTTTTTCAATTAATATTTACTTTACTTATTTACGTATCCTTCAACATTTCTAAACTATAACTGCCATTTGAAAAAATAGCTTCTTCAGTGTTCGTTTGAAATTAAATTTTCTGCAATCTGATTGGTTCATTAAGGCATAAAACTGTTACCAATAAGATAGGTAACTAAATACAAATAAAATCTCTTTCGAATATAATTATATTATACTTACGTAAAAATATAGGCCAGTAATATACTTTACATCGATGTAAAGAAATATATTTTTAAATCACATTACATTTTAAATTATTTCGTTCAATTGGAATTGTAATAAATTGTTTTTTAAGATTATTCATAATCTTAAATGAGTCGAATTGGAAATATGATCATTGGACAAAGACCCTAACGGAATTTTTGAATTATAGCCAATCACGTCATAGTTGTTCAATTTTAAACGAAAGATCTTCGGCACGTTGCAGAATTCAAATTATAGTCAGAAACAGTGAACTTTTTACAGTACAGTACTGTGTTTTAAAATTTCGAAGTGACGAATCAGTAAATGAAATTAGTAAATAAATTTTTATAATTCCTGATAATCACTGTATTTCCGCTATTTGTAGTTACTTTTTTCACATTTCTACCATTGTTTTCTTATATTTTTAAAACTAATACTTCGCTTCTTCAATCAATATTTCATATTTTAGTTAGTGTTTTAATTTGAGGAATTTTATATAAAAAGTTATAATTATTAATTTTCCAATAATTTATTATATATTTATGTATATGTGTACATACGTATATGTATTTCTACAAAAATGAACATTAATTAACGCATCATATAATCACATATATATATATATATAAAACATTACTTTTTATGACTAGCATTATATAAGCTCCTATTTTGATATAATTTGTCAGTCTAAAAGTACAAATCTCCTTATTTAGATATTTTGTTTAAAATTATATTAAAATTATATTAAATTTGAACAGTGGTAACACTTGTATTTTAAAATATATTTCAAAAAGATCATTAGGCATTGTGAATTAATAACGAAATGATTTATAATGTCGAATTCATGATTGTTGAAAAATCTTTGTTCTTTAAAAATAATTGCTAAAATGTGTAGGCACAATAAAATATTCTATTTGTTCCTAAATTTTTGTAAATATGCAATAAATAATGATTTACAAATACTTTAACTTTCTCTGATCCGCAAGCAGAACAGTTCAATTGAGTTAGCTAGATGTTTTGGTTGGATTAGTTGTCTATATTCTTATAAATAAAGAATAGACACAATCCATTATTTGCTAACTATGCACGTTAATTTTTGGTACTCTTTTTTGTAACAATATACCGTTCTCTACACTCTATGCTGTGTTAAATTTCAATAACTCGTCTATCAAACAATCAGAAGCATGTCTCTACAATGCTTTAGTTTGGTGATTCTCTTTGGTCTCGAGACAAGACTAAAGATAGCATTATTCTTACCATTATATCTTACTCTGAAAGTGCTTTCCATTATACGGATCATAAGCATACGCTTGGCAATCCGAACATATATATTTTAAAACAACAAATAAATTAACAAATAACTTATATATAGAAATTACATATGACAATTTAATTTATGGACGGATTGGGAATGGATTGCTTGTCGCTAATCTTGATTTTTATAAAATTTTTTAATGTGGATCACAATGGAAATGATAAAAAAAAAGAAAGAAAGAAAGAAAGAACGTGTCCAATAATAAAATTATTCTATATCAGAATAATTTTTGAAGGCACCTAGAATATTGTACTGTGATAAATATACATTAGAATATAAAATATGGAATATAAGTACGTAATCAGTCCCAATTTCGTATAAAAAATGTATGTGTAAAAATTGCGAAATACTAAAAGTACCAAAAGTATCAAAATGTTATATTACTAGTTCTTAAATAACTTATGGTAATGAATTTTGAGTATTCATGACTAGTGTGAAATATAATAAATCCTGTTCCCATATACGGAAGAATTATTATACTATTTGTCTTGTAAATATCATTGAACGTACACTGGCAGTTTCGATATCTGATTCAGTCTGAAACAATATTATAAATAACTTATTTGAGCTGTGCTGATGGCGTGGAAGATCTATCGTAAGACGGTGGTGGAGGTAAAGCTAATGATGGCGGTAAACTGGTAGTACTTGTCAAAGTAGAATCCAATTTCCGAGCCTCATGTTCTAATAACACTGCATCTAATGACGGATCTTGAGCTACAGTTCTTAAAGAGTCCCCTAAGGCCTGTCTTAATTGTTGTATTTCCCGACCAGCTCTTGAACTTCGCAAGACGTACAATTGTCGACGTTTTATTTCTTGATTAAGTTGTTCGCGCAGTAGTTGTATCTATTATTCATACATTCATTATAATTTCGTAGATTATTTTATAATCATTTATAAAAGCTGAAAATACATAAACAAGAATAGAAATAAATACCTGATTTTCCAGACGTAAAACTTGTTGGCGGTGACTTTGTTCTCTCGCCTCTAACAATTTCTCAGCTTGTAATTGAGCTGCTCTAAGTCTTTCAACTTCTCCAGTTCTATCTCGGCTAAAATCAAATATTGAATGACTGTAACTCGATTTCATTCTTATGAGCTCAGCTTCCTTCTCTGCAAGTTGTGTTTCTAATCTACGAACTCTCAATCTTAACTCTCTATTTTCCTGTTCATAATGCTCTATATCGAAACTTGTGCCAAGCAATTCTGCATGTGCTTTTTCATAGCGTTCATAACTTTTACTACGGCTAGTCGATTTAAGTAACGATAACTGTCGTTCCAAATTGCGTTTATCAGCTTCTAACAATTTCATCTAAAACATATGTAATTAATACTTCTTCATTACAGTTTCCATCACAAATATTTACCTTGTCGTTAAGAGCTTCCATTTTTCCTCTCATTTCACTTCTCTCTCTTTGTACTATTTGCAATTGTCGTAATAATTCATCGCCTTTGTTTACACTTTCCTCTTGCGGATAAACAATCATTCTCAATTGGGATTCTAAGGCACAACGTTGTACTTCGTTATTTGCTAACTCATTTTGTAAATGAGTAATTTGATCCGTTAATGTTTGATTTGTGTGTTTTATATCACTCAAAGCTTGTTGCAAAGATTCTATGCGTTCAGATAAAATTCTGCGTTCATTTTCCGCATTTGAAAGTTGTTTTTGTAACTACAATATAATAAATAATAATATTGAAATATAATGACAATATTTTACAGATGATTTTATTACGTTGATACCTGTTTGTTCTTTTCGTTAAAAGTCTGCACAGAAGTCGTTAATTCCATAATATTGTGATGCAATGAATTAATTTCATTCTTTAATTCACTTTCTGTATTAGATGCTTTTTCTAATGCAAGATTTAATTGTTCTAATGTAGATTTCATTGAAGCACAACGTTCTTCTAAATTGATTACTGTTCGGTTTTGCATGTCATTTCGTTCTTGTAATTTCTAGAAAATTAACAAGTAATAATACGTATTTAATGTGTCTTAATTATACAATTAACATACATGAATATTTGCATCTTTTTCTTGTAACATCATTTGCAACCTTTGAAGATCACCTTCTAACGACATTCTTTGTAATTCTAATTTTGTAGCGCGGGATTCGCTTCTATTAAGTTCCTCTTGTAAATTACGTTTTTCATTTTCAACTTTGTTCAGAGCTTGTTTCAATTTGTCTAATCTTTCCTGCACACATTCATTCAATATATAACATTATGTAACTAGAAACATTTTATTCAAAATAATTATTTTATTTTATTCTTACTTCAGATTGTGCTTTTTCTTCGGAACTGTTACTGATCATCATTTCGAGATTGATTACCTTTTCACGCAATTGTTCGCATTCTTCTGTTTTTAGTTGTAAAGCGTTTAACTAAAACATACTTATAAGTAAAGAAACAAATTATCAGGATGTATGTAAAATATACCTGCATTTCGTAGCCGCTTTGTTTTTGAGATAATTTCACTTCTAATGAATTCTTTTCATCTTGAAGAATTCTTAAATTTGTTAATAAAGTGTTTATCTGCATGTCTGATCTATTCTGAATTTCTTGAGTTTCTGAGAATTGTTTTTTCAAGTTACACAATTCAGTTTTACAATCATCCTAAATTTGAGTAAACATATTTTAGAAAATTATAAATTATTAATATAATACTTTGCCAATTACCCTTTCACGTTCAATTTGAGCCACTTGTTGCATGAGAGATCGTACACCTTTTCTAACAACTTCAGGATCTACATCAAGTATCACATCTCTAGTAGAATCAATGTGATCTTGAGCTACATAATAAAAGTGATATATCATTTATAAATTATTTACGATTGTTATCATTTATACGTATTGCATGCATACTTCTTGCTGGACTCCACCTTCTTGACGGACTCATTAATTTGAAGGGTATGTTAACACTTCCATCCATTTGAATACCTGCAATTCGACGTAATGTAGAAGCTACACTGCTTAACTTTTGTTCGACTTCTTTTTTTGCCACTTCCAGCTGTGATAATTGAGCATCTAGTGCTCGAACTCGTCCTTCAGAACCACCAAGGCGAGCCTAATTAATGCAATGAATTAAATTTTTTATTTCGTTTTCACGAGACTCTATTTTTATCTTACTTTGAGTTCTTGAATTTGTTGGGATGCATCAGCCAAACAAACTTCCAAGTTATGTTTTTGGTCCTCGAGTTTTCTTTCACGACATCGACTATCCTCGAGGCGAACTACAAGTTCTTGTTCTCTAACTCTCCATCGCTCATTTTCTTCATCTGCGCGAGAACGCAATCTTCCGAGCTCCTGTCTAGTTACTTTCAGGCTGTTATCAACATCCATTAGCTGTCCAAAAAATGCCAATGAGAACATATTATAATTCGTTTAAAGTATTTCATACTTTACCTGTTTTTTAACTTGATGTAATTGCAGTTGCAAACGTTCTCTTTCTTCTGTTTCATTCGTTAGCCGGGCTTGCAATTCCTTTTCATCATTTTGTGCTTGCGCGTTATTCTGATGAGATTTCTGCAATTCATCTTGGGTGAAATGAAGCTGTTTCTGTAATTGTAACATCTCTTTCTCCATATCACGAATTTGTGCTTGAAGACGAGATCTGTCTGCATCTATATTTAATTTCATATCTTCCAATGCTTTAGAACGCAAATACAAAAGATATAAATAAACATGATATAATAAACGATTAATATTATAATATTGATTACCTGAAATTTTCTGGTACGATTCTTCTAATATTCTACTTTGTTCTCTTTTTTCGCTTTCGATACGTTTCACATGTTCGCGTAATTCTTTATTGCTACTGTTATACTTTTCTTTCTCGTATGTACAGTCAGCTAATTGCCTCCTAATATCCATTAATTCTTTACGCAATGTTTCGTTAAGATTTTCAGCTATAAATTTATATTTATTATCATGGGAATATTAAACACATCAATCTTAGAAGAAAATATAAAAACTACCATCTTTAAGCTTTCTAATAGTTTCATGCAATTGATTTTGCAAACTATCGACTTTATCTTCCGTCATGTGTAATTGAACTTGCAGTTCTTCGGATTCTCTTTGTGCTGATTCACGTTCTTTCCAAAGTTCTTCGATTTTTAGGTCAAACTTTATCTTTTCTTCGTCAGCTTTTAATTTGGTTTCGTCTAATTTTGTTTTAAGACGACTTAATTCATCGCGCAATTGATTTGTATTATTACGCTCCTGTTCGGTACGTGCTGCAGCTTCACGTTTCACTCGTTCTACATTATTCTTTTCTTCTTCCATTTCACGTAAAACAGTCTCCAACTTTTCCATTAATGCTTGCTGATCATGATGAGCTGTAAACACAGAAAACATTTTCTAATTTTTACTTTTTATGCTTTATATATATATATATATATATATATATATATATTTACCTATAAGAAGAGCTTGCTGTTTATCATTTTCTGCTCGAAGAAGAATTTCCTCGTGTTGTTGACACAAATTTTCTATGTGCTGTTGCATTTCATCGATTCTTTGCTGCAATTGGTTTATCTCATTATCTTTTTCTCCGGTAAGTTGCAACAGGGATTGTTGAAGTCGTTTTTCTAAGTTTATTTTTATCTGTTCCTGAAAATTAATTCAATTGATTTATTTGTATACATACTGTAATTTATATATACTGTAATTTATATGTTAATATTTATATATACTTTTTCGTCATTCAATTTTTTTATGTTTTCTTCACTATGCTTTTTCACGTTAGAAATAATTTGCTGAAATTCAGCTTCTTGGTCGCCACTTTGTTGTGTTAGAGTTTGTTTTATATCATGAGTTCGTTTCTCACTACTCTCCAATTCTTTCATTAATCTTTCCACTTGTCCTTTTAAGCTTTCTTGTTTTATCAATAATTCTTTCTGTTCCTTTTCTAATTGTGTTTTTTTTACATGCATATTTTCTAAATTAGTCTGTGTATCAAATAAGACACCTTCTAACGTTTCCTTTTCACTGCGCATTGATGCAAGTTGCTCTTGTAATCGCTGTACTTCCTTTTCGTTAGTTTCTAAAAGTACCTACACAACCAAGAATAATATTGCTTTGAAGAAGAGCAAGCGAATTTGAAAATGATTGTTTATAATATGTACCTGCTTCTCCTCATTGTCTTTTACAAGATCTTCTAAATTTCGATTTATTCTTCCATTCATTTCGTTTGCTTGTTCTAATCTTTGCCTGACTCTCATTAATTCTTCATTTAATGTTTCTTTTTTTCGAGCTAAAACTGACAATTGATTGCTTAAATCTCCACGCTCACGGGTAACATGTGCTGCTTCTATTTCAATCTTTTCCTTCTCGATCTCCAAAAATTTTACTTTTTCATTCAAAGTCGCTTTTTCTGATTCCAAATCGAGTCTAGTTTGTTCTGCTTGAAGTAATTCTTTTCTTAAGGAACCTAGATCACCTTGCTGATCAGTGCATTGATTTGCTAACTTATTTTTTTCTTCTGTTATCTAAATTTGATATATAATTGTTAATAATTGTTAATTAGCATTGAGAATATTTTGTAAAATATTACCTTTTTTAATTCTTCTTGTAATCTTTGTTTCTCTTGTTCGTGATTGCTGCAGACTGTTTCTAATTTTATTAAAACTTCTTGTACGTCTGATTTTTCTAATAATACACGTTCCAATTCTAGTTCTAAATCACCTACGTAGCGAGTGATTCATAAAAATTAATCTGTATTAAATATGTATCTATATTCACAGATATATACAATGTAAGCTATAAAATTAACTTTAAAACTATAAAACAAGAATATTATTTATGATAAAAATCACCTTTATTTTTTTCAATGTGTGCAATTAATCCATCTGTTTCTAATTTTTGTTGTTCTAACATATCTTTTGTGAGATATGCTTTATTTAGGTCTTCTCGTAAAGTTAGTAGCTCCTCTCTCATTTTACTGCATTTGTCTTCTTCCGACCGTAGATTCAATTCTCTAGTAATTTAATTTATGGATAGATTAATTGATAATAAATAAAAACAACGATTCTTATTTAACATACCTTAATTCTATATCTTTGGATAATCTACTGAGCTCACTTTGAAGATACAATTTTTCATCTTCCAAATTATCACAAAGTTTTTGCAACTTATTGTTAGCTTTCTGCAATTTTTCGCAATCACTATTCAAACTTTCCATCTAAAAATAAATATGCTGCATTAACGCGAACGATCAAACGTGTGCATTTATTGAAGAAAAATATATCATACCATGCTATTGATTTCTACTCTGCTTTTGTCAAGTGCATTTTTTTCTATTCTTACAATATCAAGCCCTTTTTGTAACATGTCTTTTTCTTGAGTAAGTTGTGAGCAGTGTGATCGAACTGCATCCAATTCAGTAATTAGTTCCTCCGCTCTTTTTTCTAAATTTTTAACATTCTCCTCTGCACTTTCACATTGTTTTCGAGTTGTTTGTAATTGTTCTTTATTAGTTTGCAATTTTACCTAATGCAGTAGATTATTGAAATATTATTACATAAAGTATTAAAGATATTTTGTAAGCTAAACTCTGTGCTTTTACAATTTACAATTTACCGAAATATACAATATAAAATCCTTCACACCTGGAGCTCATGTATAGTCAATTGATATTTATGTAGGGCTGCTTGTACAGCACTGATAGTACTTTCAGCAAAAGCTGGTATAGTGTTGCTTCTTGTACTCCTTTTTGGTGATTTTTGAGGGATTGGACCAGTGGGTGATAAATGAAGATGTGGAGGTGCTTGACTAGATTCGATTTCGCGAGTTTCCGCATCTTGAATTACAGCATGTGCTATGTCCCTTAATGCAGATTGTAAAATTTCTATATCATCTTGTAAACGTGAATTGCGATGTATTTCTGATTCTGCTTCTCCACATCTTTCTTCCTAAAAATCAAATATGATTATTACTATTTCATCTAAATTATTTACGGTTATATCCACACTTTATTTTATTATTTACCAAATTATGAATATCACGAATAAGTTGACTAATTTTTTTCTCTTTCATCTGATTTTCACTTTGAGCTGCATCATACTGTTGTTTGAGTGTTGTTAATTCTGTTTTCAAGTCAGTTGTTACCTGTTCTTGTGCCTGTTGAACTTGCTGAGATACCTAAAATGTAGCAAAATTAAGATATAAATATTGAAATTTATTCAGATGTACATACCATTGGTTGCATAGCTGCTTGCATTCTCATAGCAAATCCTGTATTGTTGCAAGCTGACGAAACATCATTAAATGTAGAAATAATGCTATTTTTCATTTTTAGTAGATCTCTTTCTGTACTAGATTTTATATCTGCAAATAGTCGCTTTACAGAAACAACATCGCGCCAAAGGTTTAATAATCTATTATGTTCTGATGTATAATATTCATTAAAAGCTTGCTCTTCTTCTCTCCACTCTTCTTCTTTGATAGCCAATTCTTCTCTTAAAATATCCCAATCATTACTTAATTTTTGTAGATCATTTGTGAGTGCTTCATTTGTTTGATGAGATTCTTCCAACTGATCTTTCAGAGTTGTATTTAATTGCAATAGTTTTTCACATCTACATAAAGGAGTAATATTTAAATATTTATTTCAATAAATTTACTCTATTTGTAAAAATAAAAGAATAAAGAAAAAATTAATACCTTTTACGCTCCTCTGCCAATTTTTTTAAAGCAGTATCTAGATCATGAATCTGTTCTTCACGTATTTCTCTTAGAGTTTGATAAGCTGCATCTAAAACAGAAGTTGTTGGAGATGCAGAACTTGCAGCTTTATTAGAATCATATATAGCAGATTCAGCCATTTGACTTTCCAATTCAGAACATTTTTGTTTGTATTGCAGTACCTAAAAATATCAATTCTTAATATATTTTGTAAATTTATTTTAAACTAAATAGAACATACTTTGGCTTGTAAACGGGAAACAAGAGCAGCTTGATGTTGTTGTGCTTGTCTATATGTATCCAGCCGTCTTTTATAATTAGCTGCCTCTTCTTCAAGACGATGTCGTAACTCATAGTTCTGCCTAACTAATGTATCTGGTGAAAGATCTTCTTCACTTAAACGATCTCCACTACCACTTATGCCTGCAGAATCCATTTTACTGCCTGTACCTTTTTCTACCTACGAAAATAATTCTTTGTAAAATGACAACATTTTTTGTTTCAAAGTTTAAAAATCAGAACGAGAAAGAACTTTGTGATTCAATACCTTAAATAAATATACCCCAATAAATTCCTAAAAATTCTTGTATTGCATTATTTGATTTGTACAGGGTACAATATCATAAATTCGTTGTCGCATCCTTAAAAATTATGTATAAAATTTGGAAACTACTTTTTATTGATTACATTGATTAATAAAAAAACTACTGTTTATTTTTATCATACATATTGTATATTTAGGTTTTTCTCATTATTGTCACCAAATGTTATATGAATTTTTAATAAAATATAAAATAATACATTCATCATCATTTAGGTTAGGTTAGGTCTCTGTTTACTGTTTTCTGTTGCCTAGTAAATATTATATGTAAAAGTATATCTATGTATATACGTGCATAGTTATATACATAAGTGCAGATGCATAGAATCATGGATGCTCGTAATGTCTGATTCTTCGTCTATTTGATTAGGTTTATAATACAATTACCGCATCTAATAAAATCAAAAATTAGTGTGAAGTAAATTAAATGTTACATAGTAATTTATAAAAATAAATAAATATAAATAAAATAAATAATAATAAATAATTTAAATTAATTGTTAATTTTAGAACATTTAGAACATCATTTAAAAAATTACATTTTATTATATAAAATGTTTCTTTTAATTCTAGATTTTCTCTCCTCGACTGTATTTAATTTTCGTTATATCATCGCATGATATTGAAACAATTTAAAAAAATAGGAAAAATTAAAGTACCTCTTTCGTCTTACTAGAGCCTCTGAGAAACGGCGGTCGCCGCCTTTCCATCTGTCCTCTTGTTGATAATTGTGAAATTCCTTTAGACAATGGCTAGAACATATTTTTATAATATTTATAATATTTTTTAATATTCTTATTATTGTGTAAATAATTTCTAATTTTCTACGCCGAACGTTTACCATACTCTATTATAAATAAAGAAAATTTTCTCCGACATGATTTTTCTCTCAGAAATTATCGCGTTCGTTACGATAGGAAAAGAGAAGAGAAAAATAAATAAATTGATGCGAAGAAAATGATTCTCTGTCATATATTTTAATATAGTTACAATTATACTAGGTCAGCTTAATCTATTTATAAAACTTAAGCTTAATCTATTTATAAAAACAGCAAACAAATCTGCTTAAAAAGTATCATTATTGAAACGAGATTAAACGTATTCGCTGTGGAATTTTCAATTTTCTGTCTCATTTTCCATGATCTCATTAGAAATTGCACGAAAGGCAAGAACTATGGGTTCCTCTATGGTCTAGAGTTTGTCTTGAAATTCCTAAAAATTGCGAACATCTTAATTGCCCGAGGACTTGGTAGGGAAACAAGCCGCGCATAGTCATACTTCTCGAATTTCTTCTTTTGTTAAAGCTTTGTCGTATCCGGTATCTGGGCGAATGGAAGTAGAAGAAGCACGATTCTCTACCAGGTACCGAATGGCACCAATCGATATATATATATGGCCAAACTGGCTCCTCACGAGGATATCACCCTCTGAATACGCTGTTTCAACTTTTCTTTCGTGTACGTGATTTTCTGTCGGTGGAAGAGATCGACCGATCGAGGTATAAAATTCGACTCATTGATTGAAAGTAGAGATTCCTATTTACATACACGCGTATAGTAAACGAATCCGGATTTCGATCCATGTAATTTCTCCTTCCGGTACCTGTATATTTCTATCGCGTACGTATTTAAGTGTACATTTCCTTTCAAAACTAGAAATATTAAATGATACTTTATACAAAGAGCAATTTGCAATATACTAACAACTGCATTGCAAAATACACGTGCACTTGGAAATTTTATTACCTGCAAAATACATACTTAATATTAAAAATGAAAAATATCCTGATTATCGCACAGAGAAAATGCTTCGTTAAGTCGATAAAATTTCTGTCAGCACCTGTAATGTTCGAGGAACCGAAAGAAGTACACCAAACTAAACTAAAAGACGTGCATAATAGACGTGAAAAGATCTTAATTCCGTAATACGTGCCACGTGTTCAAAATCGCGATTGAAAGCTAATGTTTTGGTATGATGGTAAATCAATGTTCTTCGATGCAACTCAGAAAATACTTTGTAGCAGTATCGTTCCATTCTCACGAAACGTCTTTGTAAGCGGCGTGAATATTTTGTACTTTAGTGCATTCTCCGATGTAACGTGCAATTAAACGAGATGGTGCTCATTTTCCAGAAACAGTATCTTATAATTAGACAAGAAAGAACAAATAATAGGTTAGCACTCCTGCGTATAAATCAGTCGAAAAAGTTCAACGTACGAGTTGCGAGCAGCATGAGAAACCATGATTTGTGCAACCCTTCCTGAGAATCTCGCAGCTGGACTAATAATCACGACAAGATAAACCACGTCGGATACATCCGATTTTCCGCGTTGATAGCAATAACAATTAGCTGGTATGTTCGTGCGGTGAACAATGTGCCGAAAAGTTTTTGAAATCGGACAATTTAGAATCCTCGTTTGATCACGTGTGCCCTGGCTCGAAGCGATATCCAGTTTGAAACTCGGGACAATTACTCGTCGTTATTGCACGACATCAGGGAACACAGGACAATGAGATTTATCGAAGTTTTACTCGACTCATTTTAAATAAATTTGCTTTCCGACTCGAAGTTGCGTTAATGTAATTTTCAATTGTCACCGAGAAAGAGAACACTTCCTGTGATTTAGTATTTAGATATTACTGATAAGTCACAGAAAGGGAACTTTCAATTCCATTAAAGATTTTGGGAATATTTAATTGTTTTATTAAGTAATTGGAGCTTCGTTAAAAGTTGAGAGGGCTACTTAAGGAGATATACATGAGTAACCTGTCTATACATTCTGCTATATATTTTAAATGTGCGTAAGATTGTACCATTGTCTTCTAGAAACAGTTTTCTAGAAGAATTACACGGTGGCGTATATAGATTCGACAGATAATGACAAATCAGTAATTAGCGTGCGATCACGGAGTTTGAACCGTGTCAAAGAAATGAAGGAAGCGAGCAAACCGGATTAAACTGCACGTTTACATATCAAACGAGTTTTTACAGACGGCGGTTCCGTGGGTCATTGAGATTCCACCTCTTCCATCATGTTTCTCCCTCTTTTCTCACGTTATCCTGCTGTTGATAACGACGCTCAGATACGACGTGTGCATAGTTTTCCGCTGTTATTTTTCCCTTTTTTTTTCCTACAGTGGGATAATTTTACCGCCCTTCTTTCTTCTTCTCCCTTTTCTCTCTGTCTTCTTTCTTCGATGTTGCACACATTGGACAAAGTCGAGAAATTCCTACAATTTTGAATTATCACCGACAAAACGTTATCGAGTGGCGAAAGAAAAAGTCGGAGACTTTTTTAATAATTGAAAATATAGGAAGGTATCGATTTTTTTTCAACGTTATTACGACATCCTCATTGTTATCGTACGTTGCGTATCATTCAATTTATTCTTTTCCAGCAGTTTCTGTTCTTTCGAATTATTTTTTTCTGGTGAACGATGTACTGTTATCGCGTGGTTTTCGCAAGAAACATCGGCAATTATACTTTCATTTATGATTTCGTAGAAGAGAGAACAAAGAGACGTATCTGAAGTTCGTGATCAATAGTTTCGTTTTAACGTTTGATCGTACTTGAAGAGATAAATTTGGTTCGCCGAAATATAATGAGACACGTAGGGAGCAACGGTGCAACTAAAAATTTCTCCGGAGGGCATGCAACTTTGTCGATAAGTGCATCGGATGGGCATAGCGTGAGAGAATCCAGGCACGAGAATTCACGGTCACATAGTTTCACAAAGGGACGTCTATGTTCGTCCTTGACCATGCGAAAATTAACTTCGATTACATACTTCGAATACCAGATCGATTCATAGTTCATCGAATCATAGTCCAATGTTGTTGAAACTACGCGGGATCAGACGAGGAGATAAAAATTATTTTTCTTTTTTTCTCACTCGATTTAATTAACCAGAGTCAAAACATCGTTGTAATAGCGAATTTTATAGATCAACGTCCGGGTTTAAGTTTAGATGATTCGATAAAAATATTCTGTTTACTGCGATACGGTAAAATTGTTTGCTACACTTGTGTTGAACGCGTATTTGCTCTATCTATAGCTAGCAAAAACGTTATACATCGATATCTTTATATCTCTAATTAAGTGATTTGAATGTAGCCATAATATAAACTCGATGGTTGTAATTATTGGATTATATTCATAATATTCATAAGTATGATGCAATATTAATTGCATAAGAAATATATAATAATTGACTAAATATTCATAAGAATAATGATGCAATTATTATTTAATCGCTGAAGAGATCTATAGAGTGGAATTTTACATCATGCAAAAGTGGTTACGTTACGAACGCAGACACCAGAGATAAACGATGATCCACGGAATAAAGAAGGGAACAGAAACGTTTCTGTTAATCTTGGCGACGGTCAATGTACAGTTAGATATTAGATTTATGTTTGGACTCGATTATCAAAGGCGCCTAAATATCTTCAATGGAGATTCTGTTATTCGTACGGATGCATCATTCCAAAGATCGAAGATTGAGCATTTTTATTGCTCCATTGTAGCTTCGTTACAGACCATTGAAGAAACAAGCGTGATCGTTGTATGTATTTATAACACGTTGTCTCATAAAATTAATAACCGCTATATCGAGAACTCGTTAACTAATAAGGACAGCGAGACGTGACGAAGCGAACGTCTTACAGAGCCGGGGAAATTACCACGGTCAATGTTCATCGTTCGTCCGGTTCACGTGCTAAGTGATACGACTCACGCAATGTGGAGAAACGATTGCGAGAGTTGAATTGAAAAAAAGTACAAGTGATTAGTCATGTGCAAATTGATTAGATTATCTTTTGCCGCCTTCTGTTTCTTCCTCGGCACTTTTCGTCTCGTATTTCTTTTCTCTTTTTTCTCTTCTTTTCAGCTGAAATAGAATAGAGGTGACGAACAAACACAAAAAAGGATGAAATTATCTGTATGTTAATTGACGATAAGTTTTCTTTCTAAATTAACTTTTATTCGCTTCAGTGTTCCTTTTTAATTCGTTTGATTTAAGCAAATTAATTTGAATGAAGTGCTCGGACAAAAAAAGGTAGAAAGAAGCACGAAAGAAGCGTGTACAAGCGATTACAAGCAATATCGACCAGTTTTAAAGGAGACATGTGTACGCGTACAGTTGATTGCCTGTGGAAAGTATTTCGCGCACTATTTCCGCGCGATTGAAGAGAACTCTGATGCACTGAATTTTCTACGACTTTGTACAATTTTTAAATTATTTATAACAATGTAAACGCAAACTGGAGGTCACATCGGAAATTTATTTGCGAGGGGAACAGGAGTGCGGCTTTAAGAAACATGCGACAGATCTCGATAAGCCAGTCAGCACGTGGTGAGCCGGCTTGAGTAGGGTTCTGTGACACGTGACAGACTCAACCCCAACCATGAAATGTTGTAAAATTACTACATCGTGTCACCCTTTCATCAATGCGTCACGACTGTGTGAAACTGACCATTGGTCAACTTACTGTCACCGTCGTTGATTATTATTTGCTTGTATTCGTATGCAAACATGGAAACAGAATTTTTAACCGACCCATGTTTTCACCGGTGAAAATCAATAAGACTTAAGAAGCTCGACAAACGTGCCATACGTGTATGCATTCATGTTTTGACGAAAGCCATTCGTCGCAAAAAAAATACTCGCGTCTTCGTGACAAAAGGAACAAGGGAAGAAGATCAACGTATCTGTAAATTTTTTCTGTACATTCAAAAGTGGTAATTGCCGCGTGCTGACCAGATTAATTAATCGTAGCTAGTTTAATGATAGACGATTACAGGTTCGAGATCATTATTCGCGAAACGATGGAAACCGGTAAGTACCGGTGTCGAGTTCGTTTACTCGATTCTCGGTAGCTTTGCCTGGCACATCGGGCTCCAGTTAATGGAAGGAGTCAATCAATCCTAGTCGTTGCGAAACTAGTTAACCAAGTAACGCCAATTATCTCATTTCTCTCTGCGTCGAGTTTATTTCACCTGGAGATCCCGAACGATCGGAGACTTTGTTGATTAATTGCGTGGCAAACGCCTATCAACTCTACACTTCAGAATTAATTTCAGTTCGTGCGAGAGCACGTTCCGTTTCGCGATGATACAAATTCCGGAACGTCTACTTTAATCCTTTTCTTAAAGAACGGACAAAGTTTGTTCTTGCATGCACTTTACAAGGCATCAATTAAAACAACAAAGAAAACCAGTCGACCAATTTGAAGAATCAAAAAAGTCGCGAACAGTTGTTTCCTTCGATTTCTAAAATCAATTGTAAATAAATGAATTATCAAGCAACTATCAAAGCTCGATTAATCACATTGGAGAATTGCAGATTTCGTTATCGCTTGACAAACGGTTGAACTAGTCGGATAATTTGTCGAATAAATCATCGAAATTCAGTGAACAAAACAACGGTGCAAAGATCTGCGTGGACAAGAAGATATATGTATGTGTATATGTGTATATATACACACACACACACACACACATATATATATATATATATATATATATATATATAGTTATAGTTGTAATATATATATATATATATATAATTATAGTTGCAATATATATATATGGATAAATGAAATTACAATCGCGATTATTTTCCCCGCCACAACTCACCCGTGACATCTCGAGCAGTTTGTCGTGGCAAAAAGACGGCTGGTATCAATGATAACTAGAATAAGAGTGTGAAGTTCGATGACGGAGGATGGTTGGCGGCGATACGGTTTCTTCAGGGCCTGTTAACGCTCGCTGTGCCTCGATTACGCGTTCGACGCGGGCGAACGGCTGGCCATTACTGACGGTGCTCCCGACGGCGACCTCGACGCTCCGACATCGGTAACGGCGTCGGCGTCGGCGTCGTGATGCTCCTACCACCCGATCTCGATCGCGTGTTTAACCCTGTCCCACGCGAGCTCCCCTGATTCTAGCTCGATTCAGCTCTGGAGACCGGAGGGGTAGTTGTTCGCGTCAAATACCGTTATTCCACCAGCGTCGTAAACTTAGTTTCGCCGATTAACCACGCCAGTTAACGGCTTTCGTGATAACATATTCACCACGTATATCGCGTAATTTACGAGAGTCGAGTTTCCAAATTGCGGAGAAATCGTGGATTTATCGCGGCTGTGTTTAAGGCAGTACGAATCTCTTGATAGCTTTCTCGTTTACAGTTCGGGGATAGCGTTTGAGATATCTAGAAAAATTACGAAGCCATTTTGTTGTCATATATTGTAGTTGGAATTAAATTAGATTCCTAAATCCTTTAGGTTCGATAAATGTGCACCTGGAGTAGCTCTTGTAAAGACAAATGTCTTTCTTGCAATTACACGGCGAAGCGGAGGAAGACTTCCGGGTTGTAGGACTTGTTTCGTGCACGCAGAGAAAAAATATTTCTGCCGATTCATTATTCGTCGAACTCTTGTCGTCGGAGGGAATTTGTGGCTGGTACCCTTCGACTAATGGCTTCTCGATCTTCGTATACCTTCGTGGAAAACTTTTATCCGACTCAATCATTCCGGTCACGGCATTTTAAGTTTTACGAACCAAACCGGTGACAAGTCAGAGATTTACGATCAACAGTGTCATCGAACCGGAAGCAATTACTCGAGACAGCGATTGTTCCTCCAGAACGAATTATTTGTAATTTTACGGCAATAAAACGCGTGCCAGATGATTTCAATAAAACAGAATATTATATATTTAATGAGAAAAATTGTATCAAAATACATTCGTAAATGCCATAAGGAATTCTTGTTACACGGGATTATAATTAACATTAAAGTTTGTGTCTGTACGGTTTCCCATAAACGTAGACTCGATAATGAAATCCTCGGGAGTATTTCGACCTGAACTTAATCTTAATGAAATTATATCCTATCCCACCGGATGTCACCCACATGGCTCCGTTGTTCTCCTTAGATAGGGAATCTACTCCTATGCAAGTGATCGTCACATTGGCCGGTCCATACTCTGCTTCTACTTCCTGCAGACAAATTCACTATTAAAACAATAACTCACTATTAAAAGTCTCTTTAAAACCGTTTTATATTTTTCTCTTTACATTTTAGTTTCTTCGATGTGCTTAGGCATTATACTTATCGAGACGAAGATGGAAATAAAATAATGAAATAACGCGAGAAAGGGGCACGCAACATCTGACCGGCGATAATCGCGAAATGTAAACTAAAAATAATGTTGCTCGATGCGAATGAAAGTAAAGAACATTCTGTACAGTATCTCGAGGTAGTTCCTCTTAATTTGCACTTTGACAAGAGTGTCAATGATACTCGCGTGTCACAGATATCTGGTTATCGACATTACCTTGAATTATATGTGGTACGTACTTGATATGTACCGATTCTGTACGATCTTCTGACGTCGTAGTCCCAGATAAGTTGCTCGTCTGTCCTTCGTTGACACTGCTCGTTTCTATAGGCGACGGCGACCAGTAGGTTAAACAAGAAAAAATACACGATAGATTTCATTTTCTCGTTATCGAATTTCAGTTAGTTCTAAGAGACACTGGATGGACTGCTTGATTAATGCAATGGCAATTAAATCAATACGTTGTTGATTGCTCGAATTATACACCAATAACAGATGGAAAACACCGTATTTATTATTGAACAGACCAATGCTGCGAATAGAACTAACAACCGGACTGTATTAATAGCCGACCATCGATACACCGAAAGTTCCCCCTTCTGCTTACAATGTGTATTTACTCTCATTGCACTCTGCCGGACGCTTCTTCAGCATGGTAGAGATTAGATACAACTCGCGGTATCTTATATCATGTTTCTCGCTTTTGTTGTTTCGACCGGCTCCATCAGCTGGGTACTACCAGCGCGATTCAATTATAATATAATTATAATTATATATAATTATAGTAATTTTCCTCTTTGTTTTCTTTCTACTGAAATAATTTAGTAAAAAGGTTACTGAGTTTATTAGAATTGATTAGAAAATATTTACGTATATTGATGTGAAAATTAAAGCAACTACAGCGAGAGTAATAGCGCGCGCTTTAAGTAGTATAACCTTACGATAGTCAGACGTCTCAGCGAATTTTGCGTCGATCTGCCAGAGTAGACAAAATGATTAATTTGTAATTTTATAGTATAAAAAGTTTAATATTTAAAACTTTTTCTTTTCAAAACGTTTTAATTTCTCTGATACAAGTTTACTTTAGGTTCAGTTTACTGTACTAGGCTTTTTTAGACAATTTTTAACGTTCGATCGATGCCAGTTGGATTACTTATTATTATTATTATTAATCAACTCATTTCATTTACTTATCGATTGATTTTCACAATTTTCCGTCGTTCGTTTGTATAAATTTTAACAAACGTGTGTCAGTAGATATCGCTTGAACAAAGGACCATAAAAATCACGCTGATGCGTGAAACGTTCTCACTACTAGGAAATTGGCGATAAGGGGTAAGTGGTGGCAGTAAACGGACCATTGGTATGCGAGTCAGGTGAATCTGTTCTCACAGTACCGTACCTGGAACCACGCGGCACGCGTTACTTAAGAAAATGACTTTCCTTCTTGTTATTCCTAGTCAAATCAAGTGAAGAGTTTTCAAGTTTCCTTTTACCACAGCTTGTGTCCATAACGCGACCACAGAGAAACACTTTTTAGTGGAAAAAACGTTCGTTGAACGATTTTGAAATCTTTTTTCAGAGTAAATACACATCTTTTATTTTTATCTTACCTTTTCGAGATCGAGAAAGTTTACGTATACAACGCCAAATATGTATATCAGACAATTATAAACAAAAAAATAACCGAGGTCGTTAATTCCGCGAAATCAAAATCATATGACGAACTCTCAAGATATTTTATACAGGCAGCTGTGTATAAAATTGATAAATCGGCGATTTTACTGTAAAAATAAAAGTTACAGGATTACGATGATCGCGTAAAGTCTGTCCTTGGATAAGAGGAGTTGACGATAAAATAAAAATTTGACTTTCGAAAAATAAACCGTTAATCGTATTTTTTTTTCAATAGGGTCTTCTTGTTTTTTAATATTTGAAAATTATCCTTCATCTCCCGTCTTCGTGAAATTTCACAATTAGATCTTCACAAGAAGACTGAAAAATTATTAAATTTCTTGCATGTGCGAAATAGAAAATCAAATTTCACATTATTTTTGACAGCTTCCGGATGAAAGATAAAAAAAAAAAAATAAAGGAGTCTACGTATTGATTTATTTCACCGGCCGTCGTCAAGGAACTGCATTTCAATATTATCGCATGATAGATAAGATTCTGTTACACATTTAGTCGCTCTATCTTACGATCTTCACCTTTCATCCCGTTTCAGTCGTGGAAACAACTCCTATCACCCACGTACGACTCATCAATGATATTTCTGATCATTGTTGAATATTATCTTCACGCGCGAAGGAAATGTCACGCGATCATGGAAATAATCTACTTTGACCTAAACACCCAATAGCATGCCGGAAAATAAATCCCTCGTGACACACAAATTTATATCCTTACCATTATCGTATTGTTAAACAAATATGCTCGATCAGCGAAGATCGAGTAAAATCGAATCTACTCGATGTACCTCTTCATCAAGTTTGACTGCAAGTATTTGAAGAAAATGTTAATCAATAGAAAGGAGAGAAAGGGAAGAAAGAGAGGGGTTAGAGGGAAAGAAATTACATGTTCAGACAACCGGCCAAAGATAAAGATTTGCCAAGAAAGAAGAGAGAAAAAAAGAGGAGAGAGGAGAGAAGAAAACCAGATGGGCGATAATACCGACAGCATCTCTCGAACTGGTGACCCCTGCCTCTCAAAGTCCGGCAAGTGCCCCCGGGTCATCCATTCGAACACATATAATAAATTATTTACTGCTTCAGTAATACGTTCGAGCGAACCGATTAATCTTGTTCGTATTGGTTCAGAGCTTGTTTGTTGCTATTGCTGAATCAAATACGCACGTTCACGCGTTGATCGATGAGTCTATCTATCTAATATGAGACAATGCGTTCATCAATCATTCTAACGCGATAGTTCTTACATCTATTGGACTTTGATATAGTTTTCTGTTACATTAATCATCACATAACTGATTGCCTCGCATTTCGTCCAATCGATTGTTTGAAAATTAAAATTAAATTGATTACTCAAGAATACTTGCCAAATGAAGATTAGCCACTCTAGATGCAAAGTTTATGTACTCTTTCGTAATCCTTCCTACGTTCCCTACTTGTTTATATGCGGAAGGGAGAATAATTTTCATAGAAGTAAAACAAAAAGAAACGCGTTGTGTTAAAAAATATTATATTCTAATATAACTTTTATTGATACTTTCGCTGTATCAAGTATTTACACGAATTTCAGTTAGTTCGATTCCTTATAAAATATCAAATACTATAAATACAGAAATTCTGCAACATTTCAGTATTCGCGAGAAATAGGGGAAGAAGTTCATGAGCCAACCTGCTTTCGATCGAGAATCATCGCAACATCTGCTTATTACGCAACATCGGTACGAACAGTAGTTAATTAACGTTATTTACAATCTGTCGGATTGTTTGATGTAACAATGTGTATGAAAGTGAATGAAATAACAAAGTGAATGAAATAAAAATGTAAAATATTTTAAAACTGTTCGAGAATAGGTGTACACGTACACACGGCGTGTATGAGCCGCTTATCTACTAGGTAAAGTTCAAAATCGAATCGCCGATGCAGAAAAATAAAAATAAAGGAATGAAAAGTGTGTGGCAAATAAAATCATTGGATATTTTACATGCGCGGCATAATCAGACACTCGCGAAATTTTCACTTGATTATTTCGACACTGTATCAGTCGATGAGAACATAGGGTTAAATCGTGAAAGTGGCACGTGTCCAACGTCAACAACACGTGATTCGAACGTGTATATTTTTTCTTGTTTCATCGCTTCTTTTATTTCTTTCTTTATTTCACATTTACATCGGTCGCGATTTCAGAAGTATTTATCATTGATAAGGACGAACTTGACCTTTGAAATTTGTAAGTTCCACGCTCGTATCGCTTGATTCGTTCTTTTTTTTTAATTTTATTGCTTTTTTTTCCTTTTTTTTCATTTTCAATCGCAGGAGTGCTCCGAATACTGGCTAACCTTGTAAAATCGCTCCAAATCATTCAAATCTTGTTTCTCAACCATTCCATTCTGTTTTCTTTCGCTCTGACTTCGTTTATGCAACTGCTTTAAAAAATGAATTTCGTTGAGCAAAAGTTTGCTAAATTTTAGCTAAAAATTACTGCACTACCGCCAATGGTGGATTATGCTGTACTGGCCGTGCTCGAATTATGCGCGCCAGACGCCTGAATGGCAATTGAAGATGATAGTAAGCGCAATATGGCAATGGATCCCAATAAGCGAAGAGAGCTTCCCGTTTGTCGAGCACGGTGCCTAACAGATGAGGAACGGTTTCTCCCACTGATCGTTTCAGTGCACAAGACACTGTATCTGATAACAAATGCCTGTCTGACATAGTCAGGATCCCCGAATTCTGTCTAGAGAAGTGTCGACAAGGTTTCCATACCAGTCGAGGATGGATTCCCGTGTGACAGATGTATGGCAAGCTAACACCTACTCGACAGCCAATTGGTACTAATTCTCCTTCCTCTGTTACTGCGAATCTAAAGCTCAAGTGTCCGTTGATTCTAGCGTTGAACGAGTGAGCGAAATATCTGTCAAGCCACTGCACTATTTCCGGATATTCTTCAGGTATCAAGCCTCGTTCCTCGTCCACGAAACAAGTCACGTTGGCCACGATCTTCGACTCTTTCACCGTCGTACAAGTGATATAATGTTTACCGCTAGGATTACGTATTATTAGCCAAGGTTTATTCTCATTGATCTCGTACTGCTGATTTCTGAACTCCCTTATGGTCGGCGGCAGAATTATCTTGCTTCGATCTCTCATCCCAGCCGGACCTGCGGCCAATATCAAGTATCTTCCAGTAGAAAACGCATTCTGTTCGTACATTCTCGTGACATCTTGCACTGAGCGTAAGACAGCATGACAAGGCGTCGATAAACCCAGCATTTGACATCTTTGCAATAGTTCTAGGGGATCATCCAGGGATGTCACTTCACTGGCACCGGGCACGAAACACTCACAACCCATTACCTCCAGATAAGGTTTCGCCAGAGCATCGTAATAGGCTGTATTACTAGCACTCACCGGAATATAATAGACAGCCTTCTCTTTTTGAACGATGTCCTTCAAAGCTTTGATGTATTCGATTACATTCCCGGGTCCTGGTTTTGGAATCGTGTAGAACTTGGAACACGCAGTCGAAAACTTGGCCAAACTGAACGAACCTTCCAACTCGCAAACCACCACCCTGGCCCCTGCCTTGTAAAAGTTTCGCGCTAGATGAATCGCTTGTACCGTGCTTCCACCGCTGATAAGAACACAGCGTTTGGTACGAATCCTCTCCGAAGCCGGTGTATAGAGCACGGTCAGGAACCACTTGAAAGTGGTCAAGGGAAATTGGAAAATTAGCCATAGTATATAAATCCAAATAGATGCGCAAAGCGCCGGCGCCCAGATCGCGTAACTTATCAGACTGATGATACTTTGAAGTGCTTCGTATAACGCGTCTATATAGACGGAGAAGATTCTTAGTAACAACGAATCGTTTCGATTGTGATTTTGTCCTCGTGTTGACTGAGGCTGGGAGCTTAATTGTAACTGTTGCTGTTGATGTTGCTGCTGTCGTCTTAGTGAAAATATCACAGTAGAAATATCCGAATTGTGCGATGATTGCGAGATGTTTGATATATTGGAATGATTAGAAACGTTCGACATAGATCGTTTTAATGTTGATATCGGCGATATCAAGGGAGGTGAGGTAGACAGTGGTGAACTTGGTATCGGGGGAGATATGCTATTGCTCCTGGAAATCGGCGGACTCGAAGACCAATATCTCGAAACGTTTTCGCTGGTGCAAGCTGGCATTTTTGAATTCCTTTTGTCTTCCTTTTCTGCGATTATTATCAAGTGTAAAGGTATCAAGATCGATCCGATTCCATCTCGTGAATAAATTTTCTTTTGAGAAACGAGTTCATAACTTCATCTTGAAAGAAAAAACAAAAACGTCGGCTCGACTTAAACTTTATTCTCTAACTAGAGAAATATCAATAAAAAATTAATTATCTCCGATGTGTAATTTAAGAAACGAGCAAGCAATACGCGAAGATTTAGAGCACAGAGTCTGATCGAAAAAGAAGTAACTTGTATGAGGCACGTGTATTTATGTTACTCGCGAAGTGCACGCTGATCTTTTAGCTTAAATTTTTCTCGCGATTTGCTAACGAATTCGCCGGTATGCATACACAGCTTTAACTGAGGCTGGTCCTCCAGTCTCTTGGTCTCTTATGCGCTCTGCATCTCGGACGCACTATGAACCGAAGTCTTATCTAATCGTGCAGCCTCAGACATCGCGACTGAAAGAAGGAATCGAGTCCTCGCTCTGATCAACGGTCTCGTCTTATATTTTTATTTCTTTTCTGCCTTTTTTTTCTTTTTATTATTATTGTTGCTAGAAAATACATTGGAGTCAATTAAGTAAACAATTCCAGAAAATATCACCGTAATATAGCGATTAAACTTTCAATTATAAGCTAATTGTTTATAAATATAATAATAGAGAGAAAACGATGAATTTCAGGTATCTATGAAATATATATATATTTTTTTTATTAATAATTTAATTATTATTTTTGATGTTCCAAATTTTATATACAAAAGAATAAGTATAACATATTATAGAGTGTTCGAGCAAATTTAAGTATTTGTTTCGTTTCTTGTCTTTCTTAAAAAGCTTGACTAAGAAAAGTTGTTTCTTTTTTGGAGGAAAAAAGAATACTGAAACAGAAACTCTTGAAATTAATACTATGTTGGAAATAGCTTGCAGAAACGAGTAGAACTTCTTACGATTGAAAAAATACATTTAAGAAGATATATTCTTGAAAATCTTTCAACAATTCAACAATTTGTAATAGTAAATCCTAACAATATAAAAATAATGAAAGACAATATAGAAGAGCAATGTTCTTACAATATTGATAATTTAATTTACCAATATCAATATTAGATATAATGTATATAGAAATAAATATTCTTTCTTTTTGTTTCAGAATTCAATCGTCTCCAAATGGATAAAGAATATCAAGTTCAGCTTGTTACATGTAAGTAAAAGTTTTATCAATTAAGAATTAAGAAACATGAATCCTGTTGTAAAGGATTGTGAGTTGTGATTTTGAAATACACGCTAATTTTTGAGATTACTTTCTATTTAAAAATTAAGTGGGTACGACAATAAAATAAATTTCTTACAACTTTGGCCCATTTAATATAATTATACTATCACAATCTACTATACAATGTTTTTCAAATACCAACTAACAGTACAATAAAACTAATTACATACAACATAATACTCATCATGAGTATGATTGTATGTATACATGTATGTAATTCCTATGTACTCGTGGAAACGTATACACGGTATGCACAGAATAAGACGCATATACACGGTTTCAATGCCATACATACCAGTATTTGACACTGGTTATTATTAGAATTTTTCACATATTTTCTAAGTTTTACTTATCGTATATCTCTAAATAATTAATGTTTTTTCATGTTTTTTTTTTATAGATTTCTATGTATGTACAATTTGGGGTCAAATTATATGATGCACATATATTTCATTGATCTAATGGACTTATGAAAAAACTAATTTAAAACATTAATTTTATGTGACATCATAAAATTAGCAATTCTGCTTTTTCTAATGCTTGAAAAAATATAATTTTATAAATAAATATATTTCATAATTGTAACAAAATGACGTCTTATAACAGTCTCTTGAGTAGTCATTTGATCGTTAAAATTCTGTCTATATTAAATAATAGTTTCTTTTATTAATATTTAAATTAATACAAAAGTGGAATTGAAAAAAGCAAAAAAAGCCTTGTAGTAAAAAATAAAATCATTGTACATACATAAGAGAAAAGTAATATTGGCAAATTAATTTTATTTTCGTATTATATAGCGGTAATCAAATTTAACCGATAATATGTTTCAGTAATCTAATCTGAGATTATATATAAGTTTAATGCTTAATTCCTTCTTTTTTTGGTTATGATGTAGAATAATAACAGCATAATTTCGAGTACATTTTGAAATAGAACGTAATTCCGATACTTCGTAATAAAATACACAATAAATTATATATAAGTATCTATTTCGTAATGTATGTGGTATACAAACACCGATGTAACGAGTGAAATGATTATATATAATACTGCTCCAAATTATAAAATAAAATTTCGTATAACGAAAGCAAGTTTAACAGGTATCTAATATATATATATATATATATGACTAGAAATTATACTATAATTATGTAAATTGATTCCTCTTAACAAAATAATATATACTTTCTTATAATAAAATTCATTCTGCTCCTAACAATTTTAATTCATTGCATATCACTTGCAGTTGTTTTAAAAAGATAAATAACAGTAAAAAATTCTTTTCAAAATTAATATCTACATTTGTTGATTAGAATTAATTGCAAGCATTCCAATTCCATTGTAAAACTAAGTATAAGCTTTGTTTTTTTGTATAAGTAGGAGTACAAAAGTAAAGATAGTTGGCAATGTTTTATTAGAACTGGCATGTAATAATGACACACAGATATTATTTGCATAAGATACGTGGTAACTCTTTTTATGCGCTGGCATAATCAAGAGATTCAAATATTGAAATTCATTCACACCATTCCCAGCATTACCTACTTTTAACCCTCATATCAAAAGCATTCTTTTTGAAAGAATGCTCACTAACATTGTGCTCACATTGCATTTGACTAGTAACAATGGTACTTTATTGATACATACCACTTTGAAATAATATTCTGCGATATTTAAGCTGCATTTACCTCATTCTCAATTTTTAATCGTCATACTATTTCTTATTCTTGTTCCTTATAAAATTTGTGCCTTTAGAAAAATGGAAGTGTATTGATAGAATACAAATGGTAGAATTCGTTATTCATATAGGGAGACAATTTTTTTTTCTTTTTTAATACCGCGATCATTGTATTTATACAAATCTTTGCATATTTCGTCGGTATTCATAAATTTTTCTTAACTGTTATAAACTTAATATTCCCGAGAATATATTGCATTCGCAATATTTCACCATTTTTAAAACTTTACAAAACACTTATCCAAGAACACGTTTCTAATTTATCTCCCTTTTTTACTATTAATTTTACAGATACGTTTATCAGATATACCGATTTGTGAACAAACGAGCATATTCCACATTTATGACATTGCTTACAATATTACTGCTGGTTTTAGAGTCTATGGTTTCATAACCGTCTTACAGTTAATAACATTTTAATGTAATTAAGGTATTGTCTATTATAAAGTTATGAGTTTTGTATTGATAGAGGCAGCGGTCACAAAGGGCGCAGCACTGCAATTGCATATTTTTCTTTTTTTTTTTCGACTTGTAATACATACACTCTTGAATTTTGAGATTATTAATGCTTTCAGTTCTATAGAATGGAAAAATAAGAGACTTATCTTTCATGATACAATAATAAATTATACATCACTGGCAATTTTTAGAATAAATTACACCGCGTATTATTACTGCATTATATACATGACGATGTTATAAAAGAGGAAACATAAATAAATAGTAATTCTAAGTAAAACATAATGTAAACGAGTGCAGTACAAACACACGGTATAAATATAATTTTTGATTAATCTAACCATATTAAATCTAATATTTTTCCATTAACAGTATTGACATCTCGTATTACTTTTCATTATAATTTAAAATAAATATTAACAATATATTCAAATATGAGAAACGATGTAAGCGTTATGACAGAGAAATGAATTGCATAAATAGTATAATATTTTATATATTATTATTCTTATTATCATTATTATTACTAGTAATAATTATTTTTTTGAAATTTATTAATTATAAATTTATTAAATTAAACTAGGAAAGAAAAAATCACAGACTACGCGTTTTAAATAAGTGCTGCTATACATAATTTCGTATATAAAATCTTTGTCATTAAAAAGTGCAACATATGAATCAAATATACAATACAGAATACAACTGTACACATTGTTCTTCAGCATATAAACTATAAATACACATGATGTGAAAACGTATTAGACATGATTAAAAGTTAAACATTTAAAAAAAAAAAATGTTCGTGTTTTATAATGTGTGCTTGGAGATTCAAATGTTATATCAATTTTCAAATACTATCTTTTAAAATTTTGTCAGTACAAACCTGTCGATAATGTGAAACAGGCCGATTATGTTAGGAAATAGCTTAGTTCCTTAGAATAATAAAAAGTATATACGAACAATATTATAAGATCGACAGGAATGTATTGTAGTATTAAGCGTTTTGTTCATGGAAAAAAAGAATGAAATGATTTCAATCTTTAAAGTAAAAGAAAGACTGTTGATACCAAAATTAATTACATGAAAAATGCAGCGATCAATTTTCCTGCCTCTCTTGCAGAAATACAAAAATTTCTGAAGATACGAAAAAGAAAGGAAATGTACGCTTCGTTTCTCTTGTACAAAAATTTGGATAAAAACAGAAAAGGATACATTGCGATTGCTATGTACATTCTCGCTGTATCCATTCTAAAATTAATAACTTGTACAAAACCATAGAATACATTACTATATTTAAATGCTACTCTCAGCAGAGTGCTGAGAACGTAATGACGAATAACAACCTTGACAAACTCTAACGGGCTTTAAAATCCCAAGTCTAGATATTTTCGATTCAAATCGGCTGCATCTGTATGTAAAGTATAAAAAATGTTAACAAAATATTTATATCAATAACATTATGTCAATGGTAAAAAAAAAAGTAAATTCTATGTTTCTAATTTATGGTATCATAGGGACTTACTTCGAGCAAAATACTTGTCCACAATTGCGACAATGGTGTCTCCTCTCATAAAGATTAAATCTAACTCCACAACCAACACATGAATCTGCTCCTTCATCTTTAAGCCAATGATCGGCCATCGTACGTCCCGGTTGTTCACATACACTCCATGAAAAAACTCTTCCTCTCGTATCTCCAACATAGACTGTTCTATGATCTCTATAATTTAGTTAAATATTTCGTTTAACATTTTTTATATCTTCCAAATGAGATAAGTTATAAATATTTTACCTTGATACTGCGAGAGCCGTTATAGATGCTGGTTCTGCATTATCTTTCCGATCATACGCAGTATGCATCGTTAATTTACTTCTAAATACTAATTGCCGTTGCCATTTAAAACCGTCCCTTAAGATATTTTGTGGATTAATTTTTTTAGGTTTTGTATCAGCTTCCGTAACCATGACGAAACTATCTGTTAGACTAGTATCACTCTTACTAGCTCGTAGAGCTCCTTCAGAATCCCCAGGATTATTAGATGACTCACTATGAAATAATTTGATCGATATTATAATGAGAATATTTAATAAATGAAAATACATGTTTTAAAAAACATAAGTTATATTCGAGTACCTTGTTTGAGTACACTCGCTATCTGCACGTCCGCCACCTTCACTTTTACGAAACATTGGATTTCCACGACTCTTTCTTCGAAGTACAATAGTAGAAGTATTATTATTCTGCGGCGATGGCTTGTTATTGGAACCATTGCTTGATTCGTTATCCGAACATTCTTCTTTTTCTTCATGTAATCTTGATGCTTCTTTAGCATTTTCTGGTTCTGAAAGACTACTTTCTGAACCACTTTTTGCTAGCAAACTTGAGCCTTCTGCAGAAATACTCATCTGTTTGACTAATTCGTGCACTCGCTTTTTCGTATTTTCATTTTGACTTTCATTTTTATTTGACTTTGTGTGTTTCTCTTTGGTAGTAGTAACTTCCTCTGGTTTCTCTTCTTCTGCAGGCACTTGTACGTAATCCATCGACCACATCTGTAATAGTGTATGTTCTCATTTATGTATCATACAATACAATAAATGATATTATTATGTATTTAGTACAATAAATGATATTATTCTTACGCGAGCTACACCATCAGTTGAACCAGTCATAATGACATTCTGTGAATCCCATTCGTGAGTTTGACTGAACGCAACGCATAAAATTTGCTGCATTCTATCAGCGCGACCAACACATGTATTAACGCTAGCAAGTTCTTCGCCATTAATGCTCCACACATGTAACCAAGTAGCTGCACAAGTAGCTATGTCACCCTATAAAAAATCATGTTATATTTATGTCATATAAATCTATATTTTGTTTTTATTTAATTTGCAAAATATATTAAACATACTGTTAGTTCATTTATAGCTACAGCAGCCACTGGCCCTGCATGTCCGCGAAGTTGACGAACAAATAAGCAACGAGATAAGTCCCATATAATTGCAGTACCGTCTCGAGATCCTGACACAATTACATTATATGCTGGGCTAGACGACAAACACGTAACAGCATCCGTGTGTCCGTACAAACATTGTTTAATAGAAAGTTGTCTTTTGGTATATTCCCACACTGTCACCACCTATTGAAACAATTTTGTGTGGTAAGAAATAGCTAAAACAGAAACTAAATTCAAGCAGTGACTTACAGAACTTGTGCCAGCAGTTACTATCAATTTGGAAGACGGACAAACGCAAGCAACTATTTCACCACCACTCTGTATCATAGCTTCACAAACAAATATTGCTTTGTCGCTGTCATAGTTTCCTATTCTAAGAGAATGATCTGCGAAACCCCACGCTACATATTTGTTATATGACGGAGGAATAAGCGTTTTATTTTGCTCCACAGCTAAAACTGCTTTATCAACATGAAGTATTTGTCCAACTGGACCTTTCAGTTCTAAAAAAAATAAATTAATTGCTAATAAGTCACAATTCAATAACGTGATTCAATAACTAAATCTTTATATAACTATACCTTTGATTGGTTGAAGCGATGGCTTCAAGTTATCCAGATTGTGAAAGAATAATTTGTCAGATGTAGTGATGCTTAAGCCAGGAGTAATAGGTCCTGGATCAATAACACTAGTTCTTTGGGTCATTTTTTTAGCTGGATGTGGTTTTTTAAATAGTTGTTTCGGTATTTGACCAAAATTATTAATAAATCCGATAGTGGCATTCTTCTTTAAAGGATCATCAATGCTAAAGATACGATAAAAATTATAAAAATCAAATCACAGAAACATAAATAATAAAAAAGTAGTATAAAATAAATCTCACTTATAAATATCAACATTGCCTTCATAGAATAAATGATGAAAAACATTAACAGCTTCGACTGCAGCAGGGCCATTTTGTTTACAACCAAATATTAAATCGATCCATTGATGAAGATGTTGTGATACGTAATCACATTCTAAAGCAAGTCGGTGCACACGTATGAATTCTCGAGGATCTTGTTTTGCCCATGGTGGTAATACAATATCTCCTAATTGTACACCACTCTGTTTGGAACCTATAAATAACATATAATGTTAATGTTTATAATCTTATTAATGAAACGTAAAGATCTAGTGTATATTATTTACCTAAATCAAAATGATTTGAATTAACAAGAAATTCTGGAAGATAAAAAAATTCTGGTATAAGTTCTTTTACATCAGCCATGTTATGTTTAGATGCCGAAAGCCATGCTTCTTTAATGCTATTAAACATTCTATCCGCTAGATCGAAATGTCCACCCTAGAAAGAAATAATTCATAATTCATGTATTGCAGTATTAAATAATTTTGTACTTTAAATTGTCAAAAAATTTTTCTGTGTAAACCTGTAATCGAAGAAAATGTTGTGTAAATGGTTCCATCCTCACTAGATATGAACAAACTATCATTGCAGAGGAATAATGAGTTCCATAATGATAAGGAGGTGTTTCTCCGTGTGGATCATCCCATTCTTTATATCTATTTTAAATGTCAATTAATAATTAATAGTTAATATTTGTTTATACTAGCTTATTTAGCCGTATTACCTCTTTTTAAATTGTAATAATCGTTCTGGACTTTGCGCACCCATAGGTTTGCTAAAATCTCTAAATGTTACTGGATCAGTAAGATCCAATTCTTCACTATCATAATCGGCTAAGATCCAAGGAAATATCGGATATTGCATTAAATCATTATAGCTACGACCAGCTAAAGTATTAAGGTGCATCAGATACTGAAAATTAGATATTTCACCTCTCTACAAAATAAATATTTCCATAAATGATTATAATATAAACAATATAAATTTAATATCACTTAAAATACTAACCACCCATCGTTGCGTAACAGATGTTTCACCTATTAGATTCGAAAGCAAACCTGTAGCCTGTTCTACATTTGCTGTTCTCTTTTGACCAGCAACCGATTGTTGCGCACTGTCAGCAATTGCGGTTGCAAATGTCATAAATCTTTGATAAACTTTATTTCTTACTTTACGGGGAAATGCTAATAAATAATTTCTACCATCTCCACTAAATACTTCTAATGCCATTGGTTGTAACAAATATCTTCTTTTATGTACTTCTCTACAGAAAAATGTAAATCGTGATCAATTTTTGCTACGCTGGAAATTAGATACAATAATTGTACATTATGTAAAAATTTATTACCGAATATCTTCATAATTAAATTTCGAACATTGCCTCATAGCTCTAGATCTTCTAGGAGAGCCTGGCGATGGTAAAATTGGTTCATAAGCTTCGGGTAAACTCTCAATGTCTCTTATTTCTCTAGATTTTAACAATGTGAATCCATCAACAACATAAAAATGTTCTTTTCCAAATAACAATAAACCTTCAGTTGTATCTAGACCTTGAATTCTAGCACATCTGAACATGTGACTTATCTAAAAATATGAAAAGTGTTTAAATATTGCGTTCATTAATTATTATTTATTTCTAGTAAAAGGAAATAGACAAACTTTTTCGTGTTCCTCTAATAATCGTATTAAAGTCTGATTGTCTGGAACAGTCTGATTATTTTCTTCTTCTTGTTCATTGTCTTCTGGCGCTTCATCAGGTTCACTAGCATGACGTTCTAATGTACAAGGTACCATAGGTGGTTCACTTTCCGTAGAAGCATCATTAACATTC
The DNA here is from genome assembly GCA_032399605.1 of Melipona beecheii. NCBI lineage: Eukaryota > Metazoa > Arthropoda > Insecta > Hymenoptera > Apidae > Melipona > Melipona beecheii. Next base: position 14,529,449 of record JAUCMO010000505.1, read on the forward strand.
AATGGTGTATCATCAATAACAGGATCACGTTCACGTTCAAACATGCCAGATGAATTGCCAAGTTGCTTTAAATAGTATTCTTTACTATCAGTGCTTGTTGCAACTTTATACTTCAATTGTTTCTACAAAAATCGAAACAAATAAATTATTACTCATCGTTAATATTCAATCTTTTTTTTTCTTTTTTTTAATAATGAAACTAACATTATCAGGATGCTCCAATTCAGGTCGGTAAGGATAATGTATGTAAAAAAGCTCATTTTTCATCATCTTTTTTCTCATCCTGCATGGGCCTTCAGTCATATCTAACATCCATTTGTCAAGTTTGGTAGGAGTCGGTGGTCCCCATAAACCACGTTCTCTTGTTAATTCAGTTTCGGTTTGCAACCACTCCTATATAATACAAAATTATTAATACAATTATTGATATTGTTTTTTCTTTTCAATATCCTTACTTGATATACATATCGTTGAGTATGTTGATTAGTTTGTATATAATGTAAGCGTTTCGCTGTAGCAAGTTCGCGAACCAATGCAATATGTTGTTCTGTCCATTGCGCTACAGTGTTCTGGTGTAATCTTAATCTTACACGTACTGATTCTTCTTTCCGAACTTTTGTTCTACTTGCTAGTCTTGTTAAACCTCCTGTTACTTTTTGAATTTTCTGAAACATAATATAATACTTTGGATATTCTACTTTATAGTTATTATTAATCTGAAATCGGGTATTTACCGATTGTATTTGATTATGAAGTTCCCATGGAACTCTATATGAAGCTTTTCTTTCCATAACAACATAATTTAACCAAAGCTTAGTTGCAGCGTCATGTACCTGATCTCTTACTACCGATAATTCAGGAGCACGTTCATTACCTATAGGTACTGGCAGAGTAATTTTAAAAACTTCTTCTATAGCAGGCTTTTTACATACATATAACTCTTCCCAAACTCTTGTAGCAGCAACAGCCATCAAATTATGACCTTGATGAGATGTTAATCTATCATCACTGGCTTCAACTTGTGGATTAACGTGCCACGTTGTTTTCGTATTCGTATCAAGCATAATCTTTATATCAGCTGTCAGTTGTAATAAACAATAAGTCAGACAACCAATAAATTCTAATTCATGATTTCCAGCGCCGAAAACTAACAATCTATTAAAAAATATCTTCAAATTAGAATTCATTTATATTTTGCAAAGATTCTATTTTAGAAAAGAGAACTTATGAACTTCACCTGTGGTTAGTAAGTTTATGCAACGCTTCTAACACGGCCATTTGATCGGCTATAGAATCGGTTGCTCGTGATAATAAAAATAAAATTGTTCTGTTTAAACAATGATGAAGCCCTTCCATACTAACGACACCTGGACGTCTTTTTGCTTGTCCAATTAACTTTACGATAAAATCAAATACTTCATGCGGGTCTTTTGTCAAAGCACCTATATATTAAGTGTGAAAATAATGAATATTCGACTATATAGTTGATTATAAAAAGCAAAAATCTGTTAATTTACCTTGCCACAATTTATCAACTATTCTAGCTGCCACATAGCACACATTATTCGTTATATTATTAACTGATCCGCCAGGAACAACAGGTAATGCTGCTTGTTCTCCAATTAAAACATCTGCAGCTAACAGATGCTCCATTAAAATCGATAGAATTTCTGTTTGATAACGTGTTTGTTGTCCTGTAGATGCATGTTCTGGCCATGCTTCTAAGACTAAATCAATTGCTGGTGGAGATTTTGCACTAACAGGCAAAGAAAGTGAATCTACTACAATAACTCGCAAAAAATCCATAACAAATTTCTTTGCTGGATGATTTATTAAGCCAACATCCTTTGATGGAGATCTTACTAATACTGGCTCTTGCTAAAATAAAATCATATTGTTAGTTTTTTTTTTATTAAAAATCTTATCATTAATCTCTAAATTTTACCTCATCTGCTGGAGTACTAGCTCCACTACTATCTTGACTAGAACTTGCAGGTTTTGGAAATAAAGTACCAGATAAAGCACCCAATACTTCCGCAGACATAAATACTTGCATAAAATCAGTAAAATTGTGATAAAGAAAGAAAAGGAACTGTATTATTGTCACTGGATAATCGCTTAACCAATCAGATAAAGATTCAGGGCTTCAAATAAAAATTATATATATTAATATATTATAAAACAATTCTTTGAAAAAGAGATAAATCTCAATTATAACTTACTTGACTGAATAATTATTTAACATTGTTCGTACCATCGCTAATAAAGTTACCACAGCTTCAGGACAAAGATTAATTCTGCTCGCAAAAGAGGATAGCGTATGATTTGCAGGAACACCAAACAAGAAATTCCATACATTGTTCAAATCGAGCTGTTGTTATAAAATATACATATTTGTTATATTATGTGCAACAGTTTAAAATACAAAAAAAATAAATGTTACCGAACTTTTAAAATGACTTTTGAATCAGTAGGTAATAATTTTACAGGTTGTCCCATCATAAGAGCAATAAAAAGAAAATACAATTCTGGTACAAGATCTACATGCTGTGGTAACAACCATCCTAAATGTTGAAATCCTGGTACATGAAGACCAGATGGTTTGGTTTCACCACCAGTCATTTGCTGGTGACAACCTAGAAGTATAAAAATAAGATATACAAAAGTATAAAAATATGAAATACAACTATTTAAAATTGAATAGCTTTTATACACATACCGAGTGCTAATGCCATTTTATTATGGTCTGTATGGCGTAACCAACCACCATTACTAGTTCCTTCTTTAAATTTTTGTAATATTGGTTGTACAGAACAAATAGCTACTAAAATTCGTAATCCCCATATTACGGTGGTACTATGAAGGCCAGATTGAAGAAATAGTAGTATCCAATCCAAACCTAATACTTTGGCTAATTCTTCACACATACTGGAATATATTCAAACAGTAATGAATTTTTATTTACAAATATACCTTTTTAATGTTACTTACTTTGCATTCACTTTTGGGCCATTAAATAACAGAGAATGTAAAAGTTGCAAGCAACGATTTCTCAAAAGTATATGCTCTCCTTCTCCTTCCTTATTTCCTTCGCTTTCTCGAAGAATTAGGTGCTTTTCTGAACTTTGAGGTAATGTAGCAACAATAAATTGCCCAAACCTATGAAAAATAATATTATCAATATACATATATAACATAAGCATAGTTTACAGAATATGTTTAATTACCAAAGTAAGTCAGCTTGTCTTGGTTGGCTTAACAGAATACTAAGTAATGCAAGTAGAATCTGTCTTGTACTACTTTGTTTTACATCGCTTAAAATATGCAGCAATTTATGTACTAATTGTAAATCTCTCATTAAACGTAAATTTGTTCTTTTCTCACTTGATTCTGCTATTAATTCATATAAATGTTCTAGAAGTGATCTTAAAAGTTCACCAGGTGCTTCATGCCAAATCTTAAAACATGTTTTAATATCTTTATAATATAATAACTCTACAGATAAATTATTTTTAATAATAATAAATTGTCGTACTTGCAAATCACATAGAAGATCTTGAAATGCCATAACATTAGGTATTGCACTAGTTTCTCTACCACTATCAACTGTACCAACAAGACTGAATGTAAGATGTAAAATGTGACTATTTAAAAGAGGACACTTCCTTCTTAGTAACATCGCTAATGTTTGATATCCTCTTCTGCGATCCATTTCTTGTTGGGCAACTTGATTAGATCTTACAACACAAACTAAGGCTTTAACAGCTGCATATAAGGATTCTACATCTTGAGCCATAGCTATTAAACCTATAAAAACGAATGATCATTAATTAAATTTTTTTCAAATAAATACTACAACACATACGCACATTTATGCTTAGGTATAAACAAGTAAAAAGATAAAGGAAAAAAAAAGAAATAATTAATTATTTGATGTTGTCAAGTATCTCTCTTTTTCTTTTTTTCTTGGACGTTTTCTTTTCTTATGTTAATCAATTTTGTTCCACTCCCATCCCAATTCCTTCACGACTATAAGAAGATTACTACAGTATTGAAATATATCTTAAAACGCAGATTGGTAAAAAATTTTACCTAACAACACTGAACATCCTCCTACGTTATCAATCATTGTAGCTACCGGTCGAGGACTAAAGACTCGAACACCGAGATACCCAACGACTACACCACCAAGTGCTCGTGCCGGTCCACTTAGATGTCCTGCCGAATTGTGAAGAACTCTAATAGGAGTAGCATTTTCGTGCGATGACATGCCAAGCTGTCAAATAATAAGAATATTTAATTAAAAGATACAAAAGATACGTTTATACGTTGAAATAACAATATATACCTGTTTAGCAATTGATTTATTATCAGCCCGACTATAAACTTTCCTAATTTTAGCTAATGTTAACTGAGACATTGCTTTAGCATTTAATCCAAATACAACCTTTTCTTCTGCAACGAGAGGCATTAAAGGTTCTTGTCCTGTATAAAAAAAAATTCAATTTCAATTTTTTTCTATTTAAATAAAAATGAACGTATGAATTTCATATCAATACCTGATAACTGTGGAGCTTGCAAGCTTCCCATGTAGTGTGGGCCTAATTTAAATAATGCCATTATGTTTTGAGAGTTAAATACTTCTTCTACTAAATGACACGGCCCCTGCTTCCATGTAAGTCTTGAATATCGTCGCCAACAAGGTGGTGTACCTATATATCCATATACTGGAGATGCTACTGTTAAATTTGCTGCTCCTCCTCCAGGAACTTGTGTAATATAATGAAGCTTTTGACTATGAATATGTTGACCATCCAAATATAATGAGAAACTTGAATTTTTTAAAACAGCACGGTTCAATACAATAGCTATATGATGCCATTGACCTTCATGAAGTAAATCTGGACACCAAACTCTTGCACCACATTCACCAGTACCTTCTGGTTCCCATTCACCTATATCTAAAATTTTTATTTAATATGTGACAAAGTAGTATAAAGAGGGATGATAGCAATAAGATTTACTTTGTGGCATTGGTGTTTCTTGTGTAGACACGATAATAGCTTTGTCTCTTGCGCTAAGCACTGCAGTTAAGCAAATTAAATCCTTTGTTGATTGAGGATTACGAACTAACGTTAACAATCGTACGCAGTGAGGATCAGTTCTAGGATCACTAAATTTATCAATACATATCCATGTACTGTACGTTAAACCAGTTTGGGGAGGAAATAATCTATCGCCTAGAAAATTAATAAATGAATACATATATAAAAAATTCTTTAATACTTGCAGCTTAAAAATATTTAAGATTTACCAGAACCAATTCCACCCAATACGCTACTGTCAGCAGCTACTACTGTAGGTGGAGTTGTACTTTGTGGTGCAACACTAGGTAAATATAGACATGCAAATCCTTCTGCACTCATATCGAGTTCCACGAAGGGTGGTAAAGTACAAGAACCGTGTGCTCGAAAATCTTTTGGAGTTGTCATAGATACTAAAGTTTTAATACGCGTCAATGGCACAGGTCCACCTCGAGGTTTACTTAGTTCAATATCATCGAGTGAAATACAACACAATGGATCACCCAAACGCAAAAATTCTCTGTAATTACAGAAATTTTATAAAACACATATAAATACTATATGATAATCAGTATTTTTTTAAATTTTCCTTTGCATTTTACCTTAAATCACGTGGTTCTAAAGATTGTGCTGCAAGTCTTTCTATAATGTACTGTAGTGGTTGATGTAAAGGATGTGTTTCATCTTGCAAAGCTATTCTACCTACAGATAATAATTCACCCGCCATTCCAGCATCACACATTATTTGTTGGTTTCTCTCAGATCGCACTAAACTTTTAATAATTTCAGCGACATATAATTGCAACGCTAATGCCATTTGTGGATTAGATGGTTCTGAAATTGATGGAAGTAAATGTAGCATTCCAACAACTATGCCAGGATGAACTACAATTGGTTCAGGTGTAGGTGGACTCAGATTTAAAGAATTTATAACACTTTTCTTTCCGCTTCCCGGAGAATCGAAAGATTTTTGTTGCTAAAAATAAGATAGATAACCTTAGTTATTATATATTTAATGTATTATATATTATGCATGTAATTATATAAATTAAATTTAAATATCACCTCAACGCTATTTTGCTTATGATTTGGCGATCTCATTCCTAGGCCTGCCAAATTTGGTTTATCAAAAGAATCAAGTGCTACATCATATAGAAGTCGTAATAGTAAGCATGCATATGCTAATGTTTTTGGTATAATATCTAAAAATACAGGTTCTAATACGCTTCCAGTAAATAGTGCTGACAACATATTATGGTAATTTGTAGTTGGTATTATATCTATTTCAGTAAGTTTTGTCTGTGTTGAGAAACATCCAAGGAGTCGTAAAGTATCACACAAACTCGATTGACATATCTATAAATAAAATAAATTATACAAATATTTGCAACACTTATTGTATAAATAATAATATATGATTTATTAATGTTTACTTCATGATGAAAAAATTTAGCATTTGCTGGTTCAAATCTCATAGCTGTACTTATAGTATGAAACACAACGTGTAAAAGAGTCAGTAATTGTGCTTCTTCCTGTGGTGTTCTCTTTATTATATCATTACATGGTTCTATATTCTCTGACCTTTGTGTGCCTAATTGACCTTCCAAAGACACTAAAACGGACATCACATATACGAATCCTCCCACTTTTCGAAAAACAGTTCTAGTTCGATGAGATTCTCGTAAACAAGCCAATAAAGACTAAAAAATCAAGATATTGTTTAGTAATACTCAAAAATATAAAGACTGATAATAATATCAATTAAACTAACTTTCAATATATGTGTCTTTAAGACTAAGGCATTAGAAGGTGCTGAATGCATAACACCTAGTAATGTAGCCATATCGTCATCTCCTCCTGCACTAAGTATTAATTCTCTAACAATACCAAGTGCTTGATATCGACAATCCATATAGGGCACGAGATTATGAGCACAACGCGCTCCACCACATTCCCTAAAAACATTAGCATTCTGAACATTGCTTGCCAACAATGTCGTCAAAGCTTCCATTACTAAGGCACCCAATCGCTCATCTTCTGGGCAGATTTTATATTCTAAAAAAACAAACAATTTTTATCAATTTAGTGAATTAAATATATTGAAAATAAAGTATGAAAATTAATACCTAATCCTTGATCTTGTGCAGCTTGTTTATCTTTGAGTAAGGTTGCATAACGATGAAGACATGTAACAAAAACTTCTAACATACCCACTTCTCTGTATACATCTTTAAATATATTATTATGTCTAGAAAGATACATTTTCGAGGATCAATATAAAGTATATATAATCGAAGTATAATTAAAAAGTACTATACCTGAGTATATTAAGGAGTGTCTCCATGCATAATATACTGCAACTAGTTGAGTTATTTGTTTTCAATAGTATAGATAAAGATATAAGTTCCTTACAAGGCACAAAATTAAGTTGGAATACTATAAACTCTAATAGCTGAAAGAATTTTTCTTGTATTTCCCGATTTTTTAAGTGAATTTTTTCTGCAAATTGAGATAATGTATTTTGCCCTTCAAGTATAAAATAATTAGCGTTATCACTATGATATACACTAGATATTGCATCAAGAATTGTACAACACAAGAGTGGGGAATTAGACTTTACAAATACAGACTGTAATACTTGGAATGCTTGAATATTTCTAACACTTCCACCTGTAAAATATATTTTATTCTTAATTATATTTTGTTAAATGACACTAGGATAATTAAGTTTGTGTGTGTGTGTGTGTGTGTGTGTGTGTGTGTGTGTGTGTGTGTGTGTGTGTGTGTGTGTGTGTGTGTGTGTGTGTGTGTGTGTGTGTGTGTGTGTGTGTGTGTGTGTGTGTGTGTGTGTGTGTGTGTGTGTGTGTGTGTGTGTGTGTGTGTGTGTGTGTGTGTGTGTGTGTGTGTATACCTCTGTTACTCGGTTGAGGTAAAGTAAAACCAAGCATTTGGAATAGAGATCCCATACTAGCTTGACTTGGTTTTAATTCTGTATGGCCACACATTGTTAGAGACGCCAACATAAGTACTAAATTCCGAATGGCATCTTGTGCCTCTGCTCTAGTATCTTGTTCTAATCTTGATGGAGCATGTCTATGGATTATAATTAATAATATTGTAAAAATTAATTTTATTAATTATAATATTAAATACCCTATGAATACGATTATTTATATAACCACTATTATTAAAATAAAATTCTTACTTTAATAAAAATTCCGATAAAAAGATATATCCTTGACAAGCACGAAAATCGTCCAGAAGTGTTTGGGATACCTCACTAGAATCTTTTAAGAAACAAAATACTGTAACAAACATTTCTACCACTTCCAATGGTGCCAGCTCAGGTACACGTTGCATATTATCAACACATAATGCTATACATCCTTTATCTACAATTAAAAACAACAATATTGTTTGACAAATTTAAAAAACTTATTAGATTCGCAATTAAATCGTTATTTATACTTATACTTACTGTGAATGTAGCTTACTACATTTTGGGTAAGTCCATGTCGAGACAAAGTCATTAATACTTCTGCTGCGCTTTTACGCCACATTACATTATAATGAGGACACCAGCTGGTTATTGCTGAGAATAACAAAGTTAAATCATCTTTACGAGCAAGTTCTTCTGCTGGATACGGATGGCTACATAATCTCACCAATAACTGTAAATTAACATTAGATAAATTGTCTAAATAAAGATTTCATTCAAAAGTCGAGGTAATAAAAATGAAAAATATTTACTTGTACAAATATTTTTTGTAACAATATTCGACGCTGTTTCGGAGTAAATTCGCTACTTGCATCCGTAATATCGGCTTCGTCGTCAATCATTTCAGGCAGATCGAAAAATAGATACAAACATTTTACTAATGTTGATGGAACAGAAGCAGTAGTCATTGCCTAGTAAAATATAAGTTTATCAACACATACAGTTTATTTTAATTAGAATAATAAAGTATAATTGAAGCATATACCTGTATTACAGAACTATCACCTGCTGCAAGCAAATTTAATGCAGATAGTAACATCCAACCATTACTTGATTCTTCACTATTTTCAATTTCTAAAAATTTTACAATGGCACAACTTGCAGTTTCAGTACTCTGATTGCTTGCCCTTCGACTGATTTCAAATACCATTAACTTAGATACTTGTTGTGTAAATGCCAAAATGTCCCAAAATTTTTCACTCATATCTCCTGTTGGACTAGATCCAAATACCTAAACATTAATTAAAATTCAAATTATTAATTTAGCTATAAAAAAAGGAAAAATTTAATTGAACTCTTATTCATATGATATGGATACTTACTTTGCAAAATAATGGTAACATGTTGTATAGTTTATCATTACGTTCAGCCTCAGACAGAGGATGTGGAGGATGGGTATACTCAGAAAATAGTTTCTTAAGATGCATAAGACCTAAAGCAGTATGTTGAGAATTTGTACTTCCAGTACAATCATCTAAACCACCAGCACTGCTAGAACCCATACCTCCAACATTAGTACCCCCTCGTAGTTTACGCATTATGTTCATACTTAATATTTGCTAAAAGCACACAAACAACATATATGCAAATTAGAATATCAAAATTTGATATTAATTTTAAAAGACATATGTCAAAATTTGATATTAATTTTAAAAGACATATGTCACTAGTATTATTTTAACTTACATCATTTATATTCTGATGAATACTAAACACATTTTTTCAAATATCTCTATATATTAAAATTTCAATGAAACCTACATTGATACACTGATAAAAATGTTTTTAGCACATGGTGAGAATACATAAATAACATAAAATATTTTGCAATATGATAAAAATAATGGAATTAGAGTACATTATTGGATCTGATTCCTTGAAACAATTTGTAACGTACTGTGACATAAAGTAAATATATGTATCTTTATATGTTATATGTTATTCATGAAGTACACAATTGTAATCGTGCATTCATGCAATTGTTGTGACATTTTATTAATTACATAAATTTTGAATAAAAATAACTAATCACAATTTTTGAACTGTTACTATATTGCTACGATAAAAATTCAACTTATCGCAGGAAGACGTATAAGGGAATTTTATACATAATAAACAACGTAATTGTATGTTGTAATAGTAGTAATATTAAAAATTATAAGACGTTAAGTCTGATATTATTAATTGGAAGCAAATATCGTCTAAAAATAGTAAATGAATTTTTCAATAAAAAGATCAATAATTTACAAATGATGATGTATGGTAATACAATCGTTTAAGTGCTTATCATACTGTTATTCAAAATGTTAACATATCGGAGAACATATAACATGTGAAAATGGCACATTGTTGTGTAAGAAATGAAACACCATTTTTCTGCTTATTATACATGTGAAACAATCTTTCGTGTAGGTGTCATAACAATTTTTGTACTTTCAATTTCTGACACTACTCTTCATCGAACGCTCAATATTTACGTCTATCTCCTGTCAAAATGTCAAGTTACAGTGAAGTTATACCGACTCTTCGTAACCGCCCACGATTCTTACAAATAATATTCAGATATCATCCTGCAGACATGCACCATATTCATTAACAATTATATAGTTATTACCTGAAACGCGTCACAAGCCAGGAAATCCTACATTTTCTTTTGGAAAATTGCTTTTTCAGTGAGAGTATTTAATATTTCAGTGGCAGCAGCCATCTTCATATTCGACGATTTCTTCGGTCCACAGCTAACACGATACGTCGATAAGTATCACGTGACTACAAATAATCACAGATCTATTCACTTTTTGAATCTGTGTTAACCTTATACGTTTATATACAAAAAAAAAACTCATTTTCTTTTATTTAATATTATATTTTACTAAAAAATTAAGAACAAAAGAATTATTAACCTTCAAACTTGTATATTAAATTTTCAAATTCATTAAGTTTCCTAAACACAATCTTATGTTTACATTTAAGTATATGTATTTATATACATTAATTATTAGTGAACTCAAATAGAAAAGACAATGTTTGAAAAATTAATTACTTTTTTATTTATTCTCATTATTACATTATATACAAAGTACGTATATTTAGAAAGTCTTGTGTCAAAATGTAATTGGTTAGAAGAATGTTTCAATTTTAAATATTTCGAAATCTTTAACTTGTTGATGGAAAAAACTCTGAAATTTTTCTTTGTCCAACTTTTTTAGTTGGTGATTTATGTTTATGTGAAGATACAGAGATTTCACTTAGAATTCCACTTCGAACTGATTCCTGTATACTGTCCACAGGTATTATTGATTGACGACTTTCATTTGTAATTGATTCACTACAACTATTATCTACATATTGTGAAATAAGCTCTTGTTTTGGATCTAATAATTCTAAACCAGATAATCTATGTTCTTGAATAGCTTTAACTTGCGTCGTATCTTTCCATAATAATGATTTTCTTTTTTTCTCTGTACTATCTCTATCGTGAACTTGTCCTTCTTTTTTCTTCATACCATCTTTACTTTGAATTTGTTCTTTCTCTATAGCTTTTTTAACATCTACATATTCTTCATTTGAAATCTCTGTTTTCTTTTTACTTATGTCATCTTCATCAAAAAATTTTTGTATTTTTTCTTCTTCTATTCGTGTATGTTTTTTGATATCAGAATGAAATGATCTTTCCTCTCCACTTTTACTTTTTTTAAATACAACTTCTTTCACCACAGAAAGTTTTGTGTGAATATTTTTACTTAAATGTTGAGTTATTGGTTTCATTTTACTTCGATTATACAAAAAACGATAAAAATCTGAATTTTCTGCTGAAGCAAATTCTTGATATTGCAGCAATAATGAAAAAATATGAGCTAAAAAAAAAAAGTAAATTTGTAAAATAATTCATATAAATTTGTTTAAATAATTCTATGCATTCTAAACATTTAAAAAAATATTCTGACCGATACCTATATTTGTTTCATGTTTTACAAAATGCTTGTGCATTTCAGCAATGTCATCTCGCAAATTTGTGTCTCCAAAAGTAAAATAAACCATTGATCGACCTGCTACAGTTGCAGCCATTAACTGTAACAAAACTTTTAGTTTTGGATTTCCACGAAATGCACCGCATCCCCAGTTCCCAGTTGCAATAGCTGGTAAGTTACTTTTACTACCTTCACAACCAACAAATCCAACATATGCCTATGAAAAATAAGATTATTAAATTTCACAAAATTAAACAATTGTGTTTATACATAATTATCAATTTTTAACCTTATTAAGTTCTCTTATTATATTATTTATGTTAAATTGCATTTGCGAATTCTTAAAATAAAGGGCATCAATCGCAACAATTGATGTTAACCGTCTTCCACTACTATCTTTAGGTGTTTCATCAACATAGTCTCCTATCCATTTAAAACTGTTACTATAACCTTTGTATTTACTGTATCTTTCAACACCACTAACAATTAATGCTTCAGTATCATCTAATTCTTCTGTAACAAGCATTGTTACCATCAATTCAGGACAAATTACAAATCTTATCTCTTCTTGCACACATCCCAGACCAAGAACACCACCACCTACATATCTAGAAGGGTGTTAAATTTTTATAATGACAAATATCAATCTAGCATAATATTGACCACAAAAATATAAAATACTTGTTAGCAAAATCCACTTGCAAAAATCCAGTTCCTTCTGCTTCTATAGTTCCTCTACTTGTAATATGTAACGGTAATAAAGTTTGTACTTGTTCATCCCATTTTGGACAATCAGATTTAGGAATATAACGCCGTTGTATTGTTACCACACCTTCTGGGGCTGCTCTATGGAAAAATTATAATAAATAATGTATTGATTCTCTTGATACTGACATTAAATAAATCTTAACGTACCCACCTTTAGATGTTACCCTCCGAAAATAATGAAATATACATTTCATTTTCTCCATTACAGATTCACACTTCCATTTTCCCTCTTTATACGCTGAAAACAACCTATGTAAATGTATATATTAATATATTAAATGTACTATTGAATTAAAATTATAATTATTTTTGCTATCATCTATTTTAATCCTATCAAAAGCTGAAACTATATAAGAGAATACCTATTAAAATTGATGTATGGATATCTTCCATATTCAGATTGTGGATCGGTTGAGTTACGTCTTGGAAATGTACAGAAAAATGCATTGGCTAATAAAGAAGCTATTTGTAACTGGCTAAGACTGATTGTGCCATTGGTGTGGCGTTTCAAAAGAGGCACTGAACCAGTTACCAAAACAGGAAGTTGTAAAGCAAGTTGAACCATTTTTGGCATCAAAGTTTCAAAGAAAGTATTTGTTTCTTCTTCATCAAGTACCTTAAGTGTGAAATTATTATATAATAAAAACATAGTGAATGTATTGAAATACATATTAAAAAAGAAAATAATAAAGAGAATGAAGAGAAATATATATATGAAAAAACAAAATGAAAAAAAAGAAAATGTAGAATATAATATTCTACCTCAGAAAAAAAATGATGCAATGCAGTAAAATCCCAACGTTGTGCATATATATGATTATAAGAAAGTATTGCACTTTCTAACTGATGAGTTGAAACAAAATTTTGAAGTAACGACTCTTGTATTATTTCCCATCTGTTTCGATTATGCCTGGATCCATTCTGTAATAAGTATTACATTATTTAGAAAGTATAGAATAACATTAAATTTTACATTTATCACCTCTTACTTGCCTCATTTACTAGATACAAATTATGTTTTGAATGTGGCATCCTCACATAATCTTGACACCATTTTTCTACTTGATAAGTAGGATATGGTTTTGGTGTTCCACGAGCCGGTAATGGTAACTATTTTAAATAGTTTTTATGTATATCTTAAAATTTATATGTATTAACGGAAAACATTCATTCAATTTAATTCTTACTGATATTAATACTATATGAGACGAAGATGCACAAATAGGTGGTAACTCCTGACAATCATATACACCTAAACCTTTACGTATCTCATCCATGCTCACACCTTTCCATTCAGGTACATCATCTAAAGGTTCTGGTTCATTAACATCAATAGACATTGAGCTTGCTACATGAAATAAAATGAAATTGATCAATCAATTTAAAGAAAAACATATAAAATATTGTATGTACAATAGTACACGCGCAGTTTTAATTTTCCTGAATTTAAAATCTTTAAGTGTGTTTAATAAATATCTTACAATCATCGGAATTTACAGGATTATTTGATACGTTATTTACATCGTTGAACATATCTGAGGAAGATGTTTCTTCGTCAAACGACAATTCACGGTCCGACATAATTCTTGAACTGAGAGAATTACAAATGAAATATAGTAAGAGAAACAACAATAAACAATCAATGAAATAAAATGCAGTTCTTACGTAAAAAAATAAAATAACGATGTTTATAAACTATATGACGTGTTTCAAAAATAAAATAATCTTGAAGTAATAATAAACTGTCACAATACTGACAGATTGTTCTGTAATTTTTTAAAATTTTGTTTTAAGAATTTACAATCATTAAAACCGAAGTTATGCGTATATTGCTTTGGCGCCACAATTCTTAGTGATGACAAATGTATTGCAGGAAAATTAGACATAACGGTACACAAACAGAAAATTATATTTAATAATATCAGCTAATATTTCTACGTATATATAAATTGTATTAAAAGTTACATTTGTACTTTACATCTTATTGTTCTTTAGACCTCTGTAAAACACTGCGTAACATTTCGTAAGTGCTTAAATTGCACGAAACATGAAATGTTATGAATATGAATCAGTCCAACGGATTGTTCCGTTTGGGGAAAATCCATTTTTAATAGGGGAAAAGCATTTGTCTTGAATATTTCGAAACTAAATGATCAAAATAATTACTTCTATGAAACACAACATGTAAATTATTCACGTGTATCATTTTTATTAGAAATTGTATATATAAACAATTATATCAGAAATTATATGAAAAATTAGTTGAGTTGCTCGAGTACGCATATAAATGTTTATATAGTAAATACATCTCTTATATTTTTTTTATGAGAATACAAATGAAGAATATAAATAAACATAATGTCAAAATCAATTAATTCTTACTAGAAATATGACTATTGATAGGACTATTGACTAACTATTAGCATAGACAAGGAGGTATACGAATAGATATTGCATCTTATGAGATTTCTTGTCCCATGCTCTGAAATACCGACGTAGTAAAAGAAATATGGAGGTTTATTCCTCCTTTAATAATATATGTATTACGAGATTTAACAAGAAACTATAACAATAACTATTTATTTTAATTTATGTATAATAAGATCTTTATGACGACCGTTTGTTTTGGTTGATTATTAACAACTGAGATTACAATATTTTCTATTATTTTATTTTCTTCTTTCTTTATTTGTAATCAACATCGCCGCTATTAAACTCATTTTTAAAAATACGTGCATCGTCACAATTAGTGGGATTTTAGCGCACTCTATGCTTAAACAACGATGAATTGAAGAACCACATCAAATAAAATCTCGTCTGTGTTATTAGTACCAGATATTGAAACAGTAGCGCTGTTGTTACAATGTAAAAGGTTTGCATGTCGGGCGGATTGAATAGACGATGTAGAAGTTGAAACTACCATAATTTTTGACGTTCATACCTGTGAAATACATTGCACGACAAAAGGTGAATGTTCTTTATGTTTTTTTAACCGAAGTAAAAAGTCTGAAGCTAATTCATTGTGTAAATATTATTCCATGACAGACGGATATTCTTCGTTGAATTCAGTACGGAACGTGAATATTAATTATTGTGCCATTTATTTATATGTAATATTTCCTATTGATTAAATCGTTTACTTTCTATATTTACGAAAATTCATGATTCATGTACGTATTTGCTGTGCGACAAAAATTGACCTGAAACTGACGTCATAGAACAGAAATCAATAATTGCAGTAAACCCGGTTGAAGTTCCGTTAATAAGTTTCGCGACACCTGTCAAGGATTTTATAATTTCTACAATGTAATCAAAACTTACTCACGTAATTTCGAAGTCTTCTATTAATAACATTCTCGTATATTATTTTAGGTATTAACAAAGCAGCACAATGATGTCTGATAGAAAAGCAGAACTTGAAAGAAAAAAAGCCAAACTTCAGGCTATAAGAGAGGAAAAGGAAAGACGTAGAAGAGAAAAAGAACAAAAGGATGTAAGAAATTTTTATTTAAATTTAACGTTTTTCATTCTTTTATGTGTTTATTTAAACTTTTGGATTAAAGGTTGAGGAAGCTACTGTACGCGCTGCAGGAACAGATAAAGATCATCGGAAAGAATTGGATGCTATGCTTTCATCATTGGGTGTAGCACCAGTGTCAGGTAAATAATTGTATTTTGATTTTATAATTGCATTACTTTTGTTATTTTAAAGCAATTTATTTCATTCACAGATGTCTTATCCAGTTTATCTAGTATGAATTCTTTGACTCCAGAACAAAGTGCTAATGCTACCCCTGATGCTAGTTTACAACCATCGAGTATAAATTCTGCTCAAAGGTATTTGTATTGTAATTAATAGTATTTGATCTATACATAATATAAAGATACATGTACATTATTCAATTTCTATTTTTTTTTAATAGTAGCAGTGCTAGGAAAAAGAATCGCGAACTAACGATTGTTTCTGTGGCACATACAAATATTCCACCAAAAGAACCAGTGGTTTATACTAAACAAACACAAACTATTCAGACATCGCACACATCTCACGACGGTGAGTCACTATATTCAATTTTTTAATTTATTGCACATTTATGTTGCTCTTGTGAATATGAAACTATACATAATCATTCAAAATCTTAATATTTGTATTATATTAATGTCAATTTAATTAATTAGTTAATATAAAAAAAGTATGTTGTTTTTAAAAATGAATTAATTGAACAAATGAAAAATATGTTATTATTATATATTATTTATTTAATTAATTGCATAAATTGTTAATCCTTTGTATTCTAAAGTTGTCAATTTGATAAGATTTATCTAAATTTGGTATTTCTCTATAATAAAAATTTAAGAAGTGAAATTTTTTACACACAGCTTTTGTTGATTACTTTTAGATAACTCTTTATTAACTTTTATAGAGATGATATATTTTTATAATTGGTAAAACATTACTATAATTAGATACAATTTAATGACATTAGCATAAAATAAATAGAATCTGAATTGCCTGGTTTCAGTAAAAGTTTCAAACTGCTTATATCATTTAAAAAAAAAAAAATATTAAATTGCAACTTCTTTAATATATTATTAAATATTGAATGTCGTTATAGTTAAATTGAGAAATATTTAATATTAAAAATATTAAATTTCTAAATTATGTTTAAATAAGAATGCAAAGGATTATAAAATTTGACACTTTTTTAGTTTTTTAAAAAATGCAATTGCTTTCACATATATCTATATATGGTAAAGTGGGTGGTGTATATAAGAATGTATATTTTAAAACATATATGCCATTAATGACATTATTAATAAGTACCTAGTACTAAATCATCAGATGCAATAATACCCACATATATTGTGTAATAATGCACAATTAGTCCTATCAGTGTCATTTGCTTTATTTATGACAATAATTTTATCGTAATAACAATGAGAATTGTTCCACTTATTTATATTGTGTTTTATGATTAATTCTAACCAATGAGGAAACTTACATATTCTTAAAGTTTGTTCATATAATATTTTAAAATAACATGTTTATACTTGTAGCACTATTGACATTTGATTCTACTTTTTTTTTATTTTGTGCATTAGCCTTTGTTGAACTAAGTTTTCAACTATTATGCTTGAACAAGCAAATCTTTCAGAAAAAATAATTACATTCTTAAATATAAGATTTTTATTTGAATAGTTTTTGGACATATTAACACGTTAAGTGCCAAGCCTGTTTTGTCTTTCTTTTTGTTTAGCCCGCGATTTCCGATTTCACCAATATGCTGGTGTCAGGAGATCTGTATAAGGTTGCGATAAAACTGCATGTATATCTTCAGGTATATTTCTTGTATTTATCGCAATCTGTTTCTCTTAAGTAAGTTGTCTGTGGTTCGTGTTCCAATGCTGTTTAAAAAGTTTTTCTTTACCCGTAACAATGTCAGTAGAAGAAGCGTGTATTAGTTTTTCTAAAACGTAGAGTTGTTCTTTTTTTATCATCAGAGGATGAGGATGAAGATTTTGAAGAATGGCATGATGATGAAAGATAATCAACCAAGGATTATGCCTTTCACTTATCCGTCTGGCTTTAGGATTAAAGACTTGGAATTTCGAAAGAAATTAGCTATCTAACAAATTGTCGGGATGAAGAAATTCCAAGTAGCATTACTATAAATGTACTTCAAATATCTCGTCACAAACTGCAACGAAAAACTGAAAGTGTCTAAAGCTAAGAAGATATTGTAAAAAATGCTACGAAGATAATGCAGCACGATTTGGACGAGATATTGCCAGAAAGTTGATAAAACAAGTTATAACATTTTGTGAAATCTGGACAACCATTTTTGTGTACATTATATTTTAATAATATTCATTACAATTTTTTTTTTTTTGGTAACAAGTAATATTTAGGTACATTCTTTTATGATCATCAAATTATCTAAAATTTATTAATAGAAGAATATAATTTTTTAAATTGTATATTGTCAGTCAACAATGACTGACGCAGTCTATATAGGGACGGAAAGTATAGTTAGTCACCGGTGACTGACATGGCGCTTAACGTGTTAATAAATCAATTCCTTTGCTTTAATATTTTTTTTACTATTAATAAGAATAATAACAAAGAAAATTGTTTTTCATGTACATTTAATGTTATTGGAGAAATAATAATTGCACCATGATATGCAAGTATATTATATAAGGGTATTCTAACATACAATTAAATAGCAAACGTTTTGATGTTTTTATGTGTAAATTTTTAAATATTTTATAGGGAAATGATTAGTAGAAATGATTAGATAACATCTAACACCAAATTGGGTTATGGAAACAAATATTTTTTTTGGTGATGGAAGCTACTTTTTAAAAATATTTCCCACTTCCTGTTCTCTTACCAAACCGCAATTTCAGTTGGTTGTGATTTTTAATTTTTAATTTATACAATAATATTATATAAATATTTTAATTTATAAATATTCATTTTTAAACTTTGATTATATAAGTATTCATACAAATTATCGAAAGTTGGTATTTTTTGGATTACTCTATTTTTTATACCACCTACTTTACTGTAAATTTATTGAAATGTCAATCTTTGATATCTTTTAAATATGCCATTTTTCATAAATTTAATTTGTTAAAATAAAATTTTAATATTTATGATAATGATTGTTACTTTATAAAATCAATAAATTTAAATTCAATATAAATATTATATAATATCAGTATAAATAATGATAATGATTGTTAGCTTCAATATAAAAATATGGGGTGTATTACGTGTTACATGCGTGTCCCGTTACCTAACTGATTTTGCGGCATTATTAAATATACGCGTATTCCATTGTCTTGCGATACGGTCAAATCAACTGGTGTTGGACATAAGGACTGTCCGCATCTTCTTCTGCATACACCATCTACTCGTCCTGTTCAACAACAACACCAACTCACTCTTACTCCGCAGGCTACTTTGAGACTGACTGGTGGCGTCCCAGGAAAGGTGGGTCTGCACCAAACTACCTATGTATGTTCTGTCTTCTTTTTATTACCTTTCCTATAATTGTTGTACAACAGTATATGAAATAGAGGTAGATACATGGCTATCTATATTTACAATAAAGGAGTATAGAATCAAATCTGATTGATGTATATTGATCTTTATTAATTTTTATATTTTTTATATTTATATAATTTTAATATAATTATTAATAATTAAATAATTTCGATTATATTTAATTATATTTTAATTAAACTAATTGAAAATTGATTCTACAGTCCTAATTAATTTACAAATGTTGTATATGGAGATATGTTGAAATATTAAAAATATAAAACATTTCATACTTTAAAATGAGTTCAAGTAGACAAATATATATTATTTTAAATTATATTAAGTATAAAAAAAGAATTTTTAAAAAATATTAAAAATATTAGTTTGCTAACATTATTTCCATATACGACATCGATCTGTTTGCATAAATAGGCTTTTAACGTGCTTTATATGGATAATTTAATTTAATAATATACTAACAGTTTATTAAAGTTATACAATACATTAACATTAGGCGTCCTGTTTGTTGGGAAAATTTAATTTTATTACAACAAAAGTTCAAAAGTATACCTTGACTCATGTGTGCTAGCGTTAAATTTATTATATCAAACAGATGAATAATAATTGTTGAAGCTTTAATAATTTATAAATATTCTTAGAAATCGACATTGTAGCAATTATTATATGTTAGCAATTCAGTTATTTAATATTTCATTTAATATTTAAAAAGAAATGTTTCAAATGTTTTATGTGTTGTCTATTGTTTTTTATTTATTATAGTGTGCAAAATGTAGCGCATTATGGATTTGTCCATTACTCTAACAAAACTTATCTTTGAATAATTTATAATAAAATTTATTTCTGAGAAACTTAGGGGGGTGAAAATAAGTGTGACAAGGGATGTAAGTGAGATATTGAAGTTTGTTTATACATAAGCATCCATTGGTAGTCACATTAGATAACAAATTTCACATTAAATATTCAATATAAAATTTAAAAGGTGTTAAATTATGAAGAAAATTACAATTATATTAATTGAAATTACTAAAAAAATTATAATCATATTAACGTAAGGAAAATTGAATATGTATGTTTCCTCTTAATATAGGAATCGAAGCACAGCACAATATAAAAATTTATATATCTATACCCACCTAACTACATTCAGCATATAAAAATCATTTGTATTTTTGATTTTTTGTTGATACGATTAAAACTTAAATTCCCTTTAATCTTTAAAAAATGATAAGTGACTAATTTTTATAAAACCAAATATTTTTATCAATACATGAAATTAATGAAAAAAAATGTTATAAATGCTTTGAAAGAAGTTAATAAGAAAATAAATTATTTGAATTTTAAATTATAGACATTCAATGCGACAATAATGTTATACTGTATAAACTATTGTTTTTTCATTTATTTGATTTTTTTTATATATTTTATTAACTTTTCTTAATATGCTTATGGTCTGAGTGTAGAGAGGTGTTATTAGTGTAGTGCATTCTTAAAAGACTGTAACTAAGTGCAATTTTTTTCCCTCCTCTTCTCAGCTCATGCATTCGACTATTACGGTAAGTTACGATTTCTCTTGGTTCTCAAACAAGTTTTAGGTTCAGATTTAGGTTTAGATATATTTCGTTTATTCTCTTAGGATTGACAGTATTTAAAGTGTATGTAAATGAGATACAAATCTAAAATATTAGGATGAAATAAATATCTAAGAATTAAATTATCTTATGCAAATATAAATTTTTTACATTAAAATAAATTTTAAAGGTAAGAGAATCATTACATGGGTTCAATTAGTAAACTAGAGAATGCACTCTCTCTCTTTCTATTTCTATCTTTAGCTCAAACATTCATTTAGAAGTTTAATAACAAAGTGAGCTATATTTGAATAAAATTTATTAGTAATATAGACATACAAAATGACTCTCCACCCAGAACCTCAAATATCTTTGCTATCTTACACCTTGCTTTGGACTTTTTGGCTCTTTTACTCTTTTGTTTTTTTATTGGTGTATTTTATCTTTGGTTTCTGCATTTATTATTTTTTAAATATTTATCTGACATCCCGATTCTCAAACGGAAATATTTCAACATTTACATATTTATAAAAGCATGCTCTGTAGATAATAAAAAGAAATAAAAACATTGTATAAATTATCTTGCTATTCAAAGTATAATTTAAAATGCTTGTTTAAAATTGGACATCAATTATACATGAAACACAATGTACAGAATATGTATAACAAATTATTGTAAAAAATTTATTTGCAAAATGTAATTCCATGTTTTGAATACTTTAAACTTTAGCTTTTATATCCTTAAAAATATATAAATTTCTGAATTGTTCAACTCGAAATTCATGTTTTATTTTATATTCTCTAGTATCAAATAAATAAATTTAAAAAAATTTACAGACTACCTTTGGAATATTTAACATTCATTTACAATTGAAGTTGAAAAGCTTTATCATGAAAAAATGAAATTTTACACTTTATATATAAGTTTGTTATATTTATATGATATCTTTTTTTATTAATTGAAATGTTTTTCCAATAATATTTCCTAATACAAGTTTACACTAAAGAATATATTTAAGTAATTTATTTAATCATTCAGTGTTGTTTGAAACTGGGATTGTCTAAAATAGGGAATGTTTTATTATATTGAATATCCATTGGCAAATCTTGTCACAACTTAACGCACCTTCCAGAGTTCTCGACGCGATTTCACGGTTATAGTTTCTGTAATTTTTGGGTTACTATAGTATACTAACATGGGAGTGGATTTTATGGTGTTGGAGCCGGTAAATATTGTATAAATAAGAATTTTTTTTTTAAATAGAAGAAAAGAACACAGCAACGAGTTCTGTGGCTTGAGCTTTTAGTGTCGTAAAAATTCGACTTGCAAATATTGCTTTTTAACAGCACGGTTTCGTTTTTTGTGAAAATGATAATAGCAAGAAAGTTCATTAAATTAGAGATTGCAAAAATTAGAGATTGTTTGTTTACATAGAAATACATTTTGTGAGAATAATACATATTTCAAATATTATTAATATGTTTTCCTAATAAAACGTCTCTGTATATTATTTAAACTCTATGATATTAAAATTTTGCTTTTAATAACAGTTATCTTAATTCATATTTTTTTAAATAAATTGAAAATATGATAGGTTTTTTTTAATATAAATTAATAGTCGGAGATGTCAGTCTATTATGTTAACATATTTAAATTTTATCGATTTTTCTTCTTCATTTTTTTTCTGTTATTCTAAAAATTTATTTTTAAAATTTTTTGATTTTATGTTTTTTAATAAATTTATTTTATTAAAAAATTACTCTTCCCTTAGATTTTAAATTAGCAGCATAGCTTTAAATGAGTAAGAAGGTTACAATATACGTATATATGATGATTTTTGAACTGAAGTTTATTCGAAAGCCTAAAGGGATTGCAATTTCATAAGATATATAATTAGATTGATATAACGTACAATAATAATTAATTGTAGAAAAATTGTTTTTTAAATATTTATTAATTCATTATATATATATATATATTAATATAAAAATACATTTTTAGAAAATTAAACTTAGGAATATATAATAGTTATACGAACTTTACAAATGTATTATAAATTTTTTTATATATTTTATCGATCCCTTTAGAGCATAATTTTGATAATAAATATAATGAACTTTATAGGACATAATACATGCATGTTTATAAATATATTTATAATTAATATTACCGTCTCCGATCCAATATTTCAATCTTTCTAGCTAATTGTTGATGTATCTTGCATGATGAAGGAAGAAATATTAACGAATAGATTTTATACAATGCTGTAATTGTTCACGACCTTAATGCTATCGCATTCAAAATAGATTGACAGCCTACTTACAGCGTACACATATATCTTGCTACTTCTGAAAGTAATAATATTCGCCGTGTTAATGGAAGATACGTATATATATTTTTGTGGCATACATCAATAATTTTCTACGAGAGACATGAAATTAGATACAAACACAACTAACATGATAAAACACGTGATTGATTGACATTTTCTTTTCCCTCCTTCAAGACGAGTACAATCTAAATCCTGGTTTAGAATGGGAGGACGAATTTACAGGTAGGTAATCCTCTCTAGAGACGATTTACTCTACCTAATTAATATCACCAGTACATGAATTATATTCATTTTCACAAAATTGCATTTTGATTAGTAATATTTTCATTCAAGTTTTTTTTTCTTCTATTCAGTTATTGTATTTATATGCACCGGAAGAGGGGAACTTGTAGTATCAATTTACATTTGAATTTGCTTGATAAATCATCAGATTGTTAAGTAGCTTCTTTATGGTTTTGTTTTACAACTGTAAAAATTTTCGCTTAATTTGTCATGCATGCATAGATGTCATATGTAATAATTTTATAGTTTTATTCAATTATTCATCATCTTTCATTACGCATGATCCAAGTACTACATACTATATCACCATTATCATTTTCATTTCATTTCTCACTTAGACAATATTTTTTCTTTCAAATTATAAAGATTTAGATTAAAAATTTCTTTATATCTTTGTTTGTTTTTACATAAATTACATACATATTCTCTAGCTGCTGCATGAGACTTGGGAAGTTGCGTTAATATACCTCCACTCGATTTTTGTATTTTTATTTTTTAATTGTGCATAATTTTCGATGTTGAAAGATTCATGAGAGAAAAAAAGTTCTATTCGTTAATGGATGTTACTGATGTGATATAATTGATATTGAAGGCATTTATGAATCGATGTTTTATACCTATATATTACATTATAACGCAACATATACTTCACTTAAAAAATCATCGATCAAATCTTTCACTTCCTTCGACTCATTCTTTCATTTCATTTGCGTTTATGCTAAAACGAAGGGTGGAGAGATATCGTTTCGGATGATTAATCGTAAAATATGTTAGAGATTCAATCTTTATTTGTCATTTGTATCCACCAACAAGCAGTCCACCTTATATATAACTAATGTCAGTGCATGCGATTCAACTTAATTGTCTTTGTGTATGTATGATTGTTCACTTTTCGATCAGTTATTATTCTTATTTTATTTTTTTTTAATGCGTATATTTATAATTTTTATACGCTTTTACAAAAGCTTTTGAAAGAGAGTTGCATCCCTTAAGTTTTATGCTTTCATGCTGTTTCTTTATATATCAAAATTTTGTTTTATTTTTTTGGTAACGTTTCATGATAGCAATAGATTTTCAAAGTTAAACGTGATAATCAACAAAAGAGTTGCACAATTTGAATAAATATATGAATGCATCGCGATTTGCTCTTTATTTTTATGCATTTTTATTTTGTGCGTATTCCAATGCAATAGATCTTTGTAATTATTAGAATATCTTGTAGGAGACCGAAGTTTACTGCGTAGTGTTACATGATGGTATAGCTATCTTCTTTTTTGTTTCTTTTAACGTAGAGCATTCGAATTCTTAAAGTAGGGCATTTGCCAGAGATAGATAGATATATCCAAGTTAGGGTATTCGTGGCGGAATCAGCTTATTCACCACAGTTTTGACATTTGATGATGGCCAAGCCGAAGACGAAGAGAACAGCTTGCCGCATATGGATGGTTTCCAGAGCAAGCTACCACCAGGAATTCTTCCTCATGGTTTGCCACAGGTTAAGGAAGTGCAGCCAGCAGTTACACAAGTGGAACAAGAAAAAGAAAAGGAAAAGCCTAAAGAAGGTGATTTTTTTCTTATTTTAAATACAGTCTCCTATATTCGAACTCCACTATTCGAGTATATTAATATCCATGTAAGATGTCTGTTAATAACTAAGATGTTTTTTCTTGTTATAAATATTGTTATTATATAATTATGATTATTATTACTAATATATATATTAGGGTGTCCCATAAGTTTCTTTCCTTTTTTTGATGCGAAATGAATACACGATATTTTTTGTTTAAGATGGATTTATTATGTTATATATGAACCGTTCTGTTCTATAACCTTCTTCCATCTCTCAGGAAGCCTCATTATGCCCTCTTTCCAAAATTGTTTAAGTTTACTTGTAAAATATTCATCTAGGTGCGTTTTTATTTCGCTTATGGATTTGAAAGATTTACCACGGAGAGAATTTTTTAAGGAGAGGAACAAGTAGTAATCGGATGGAGCAATGTCTGGGGAGTACGGAGGATGAGGTAGAACGTCCCAATCAAACTGTAATAATTTTTGCCTTACGGCTAACGCAACATGCGGTCTTGCGTTGTCGTGATGGAAAACGACGCCTCGTCGGTTCGCCAATTCTGGCCGTTTTTCTGCTATGGCTGCTTTCAATTGATCCAGTTGATTGCAATATTTGTCAGCATTGATCGTATCATCTTGAGGAAGGAGCTCGTAGTACACTACACCTTTCCAGTCCCACCAAATGCACAGAAGAACCTTCTTCGGATGAAGTCCAGGCTTCGTAACAGTTGAAGGTCTATTTTCCTTGGACCAAGTGCGTTTTCGATGCACATTTTGGTATAAAATCCAAGTCTCGTCTCCAGTGACAAGCCTCTTTAAGAAAGGATCCCTTTCATGTCGCTGGAGAAGCAAATCGCACGTAGAGACGCGGTTCATAAGGCCGGTCTCCGTCAATAGGCGTGGAACCCAAACTTCATATAGATTCGCATATCCTATCTTAATTAAATGCTTATGTACCGTTGTCTTGGGAATATTAGTGGCATCCACTATCTCACGCACACTATATCGTGGATTTTCAGTGAGCACAGTCTTGATAATGTCCGTATCAGTCGTTGCTGGGCGGCCGCTGCGGTCTTCATCTTTCAACTCGAAATTGCCAGCTCTAAATTTCTTAAACCAATTGCGGACGGTCCTAATAGTGGTAGTACCACTCCCGTAAACGGTGAAAATCTCGTCTGCAGTGTCCTTTGCACTATTGCCTTTTTAAAGCAATGAAGCATAACATGCCGCAAATGCATCTTTTTGGCTCTCCATATTGAACGGTGCAGAAAAATTTTAAAAGAGACTTTGTCACCAACGAAACGTACTTTGAAAGAGCTCTGGGACGACTGAAACCGATGCCATAAACGGCTAAGAGATAAGCCTGAAAATAGTATTGCATGCTATATACTGCATATAACATAAATAACGAGAATATGTCTTTGGGTACATTAATTAAATATTCATAAAAACATAATGATTAAAAAGTAATTGTTCGAATATATATATACTGTAATTAGTTGGGTTAGTTCGAATATAGGAGGCTCTCAAATCGATGACGAAACATTTATGAATGTAATCTTGAATAATAACGAATTTCAGTTTTTAATGTAATCAAACATATAATTAGTTAGAATACTAATTAGAATATTAATTTGTAGTACAAGAACTCAGCGAAGAAGAAAAGCAAATGATTATACTGTCAGAAGATTTTCAACGATTCCTTGATCGTACTAGTAGAATTGTGGAAAGGGCATTAGGAGAATCTGTTAATATTTATAGTGATTACACTGGTACTATGGATGGTGAAGATGGAATGTAAGTAAAATGGAATGTTATTTAATATTAGATAACTCTCATTACTACATGAGATTCTTCCTAAAACAATAAAAATTGCCTAATAAAGTGGTTCATTGATTTTGTAGGGATGAAAAGAGTCATCAACGTTTATGGTTAAATCGGTGGTTCTTCTGTGATCGGTGGTCTCGCAATCGTTGTGTGACTTCGATGGATTGGTCGCCTCAATTTCCAGAACTTCTTGCAGCCTCCTATAACAATAACGATGACACTCCAAATGATCCCGATGGGGTGTGTTTGGTTTGGAACACAAAGTTCAAGAAAACAACTCCAGAATTTATTTTCCATTGTCAGTCTCCAGTAATGTCGACTACGTTTGCGAGATTTCATCCTAATTTAATCTTGGGAGGTACTTATTCTGGACAAATCGTTCTCTGGGATAATAGAGTACAAAAGAGAACCCCTATTCAACGCACTCCACTATCAGCAAGCGCACATACTGTAAGTTGTTTGACAAAAGGCTTGATAAAATTTTACTATCATGGATATTCAACCTAGAATTCCGTTTTAATGTAATCATTCTGTAATAACATGACTGCATTGTTATTTGTAACTATTATAAACAATAGCTTTTCTACGTTTCACATAATATAGAATAATAAACTGCTTTAATTGCATTTGCTTAATAAAAAAAAATAGAAGATGAAATTTTATTCGTGGTGCTATAAATGTAATTTATAAGGGTCAATTTTTAAAAGTTAATATATATATATATATATTTTATTTTCAGCACCCTGTGTACTGTCTAAATGTTGTTGGGGCACAAAACGCACACAATTTGATAAGTATATCAACCGATGGCAAACTGTGCTCCTGGAGTTTAGATATGTTGTCACAACCACAGGAGACATTAGAACTTCACACTAAACAATCGAAAGCTATTGCTGCCACTTGTTTAGCATTTCCTTATGGAGATGTTAATAATTTTGTTGTAGGCAGCGAGGAAGGAACTGTTTATTCCGGTAAATCAAATTAAACGCAGTTTTTGATAATATTCTATTCTATTTTATTATATATTCTATTATACTATATATTATCATATTAAATATTTATTTAACAGCTTGTCGTCATGGTACAAAAGCTGGAGTATTAGATTCCTACGAAGGTCACCAAGGACCAGTTACTGGAATTAGCGCACATGCTGTACAAGGTGGCATAGATTTCTCACATCTATTCTTAACATCATCCATTGATTGGACAATTAAACTCTGGAGTCTTAAGGAGAGTAAACCTCTTTACTCTTTTGAGCACAATGGTGATTATGTTTATGACGTTGCGTGGTCACCGACCCATCCGGCTCTATTTGCTGCCGTAGACGATTCAGGACGATTAGATTTATGGAATCTCAATCAAGATACTGAAGTACCTACTGCCAGTATTGTGATCAATGGTAATCCAGCATTGAACAGAGTTTCATGGACACCGAGCGGTTTACATGTCACTGTTGGTGATGATACTGGAAAGATTTGGGTGTATGATGTTGCTGAGGTAAGATCACTTCATAAATACATATTTTGTTTATTTGTGATTTATGATATAATATTTGAAATATTTGACGAATAATGAATATGATATATATCCACGTTTCATGAATAGCATTTAGCACATCCAAGAATTGATGAATGGAATAAATTCTTGTATACTCAGCAAGAATTGAAACATAACAAAGCGGATGAAGAATTGCATAAACTTAATTTAAGAGAGCCCACTTCTTTGACATCCATACCTCCGCTGCTGGCGACATGTCCCTTGAGATAAAGGTATAATTTTCTTTAGAAATTATTGCTAAGGTCGGCTTGAATACTTTAAATTTAAAAATCAAATGAATTTATATAATATCTATAATCCTAAAGAAAAATCTTAAAAGAAATGGAAGAAAAGTGTATCACACTATCTGTAATTTATAGGTGTAGTTTTAATTAAAATATCTTTGTTCTGTATAAATTATTCAACAGCAAAATTAACGTATTAGTACTTTGTTCATACGTAACTGCTGTGTATTCAAACGGCGCTATAAATTTCACGTGTCTGATAAAAACAATATATGTTTATTAAATAAATTTAAATCAGTAGTTTATTAAGGATGTATGCAACATATCTATGCATGTAAATAATAAATGCTATAAAGCACGATTTAAATTGAAAGCAAGAAATAAGAAAGTAATTAGAAATTTGACATAATCACGATCACATGCATCAGATAACTTGTAATACAATATTTTATTTTTTTTAATTTTTTTTTCAAATATTTATATATTATTTTCAAAATTAAAATTTTCAAAAATATAGATTGTTTTCATACTAATATTCTTACCTAACATATGAAAAATAACACTAACATAATATTTAAATTTTATAAAAATTCTATTAAAACTGATCTAATTTAGTACAATAATTTTTAAATGATTTTATTAGTATTTATATTCTTATAGAAACTTTAGCATAATTTAAACTTCATAATTTTTTTTTGCAATGTATGATTTATAGTATAGTGAAAAATAGAAAAATTTATTGAACAAAGATCGTTGATTGAAAATGTAAATATAACATAATATAATCTTTCCGTTGAATTACTGGGCTTTATCTAAAATGTGATACTGTTGTATGCTATGTCCAAATGCGTATTTCAGCTCAAGTTAAGCATATTTTAAAGCATAATTTTTTTTATAAAGGAATCATTTAGTTTACATTTGTTACACGCTCGGTATTCTAAATGCAATCTGATGTAACTTTACTAAATGTTTTTTGTAATACGCATTTCTAAATTTAAGTTAGAGTAAATAATAATAATTGTCTAAGTAGGTAAGTTAATTATTTTTTGCAATGCTACGAATAAAATTTTATTTAAAAGATTTATGCGTTAAAATTAATCTTCTCATTTTCAGGCATAAAATGAATTTTTTCAAGTATTATATATTTCAGAAAAACATAAGTATTGCATATAAAATTATAATAAATTTTATTTTCAATAACAATAATTCATTTACACATTGAATGAGTAGCTTAAAAATACAATAAAGCACAAAATTAGGCTTTTACAAACAATTATAAAAATTAAAATTACAGAAATTTTGATGCCATTTAAGATGTTTTCAAATATATTTTTTAGACTTAATGATTAAATGACATATCAATTTTATATTGCATTATTTTATGAATAGATAAATTTTATTAGTTGTCAGTTGTAAAATATAATGTTTTACTTATATTATTAGATATGATTTTCACTGCGAACATTACTTTAGTCATTCGAAAATCTAATCGTAGATATTGAAATTTTAAATTTTAATGAATTCCACAATTTCGTCTCTTATTTTGATCCTAGAAACAACAATGTTCTAAATAATAAAAACTAAACGTCATATTCTAACTAATGTCAACATTCATAGTATCAGTATTACTCGATTTTGATTGTGCAAAAATTAATTTATTTACAACGCATACTAGATCGTAATTAAACAAAATTCGTTGAATGTACTTCTTGAGCTTTTCTTCATTGACCGTTTCGTTACCCGTTTCAATTCGTCTAAGCACGATCTGTTTTGTGCATCGACGATATAGACAAAAAGATGAAATCACAGATGCAGACAAAGAAAAATATAACAGAAAAAAAATATGCAGGTAATTATTGAATGTTTGCCAAACGCATGCTATTGTAATCGATATACATCAACGTTCATCAGGTAATTAGAAACTTTGGTGTACGAAGCGAGTTATATGTTCTTCTTCGCAAATCTTATTTACTTAAATGTAAATCGAGTACTATCCATTAAAAAATAATCATATTACAATTATAATTAGATTTCTATTTCTGGTTTCTCGTCGTTATCGTTATTGAGCAAAACGTATTGTTCTCGTGTGTTTAATAACTTGTGTTGTCCGTTCACTAACAATGTCGAACCTCTCCTTATAGTTCGTTTACCTAACTCGATCGCTTCATGCGTGAATATCGGGTTGTTATAAGCCTTCATAAAAACGACGAATATGATTACTATACCGACTAGAATTAATCCATACGAGGTACAAGGCGCAGCAACATCGCTAAACGTTGTTGCTAAATAGATCCATCTGCGGATGGAAGGGGTCAATTCTTCGACACCCTCCTCAATCCACATGATAGGAAATACTATGTCCGGAAAATTCGATACGACACCGATGTGCGGTTGATGTTCCACCTTTAAATTTAACTGAACACGAACTTTTCCTTCCAACGGTACACCAAGTTTCTGTGAATCAAACAAGTTATGCTATAAAATTCAGTTCTGTTATTTTTCAGTGATTTATTAATATATACAGGATATACATGTTTATGCTATTAATTTCTACTCTAATTCTTTGCAAACAGTAGTAGCAATTATTAAAATAAAAGATGAAAGTATGAATATAAAACAAAGTAGTATTACAATAAGTCTTTTCAATTACGTATAATATACAGTTCTAAATTTGGTTTTATTGCTCATTTTTTTTATATAATATATTCATTTTTCCTTTCTGAACATAACTTACCGGTTGAATTTTAAAGTACGTTTCATGTATGTCAGGATTTGGTTTTAACCCATGAACCGCATCCAATAACTTCGGATCTGTTTTGTAGAAATGCGGAAAAGAAAGATAAACTGGTGCAGCTGAAATTTTAAGAATAATTTCAGTAATAATGGAAACGAATTTGTTATAATTATATATTGCTATAAAATATTTCACGTATATTAATATATATATAGGAATTATTTTGTTAATTATATATATAAATTATTTTAATAGCATAAATAGTTAAAAATATGATTAATTAGAAATCAGTATTTACTGTATTGGCAAGGACTGATATTTTGTAATCCATTCGAAGGACAAGTTGACATGTCATCTGAACAAAAGCACTCATTTTCCGGAGCATTTTCATTTGGACGTCCAAAGACAGTATCAGGAGGTGTATACAGATCTGCTTTGATTCCTGATTTTTCAGTTGGACCGCGATATTTCAAAGGTAAAGTGCGACAAAGATCTTTATCCCAAATATGTATGATATCTGCACCAGTTTTATCACGAGGTGGAAAAAACGATCCTATAATTGATGTCATAACATATTAATAACATATTAATACAGTGAAACCTGTTTTTGTGCGGTTCTTTTTTATGCGATTTTTTTTGTGCGGTATATGAATGCCAACGGTGTTGACATTATAACACCGTTGTAATGTTTTCTATCAGTGTAACATATAAACTGATATAATACATATGATATACAATGTATGTACATATTGCGTCAGCCAATTTCAATATGTACATACATAGTACACTAGGTAGTAACATCAGTTAATTACGAACCTTCGAAGTGCGTACATGCATATCTTTTGACCATTAAGGTGTAGAAGGATTTTAGTTTTTTTTTCGACCCGGTTGTCCCGGGGTATCGTATTACAAACGTGACATTTACAAGCAGCTGATCAAACGACCGTCGTCGCAAAAACTTATCATCGACTTCATGGTAACAAAAAATAAAGCAACTGTAATATGTTCAAGGAAAGCGATTTTGAAAGAATTTTGGATTACGACGAGTAGTGTTTAATTGTGTGAAAATTTACCTATATTTAAAATGAGAAATTAAATTTTTTTTAAATGTTTCCATGTGTAATCTAATTATTTATTTTGGAAAGCACTTTCTCGCTATTTCGTAAGTCTTTGACATATTTTCTAAGTGAATTTTTTTATGCGGTCCCTATCTACCGCACAAAAACAGGTTTGACTATATATA
The DNA here is from genome assembly GCA_032399605.1 of Melipona beecheii. NCBI lineage: Eukaryota > Metazoa > Arthropoda > Insecta > Hymenoptera > Apidae > Melipona > Melipona beecheii. Next base: position 14,562,676 of record JAUCMO010000505.1, read on the forward strand.
AGTTTATACATTACATTATATTAAAAAAATAGGATGTTACTTCAAGCAATATTTTATTGTTATAATATCTACAATTTAGAATTCAATTATTTGAAAATGCATTTAAATTTATTAAATGTCGTAATAAATAATTCGCGAATGATAAACAATTAATCACGAATAATAAAAATAATAATAAGATTAATAATTAAATAAGCAACTAATAATTGATTACCTTCTGAAGCACGAATAGAGTTACAAGGTGAGTTTGGCCAATATGGCAAACGATCTAATCCATTTAAACGATTTATTAATCCAAATTCTTTCATATCCGTATGTCCTGTGAAGATAGTGGACACTTCCTCTAATGTACCGTTCCTCTGCAAGTAGAATTATCATAGAAACAAAGAAATAATTCCAATTCTTTTACTTAATATATGCAAAATAATAGAAATATAATTTAATTAATCATATGCACAAATAAATGATTAATTTTTTATGTTTATATTTTAATTGCATGCATATATATTTTTAATTACCCCAAGAAGAAGTCCCATTTGACTCATGGGACGTCTCGTTTTCGGGAAAAATCGATGTGCAATGCTAACTAGTGGATCATCGTATCCAAAAACAAGTTCTTGAGCAGTGACTGGAACAAACGGTGTCATATGTATTCCGCTCAAAAACATATGTAATCCCAGAGTAATAATTCGAGGTAGCGCCTTACTTTGCGTCGACAGTGTCTGAAAAACAACGTGAAATACACGAGCTACAAAATTCTTTAAAAGTTATCTTTATTTCGAAACAGAAAATATCAAATAATAATATCAAAGTAATGTTAATAATACTTGATATAAAGTTCCAATTTCTGTAGTATTTTTAAAAATTATTAAGTATTAAATTATAGGATATTGACTTACAAGCAGAGGAATATTTGGTACTATTACTTTGAGATTCTTGTCTTTTGACATATCTGGTTCAAAGTTTAATATCTTCTTGTGTTGATAACTTACAGTACCATTATTATGGAAAACAATGTTCACCTTTTCCATATCTTCTCTATAAATTTTATATTATATTATTATAAATTCTCTATAAAGTTCAAAAGCTAAGGTATTTTAATTAGTGTTAACAAAATAACAAGTAAATTAATTTACATTTTTAATTTTAATATATTTGATTTGAATTGAATCAGAAGAATATTGCTTAAATTGCAATTGCTAGGAAGTATTAATCCAAATATTAACTTGAGTAATTCAAGAATTGCAATATTCTTCCTTAAATTATGAGAGCTATATACAGGATGTTTCAATATTTTTTTAAAGAGAATGTCGAGAATATCGATTAATGGATGAAAAAACGTATCCATTTAAAAAAGTGAAAGTTATCTTAAAATCTTTGAAATCTCTTCACCTATAAAAAAAATTATTGCTGATATATTATAATCCATTTTGTACTGAATAATTTTGGGACAACCTATACATTATATAATCATAATTATTTTAAATGATTTTTTAAAGTTCTCTTATTCATTTCATTGTAATAAAAAGAAAACTATGATCTCTTTTATTATGATTTATTTGCAATTTTAATTTTTTTTATAAAGAAAAAATATCGGCAAAGTATTGATATTTATTGTATCGACACGATACGTACCTATATACGAATGGACCAACCTCTTGTAATTTTGGCTTCTCATTATATTGCAAGAAGTTTTCTGCATTTGTTACATTGAATATGTATACTTTGGTTAATCTAACTACTCCCGGTTTTTGCCAGTATTGAAACGAAAGAGAACCATTCCATAACCGTAGTTGCTAAACAAAAATAATATAATCAAATCTAAAACTAAAAGAAATGAATACAATAAGCATACGTTAGTTTTAACTAATTAATAAACAATTAAGAATCAATATTTTCGATAATGCACATTCCATTTGTAACACTTTTATATCAATATACATTATCAAATTTTGTTTTTTAATATTACGACTATGAAAAAGAATTGCAAGGACTTGTTTAATATTTTTTTTCTCGTCATTGTATCTTCCAAGTTTTTTTCAATTTTATATATTTTAGTCGAAAAAGGAATTAAATTTCATCTATTTTTTAAAAAATTTATTTATTATACATGCACGTAACATCTACCTATTTAATTTAGTTAAATGTTTACTAATTCAAAATATGAGTACATACATATCTTTGAAAATGTAATTGTTACAGATTTGATAAGAACAATCGATATTGTGGAACAAGATTAGTAAATACAGAAACTTAAGTTTCAGAACTTAATTACTATAATTGAAAACTGATACAGTGAAACTTATATATAAATCATGTGTATATAAAACTTGTTCTCTGTATAAAAGTACAAGCAAAAATAATTTCTGCTTTTTGTTAATATTATTATACGATTTGCGTATATATAATACAGTCGAACTAGAAATTCGGAAATATTAGAAATATTAGAAATATTAGAAAAAATAATTGTCATTTATGCACATGAAGTAAATTTATCATTTAATAATACTGTTGTTTATTATATTGTGAAAGAAGAACGTTATATTAATATAACTATTTATTGGTCAAATTAAAAATTTAATTTAATTTCAAGGTTTAAATTTCATAAAAATTCATTTTTATATATTTTACTTTTTCTTATAACTATTTATATATTTTTATTGAAACGTTGTAATTTCTTATTGTAATTCATTCTTCATTTCCTATATAACTTTTTTACGTTTGACACTGTTATTAATTATAAAAACAAACTTGAAATTGCTGTTACATAAAGGAAACGTAATAATAACTGTGTAGTGACATGATAAGTATTCATGACTATGTAAATTATGATTTGTCAAACAGTATTAATCCATTAAGAGTCTAACGAGATATGAATTAATTGAGTGATTAGACTTGATAAATAGGTTCAATAAATGAAACTGGGTCAAATGTAACAACTATATAACAGCTATTCTGCATAACAATTATTATAATTGATGCAGAAACTAGATGCTAAAACTTTCAGGTAATAAATAAAAAAATAATAATAAGCGATATGAAAAACTTGAATTAATGTTTGTTTTAATTGTACATACCTTTAATATGATATAATCTACCCAAGGTATACTGCTTAATATAATGCCAATTACAAGCGTTAAAACTCCTATGAATATTGCTGACAATCTACCTGCAAAACATAAAAAAAATGTTTGCATGTTTAATATATTTTAGTAAAGATATATTTTTGCATATGAAAATTGTGGTATACGTATAGTATTACGTATGATAATATAATATTATTTATTACAGGATATTACATTATTACTAGATATTACATTCAGAAAGTAGAACATCCGGATATTAAGATACTTGTATAATAAGGGTCTAGATACGGAAGAATCTATTTTACATAATTACGAAATAAAATTGTTTTATTTCACTTTTCTATACATGCACCATACAAAATCTATATTTTCTATATTATTATAATTTCTTTGTTTAATTATATTACATAGTATAGAGCTAATTAAATTTACGTTACTTGTCTGTTATAGTTCATATGTTTCTTTTATGTTTCTTATATTATTAGCGTACTATTACATTTCTAGGAATTCCACTTTTCTCGAGAAACCTGCCTGAAATTACTAAAAAGCACAAATTACTAAAAAGCACAAAAAATAATTTGCTTCATACCTTCTCGTATATTTAATAAAAGTACTAACTGGTTAGCGCGCCGTGTTATTAGTATTACCGCAATGACCTTGAAGATTACACTTTTCTCAGTGACCTATACCTTTCGAGAACTTCTCTTTAGTTAGGTTTTCCCCAACATATAATATCCTTCACCTTTCTCGACCTCCCTCTCTCCTTCTTCAATTTTGCCCTGAGGTAAATCAGATATACATATGTCGTTAACGCTATTGTATCTTTGAATGACCGAGTGACCGAATCATATCTTTCTATCATTAAAAAATTTTCTAAATGTAAATAAAAGATTCCTAAATGTAGAAAGTTAATTGTTAAATATCTTAATTTTACCTCGAGGTAAATTAGTTGGATAGTTAGATAGGATAGACAAGTTGGATAGGTAAATATTATAGGTATTATGTAGATATATAGGTATATATTATATGTATTGTAGATACATTGCAGGTATATATTAGGTAACTATCCCTCAGGTTATTACGGGTTGAATTGTATTTTTTACGTCGCTAGAAAATTTCCTAAATGTGAGATGTGATTGACCCTTTCTCGTTTCAATGTTTCATCAATAATTTTCTTAAAACATTAAAATATTTTCTTCGTCAATATTAAAGCGAGAGTTGAGAACGTGAAATTCAAGAATCTCAGTAAAATTAAATTATCTACCTTTCACTATCGATTGCATATTTTGTGCATTCGTAATTTTTATTTAAATTAAAATAATAATTAACAAATGATATCGAATGAAGAATCGATACATGGAATTCACGAATAAAGAAGGTATCTGGAAAACAACTAGTAATGTAAACAAGGGAAACTTGATTTCGCGTAAAAGATTGAACTGAATCATATATGGTTCAAGATTTCGTTTCAAGAAAATCGGTTAGAAAACTTCTTGAAGATGAATGAAGTGAGCATGTATTTCAGTTTCTAGCAAATATCTATTTCATCTATTTATAAATTAATCGAATAAATTGCTTAGAAAATTAGGTTGCTTATTTTATGTTGATCGTATACGGAACTAAATTTATTAAGTACAGATATATTTAAAGTGCATCTCTAACGAATAATCAAATTTAAGTTTTTCAAAATAAATTTCGCAACAGAGACTTTTTGATTTATAAATTTATTTTATATCAAGCATTTGTAAATATATTTATATTTTTGCAATTCTTTAAAAATAAATATATATTTAACGTATAACGATAAAATATTCTATTATAAAATATTATATATTGTTTAATATGTATTTTTCTTTGATATTTAACTAAACTTATTTTTATTTTCTTAGATATATACAGTTGGCAGTTACATTAAAATTTGTTATATAGTAATAAGTATAATTCACGTTTTTAATGAATAATTATTGTAAAAAATTACGTAAATTCAATTACATTCACACGTTTAATGAATGTATGTTTTCTCTACGATAGCTTACTCTGTATTTGATAGAAAAATTATATAGATGATCATTTGGTTGCTAGAGTGGCTCAAAGGGAAAGTTGAAGTATCTTTGACTTCTATTAGGGTGAGAGGTTATTAAGAACAAGGATATGACCGTGTATCATTCTATAATGCTCGAAAATAGACTTGTATATATCGTTAGGAAAGTAGGATAGTACTTGAAAGTGTATGATCAATTTCCTTTGATGTAATTCTATTGACCTGGTGTGCTCGTTTGCAATATGAAGATATTTGTAACCATATTCATTTTCAATTGATAAATGATTTTATCTATTGCTGCTTATGGAATATGAGTGGCGATTGAAATTGTGGAAAGTTCAACTTGAAAAGAGCATATTAACGCATTAATGTCTCAAGATAGTAGATCCGATATAGTGTCTATCGATGAAATTTCCAGGTATTGCACTGTGAATAAAATTTCTCCAACGTATAACATTCAAAATTTTTTTTTTTGAATGAATAACAGTTTTGTTTAAATCTTTATAGATAAATATGTTATACGTATATTTGTTTCGCTAAATATAGTGCAAAATCGAGGTCGAAAGTCTTGAAAGCGAAGTCGAGAAAGTATTGACTTTTTATTCGATCCAATGATTATTTAGAGCCTAGTAATATGTCCGATGTAGGACAAATTTCCGATGTTAAAAAACTTCTTAATTTTTAAATTAAATTATATTCACGCGAACAGTATTTCTGTACTTATCGAAAATACGAAAAAGCAACATTTTTATAGTATTTTAAAAACATCTATATATATATATTAAATCTTTTATCCTATTATTCATTAAAAAAATATATATTATAATAGTATATAAAACGCGTTTGTATAAGTTTCTACAATTACTAAATCCATGTATTATATAACAAAATAATTTGGATTCGTTGATGCTGAATTCGAACGAAGGCATCCTTCGAGTCGCCTTCGAAAAATTTCACTCTCACTTCAAGGACGAGTAATATAATTCCATGAAAACGCTTCATCTCCGGACATACAATACATTTTTGGGATTTTTCTTGAAATCTCTTTAGCTCTTTCTTTCTTAGTATCCTTTAGCTCCTTCTTTCCTAGTATAATAATCTTGTTTTATAATATCTCATTACTCTATACATCGATAGAGGTTCTATATATACGAATTGAAAACTATGACGAGGACATTTTTTTAAGTCGGTTATGTCAAAGAAATATCAGTCTTTTGAATATTTAGCGATTTCCTGAAATTCCGGTTTATTTAATCTTGTATTCGATAAATAAATTTCTTGCTGTTATGAAGAACGAAAGGATGCTGTGTTATTTCTATCGTCTGTATAAATTGTGTAATATTATGTAACGAGTATATTTAGAAGAAACAGTGCAAAACTTTTTTTTCTCTAGTTAATAATAATTGGCTGATGTTAGGTTGAATTTTCATAAAAATATTATTGATGATATACAAATTAAAATTATTTCTTTAAATTGATAAATACTTTCCTCTATTATTTTTAATTATTAATATTATTATAATTATGCAACAAATATTTGCAAATATTTAATTGTTACTATTATATTTAATTAATTATTAATTTTTATTTATTACATTGTAAAGTAAATTACACTTTTATTTTCATCACTGGTCTAATTGCTAATCTTGATTACAGTTCAAAAATAACAAAAATAACAATATATACATTTCAAGTTCCTAAGTACAGGCAAAAGAATTCCAAAATTTTCACTTATATTGTATACTTTACTTGTAAATTATTAAGTATCGACAAGATCAAGATTGACAAGTTCAACGATCACCATAACATAGGCTATTAATGGAGACTTCAATGCCAGACAGATGTGTCAATATGTATTATGCTTTATGGTACAGGAATTTCCAACATTCTTATCTTGTTATTCAGCATTTCAAATTGTGACAAACTACTCGGAAAAGTGCATACATATCCATATTACCATAATCGCGAATTTATGGGTCAATTGTATTCTTCGTTTGGATGTCTTGACGTGAAACTCGTTTCCTAGATTATAACGTATGATCTAAAATCTTGAATGAAATAACAATTTTTAAAAATTTTAATAATTTTCTAACAACTCTTCAGATTATTCTCATTTTCTATACGAGTTCTAATATTCATAAACAGAGTTGTATGTGTATATATACCACGAATAGTTAATCAAGTCGCTTAGAATCTTATTCAACTCTTTGATGACGTAAAAGGTTACATTTTTAAGGACTCGTTCAATTCCTCGTCTTACAATTTAATTCCAAGGTTTTGGATTATTTAAAATTATTTAATTTTATTTATTTCGGTGTTTCCAAAGATTTTACGTCATACAATGGATGAGAAAGCAAGAAATTCAGACGTCCCTGGAATCACGGCAAAATTAGTTACTAAAAAATTTTTCTTGTGACTAGTTCTGCCATGATTTTAAAATATGAAATCTCCTCTTTAAAACAGCTCTTTAAAGATTGTTGTACGATCTTTTTTTGCCATTTTACTAGAACTTTGAATATCAGAATTAAACGACAAAATGTTAAAATTTCTTTTCGTTTCATCCCAATGTATAGAAGTTGATAAAATAAAAAGCGAAAAAATATCGTATAACAAGTTTTAAGGAGTCGTTGTAAAAACAAAAATTCAATCTTCAAGACCGTGATAAATCTAGTCATGTCAAACATCTTTCAATGATTTTAGACACGTTTGAATTCTTACAATTTTCAAGAATAAAAGTATCCTTATCTTCCCATTCATTGCATATGTAAAAACATGTGTATTTGAAAAAATGGGATTCAAATTCATAATTGTCAAAGTAAAGACTTTACACTTTAAAATAAGACAGATTGCTATATAGTTTTTTAAATATAATAATATATGTATAGTATATCAATTAATATAAATTAATATAGTTTGGTATTTAGAACCCAAGACATCTCAAAACCGTCATTCTAAGACGAAGGACCAAGGATTAGCTCGAAATGTTTGATTCAAACGATTCAAATGATACCAGTAAAATAATCATGCCAATTGAGAATCTGAAGTAGCCTATAAAAACGTTTGTTAACCACGAACGGTATAAATCACCAAAGCTGTTGCATAATTTTACGATCTCTACTTTCTCGAACGCTAGTAATCACCTTCGTTAAAGTTCGCTTTCTTCATATGTCCTCGAAAACACGGGAGCCTGGAGATGAAATTCTCTTGGTCAGAATCGTAACCGCAAACGTCTCCGTTAGTCGCGTTTCAGCGTTGGACAGGCTGCCTGCCTGTCTTGCTTAATCAGCTGTTCGAGGTATGGCTAAATGTTTGTCAAACGAATGTCCGATTTTCAATCTATTAGTCAGCCTGTGACCTTACACGTTCAACACACGTTTACACATTACACGTTCAATACACGTTTACACATTACACGTTCAACACACGCTTACATATTACACGTTCGTGTCGGTGTTCTATTATTAATTTGTTCTTTCGTGTTATAGTAGAATTTCGATTATCGAAATCAATATTAAAAATTAGATCGCTATTAGACTTAAACAGCTTTTTTACTTTATTATTTTCTAAACGTTCATGAATTTGTATTAAATAGTATTAACAGTATTAAACAGTACAAGAGATTGGAGATGTAAAATTTGCTGCGTTGTGCAAACGTTTTTTTTTTTTTAATCAAAAATTTAGCAATCATTTAATTCCATCTCATTTAAATTCCAAGTAATTGATTTTTGAAATGCCTCTTACTTGGCACTGTTACTAAACTATCCATAAATAATCTGTGATGAAACTGCTATTTGCAAATATTGTTACTGCAAACTTGTCCTTGTATGAAATTTAAACGAAATTTGAACGTATGAAATTTACGGACTCGAATTGTGATACGATGTTTCTGTTAAAATGTATAACAACTGGAATATTCCGTCACATTTTAATGAACACATTTATTTGGTTTAATATTTATTAATCTTTTACGAATCAAGGCCATAAATTTGCTTTTAATTGTGTTTGCTGTATACTTAGGGCAGGTTTTTTAAAAATCTTATTATGTAATTTTCCGTCTGTCTGTATGAGCAAACCGATTATTCGCGGTAGCTATAATGCGCGCTGCTTCGCATTACACGAACTATCATCATCGCCAAAGTGCTGTAATGCAAGAATTCTCACAATTATTGAGAATAGCCAAGTGCACGCGATTAGTAGAAAGAAAATACGAAAAATGCGAATGTATGCGAAAAATTACGCGGAAGAATTGCGTTTGTAGAACTTTGCTATGAGTGCGAATTTTCCAAACTCCATATATAGCGCTATTTATAACATTTGGAGTATAAAACAATCTCGTTCACACGTATGATATAAATTTTATTGATTTACGTTCTTAGTCTGGGATTGAATCGAACTAGAGTTACAAGCTGAATATCTAACATATAATAACGTATAATAACATTATACATCTTTCTCGTAATTACTATTGATTGATATAGCATTATGTTCATTTACGACTATTCTATGTCTTTATTTATTTAGTAACGAAATTCTCAAATAAAATATGTAGTTCTTGTTACAGAGTTATTAATTACATAGATTATCATTTTTGTTTCAGAAATGAATATTTTTTATATTAACATTATATATTTCTATCTTCGTAAATTACGTTTCTTTCAACTAAGAGATAGCATATGTAAGTGCGTGCAGTTATCAGATTTAATCGAAAACAGTCGAGTGAATTGAAAAGTGTTTCGTAAAACACGAAATGGAATGGAATTTAAGAATGACACCTAGATTGAACCTAATCACGGTACTTTGTAAAAATTGCTTGGTAAGGATCGTTGAACGGAAGCTACGTTTGCGGCTATTTCTTTGCGTGTTATAAGGCCAACGATCTCTCAGGAATGAAATTTACGGTTCATTCATGTTCTACGATATCTTTCCTTTCCGATTTAACCAAACCAGATGCATTTCTCTACGACAATTAAAATAATTCTTTTACAATTAATTATTTATATCAATAAATATTACGTTAACTGAAGCGATATCGTTCTCTATATTCATGAAGATCAATAACTAATAATCAATAAATCATTATTATCATTTAATTAATATTTTAATTAATAACCAAATAATATCATTGACTTACAAAATCATGTTAAATTACTAAGTTTTTTGATTTTGAATTTAATTTTACTTCGTATTTTTCATGATAGAAATTAAAAATTCCGAAATAATTGAATCTTAAATTATCACTGATCTAATATCTATCCAATGATGCGAGTTAATTTTAATTTAATATTTTAACATTTGAGATATAATGTAAATATTAATTATAATGTATAATTTAATTAATATAAAAATATAATATCTCAATAATATAATTTCGTATGGAATTTAATTGCACAAAAATTAAAAGTTAATAAATGAGAAAGAGGAATGTAAAAAATCGATTATGTAGTTGCATTAGAATTAATTTTGGCAATAAACCAATACTAATCGTTTTCATCGGTGGAACTAGAACTACTGTTCCAGGTTGCACAAGATTTAAAAAAAAAAGAAAAAAAATTTAATTGTCACATGCTATTGGGCAAAAACGATGGTCTTGACTTTATTTTGCGTTGAATGTTGCGATAATTAATTCTCAGATCATTATTAGGAAAATATGTGAAAGGTTCTCAAAACTAGCACACAATGAATATTTCATTTTTTACAAATTAATGAATCTAGAACGGATTTCATTCTAAGGCCAAGTCTTTGACAACATTTATAGTTTATTATAGAATTTCTTCAATGATGTTAGAGTTAAATGACAAAAATTCAACAGGGAAAATTCATGCTATTAATCTCTCGAAACATATTTTATATTTTCCCACGATAGAATTAAAAAGAAGCATGCAAATAAGTACGACAATGACAGTTCTTGCCAATCATTTATTTGGTATCATTAATCTTAGCGTGTTTAGCAGTTAATAAACACTTCCATAAGATAAATGCATTTATAACGAAACGGAAGTATGTTATTTATGAGGATACAGGAGACGGATAGCAATCATACAGTCGTAAAACTTTGACATTTTGTTGGACTTTGATATTAGTATTTCCATAAAAAGGCAAATGTAATGAGGAATATCCTCAAAGTAGTCGTGTATCACTTCCTGTACTTCTTCATAGAAACAATCATGGAACTTCTCTATCAATCTTGATTTTTAAATTCTTAATATAAAGTAATACGTGAGTAATATTGTAAAATTTACCAGCTTAGTTTATATCCAATCTATATAGTTTATACCCAAGATTTAAAAAAAAAAAATGAAATAAAACATTTACTGAAACTTAAATAAAGTTGGTCATTCAATTTCAATATTATACAAATGTATATTATGTTATTTTTTGCTCATGCTCTAAAAATCATTTCCACAATTATTGTGAAGAATAGACTAATCGTAATTTTATTCGAAATTGTGTAATATATAAACATTATTATTAATATATAACATTATTGCAATGAAAGATAGTTATATAGAACTCAATTAATCACGTTTTAATATCTTTTCGAGCAACATTATTAAAAAGAAAGATAGTCTCGCTTTCTCGCTACTATTATAACAATATATCTCCACAAGTTGATATATTAAATCATTTTTATTATATTGGAAAGCAAGTTTATGGAGTTACCACCGGATAATCGTTATCTCAATTCCAACGAAGCAATTCGAAATTCATCTATGTTCAAATTAATTAACAAAGAAATTTAGCGAGCCTAGTAAAGAAATGAGTGACTCACAGCAGGTAGAAACAGTTTGACCTCTATATATGCTCATTTCATTTGCCAAGTTTCGTTTAAACATAAGCAATTTACTGCAAAAAAGATTGGCAAACCAACAAGTGTAAAAAGTGTAGGAGATAACAGGCAATATATCCGAGAAATTCATCTAGAGTGAATTTGCTCGTATTTCATTTGCGCAATCTGTTCCGAGTTTTTACATCTCCTACGCTGTAAATTTTGTGACACACTATGATGAAATATTTTGACCATATCAAATGGTAGACTTATTAGCTCGTAAAACGTTAGAATGGAAATGACACGAGTTTATATCGCGTATTAAGACACACAATATGTACGTCAGTGATAGACGAAAATGACTTTATTTTAACATGCTATTAACAATTGGAAACAAGACTTTAGACCGGATAAAACAGATTTAGATGTTTTATATACTTTTGCATATTATGCGCATTTCATGCATTTTTATATCTTCAAATTTTCCATAAATGAAAATCAAAATTATTATAAACTGAAGTAAAATTTGTTGGAGAATTGTCAGAGAATTTTACGAGTTATGGTCAAGTACAGTATATTTACATAGTATTATATGTTTATACGAAGCTAGTCTGTGAAATGGTTGTTTCATTCGTATTTCAATGTTTGCGTAGAAATTGTGTAGCGCACGCACAAGAATGTTTAATGCGAGCATCTATTTTCGAGAAACTGATATTTACAATCACTTTCTCAGTGTCGGTTCAGTGAAATATTTTTTATTTTAACTGAATAAGAGTCCAGCTTTAACCTCTGAACGTTTAACGTTTCCTTTTTCCTGGATGTCTCAATCGTTGATATTTTCACTTCCGACATTGCGAAGCATTTCTTAATTTTTCACTTCCGAAAGGATATGTATGTACAACTTCCGTTACTGTATTTTTCTATCGTTCGTATGTAACAATAACATATATAAATATTAAACTATAAATTTTTATGCAATTAAATTTTAATATAGCGTAAGTATGCGTAAATTTGAAGATGTAAAAAATGCACAATATTCTTTCAGTTGTGCTTATCTCTCTTGTGTCAATCAAAATCTTGCTCAAGAGAATTATCCCACTTTTTACTAAAAGTGTGTAATAACGATTAAATAATCCGTCAAAATGATCAATCTGCTCCTTCTACCGTTAAAACCATTCAATTGCCACACGCTATAAAAACATAAAACAACTCGTGTTACTAGTCGGACTAGACGGTTAATCGAATTCCTATAGAAACACAGCTGTTATTACGAAGTGGGCTGTAACATTGGTAGGGCCATCGGACAGCTGGATGTTGCACGCCACGGTGTTATCTCATCAGCACAGTTACTTAATATCATCGAAACACGTAATATCGAAGAGACGACAGCTCGAACGGACTAAAAATGTCTGCGTTACTCTGGACCGTGCTTCTTCGAGAGTTTCTCTGAACGGTCGAGAGTGAAAGTGATCTCAAAATTGTCGAGAGTTCGTGTACCTACGTATGTGCGTATCCCTCTTGCCGCATGAACTTATATACATCTTTCTTTTTCTCTCTTATTCTCCGGTTTATGCCTCGCGAATATAGTAGCCCGACTAGATACAGTATACACGTTTTGCAATCCCACGTGTAAAAATGTTTGGACAGGTGCGGTTTTGTAACCCTGACTGCATTCCAGCAGAAGGGATCAATTGTTAATCACACTCCCGAGAAGAACTTGAACACATGACGGATATATCGCTGTGCGATTTTTTTCTCCTAATGAGTGTTAAGTATCTATTGAATGTTTTTGTTCATCGCTGCAACAGATTTGCATGTCAGAGATGCATATCGCGGTTTATATGAATCTCTCGATAGAACGACGATCGTTTGAATATCCTTTCAGTGATTAATTATTGTCCAACTTTTCCGTGCTAGAGTATCGTACAGATAATCTTGCAACGAATATACAATATATTGAATAAGTATTTGTGGTAAAAGATATATGTTTGAAGATGATATACTCTTCATTTAGTATTAAACTTTCAATCTCTTTAAGCATTCAAAGGATTAAAAGAATTGAATTTACCTGTTGGTAAGAAATAACGAAAAATGTAACACTTTCTCCGATTAACAAGGAAAAGCTTAGCGCTTCCATATGTTATTTAGATCAATTTCTTTTTAATAAATCAAAAAAGATACAGACCGTATCGATGGCCGATTCAATCCTGATAAATATCTATTTACATCAATTATGTATAAAATACTAACAAATGTTATTATTTATCTTAAATAAATACTAATATTAATACTTCGGAGAGTAAGACAGTTCGGATAACCGAAGTATTCGGATAATAGAAGTTTACTAACTTTCTCCATATCATGCTCTTGTTTGTTTGGATAATAAGAGATAGTTGACAAGGGTAATAAAAGTTGATCGATTGATCGATTATGATTTCGTATATTTGAAACTTAATATTAATTGTTTCGTATAAACGAGGTTTGAATGACCGACGTTTTACTGCAAGAAATTGTTGTTTAAGATAATTAAAAATTAATTAAGATTAGTTTATGTGAAAGTTGAACGAGTAGTAAAACTTCTTAACGCGGCATGATTTTTTTTCTGAAAGTAGTTTCATGCGATCGTGATATACGTGATATACTTTGGAGTTAGGTTTACACCCACAAAACGTAAGAGTTTCTCTTTCAAAAATAAAACACGAAAAGCTCGAGAGAACGATTGATCTAAATTAAACCAGAATCTATACAGGTAACTACTTTTCTAAAGCAATGGCGGAATGATTTTTCTCTAAATGGTTCGAAATGGTAATCACCTTGTCACTTTTATATAAACTTATCGGTTGTACTAAACATTTGAACTTGTTTAGTATGTCAAGATCTTTCGATGCAAGTACCGAATCAATCAATTTTTTTAACATAATTAAAATTCAAACAAGATCATTTGTTTTATGAAATGAAAAAGATGAACCACAAGCATCAGTAAGAAAATGTTTAAATTTAATAAATTTTTAAATTAATATTCTAACACCAGTACTCAGTATTCAACTAGTATCAATTATTATTGATATTCAATAGTTCTTTTAACCTGATTAAAAATGAAACAATCTTCTGTTTTATAAAAGACTGTAAATATGAATAAATGAAGTATTCGAATTTCTATATGAAACATATTTCTATATTTTCAATGAACCAATATACTTTCAAAGTTGTAAAAAAGACGACATGTATAATTTGAATAAAATAATAGACTGCACTATTCACTCGCGTAGTTAACTTTTGTGCTTAAAAACTCATTTCGAACGGTGTTGCAAAATTATATTGCTCAAGCCGCGATTTGGTCGTTCAAGAAGCAAGATTACTAAAAACATTAAACTATAAAAACGGACATTCCGACAAATACAAGATTGAAGCGTATATATATATTCTTGTAAGTCATTACTTTCAATACCACTTTACGTATTGCAAATATAGTTATTTAGTAATAATAATCGTACTATAATGTTTTGACAATTTTTTAATATTTTATTTCCATATTTTAATAATTCTTTCAACCTTTAAGTGCATAAGTCATAGATTTAAAATTAATGATATACTACGTGGCAAATTTGCATTTCGTGGTAGAAGTAACTGAAATTGGTAGTTTTATTTTAATTCTTATGGAATTCGATGATTTTATATTTTATGAAAAACAATTTACATCGTCGAAAATATAAATATGAATTTAAAGAAAATGTAACCGTAAATTTTTGTGAAGTTCCTGAGAAGATTAGTTACATTTCGATCAACTTCATTAATTCGAGAGCGTTAAGATGTCACTTTCACGTTATCAATATGAACAAAACGAGAAACTGGTCCCAAATGAAAGGCGTATCTCTGAGGAAATAATACACTTGCTCGAAAGTGCGGAAAGAGCAAGCAAGACTCGAACGCATTCTATAACAAATGTTAAGAACAACTGTTGAGTTTCTCTGGCTGTACATTTGCTAGAAGTGAAAATAGAGGACACGGTATTGATACAGTAGCTTATCAAAAAATTATATCCAATAATAACAGAGATGCAGACGGGATACAGTAGGCTAGTGGAACAGGTTGTCCTACTATCGCTTATATTACGCATCATTCTGATGTTTCCCTATCACCAACACACTTTACAGTTACGAATACGTCGCGCCGGTGCATGCTCAGTCGAATCGGGTTAACCTACTTGCAATAACCACTGATTAGTTGCATGGAAAGTTCGGAGGAAGTAAAAATGAACCGTTCAGAAATCATTAATCAATTTCGTAAATAGAATAGCATAGAAAAAGTGATGATTGGACTGTGGATTTTCACGTATATTTTTATAAATATGTATACCAAATTTTTTTATTTTACTATAGATATAATAGTAAATTTATTGTGGAAATAATAATAAATTTTTTTATAAATGTTGAACAATAATTGTGTTTTAATTAATACAAGAGGTATTTTGATTTGAACTGAAATTGGGAATTTTTATTTCTAAATAAATTCTTAATAAACATTTTAGATTTCTAATAATAAATATTAAATCATTATTATTATCTATTCATTTATTTGTTATCAGGAAAAATTACATTAAATTTACTGATTATTTTTTAAATTAAATGTAATTTAAGATCGTAAGATGTAATTGCAATTTGATAATATATTTATTCCTACTATAAAGTATTCTCTCTAAATAAGATAAAATGTTTGTTAGTTTCAAGTTCATTGAAACAGCGAGCTCGTGAATTGAAGTTAAAACTGGGCAGCAAACGCATTCCTCGCGACGGAGAAAACGAGAACCTCTTATGATAATTCAAGTTTCTCTACTAACGTTAAGAATTTCTTCCTGATTTCAAGATAGAAACATGGAAACTCTCTAATCTGTTACAAATCTTCGAAGCAAGTTTAACTTTCCAACTAACTTTTAAAAATTTTCGTAGCAATATATCTTAATATTATGACATGTTGCTTCAAATTTATTTATACATAAAAAAATGATTAATTAAATTATTATAACTTTTATATCAATATTGCATAGATTATGTGTAGAATTAAAAATTCGCTTGTATCAGTTGTAAAAAAATAATTAAAAATTTGGGTAATTATTTACAAAGAGGTACGTTTCACCGATTTCAATGATTTTAAAATATGTTGTCAAGGGCACGAGTCTAAGTTTTCTTCTCTTTCTACATATAACTATCGCCCGATTTTAGTTTTCGAGATATTTGCAAAAGTTAAAACTGCAGAGTGGAGATGCCTACGCTTTTTCTTCATAAT
This sequence comes from Melipona beecheii, assembly GCA_032399605.1. Taxonomy (NCBI): domain Eukaryota; kingdom Metazoa; phylum Arthropoda; class Insecta; order Hymenoptera; family Apidae; genus Melipona; species Melipona beecheii. The sequence goes on from JAUCMO010000505.1 coordinate 14,579,852, forward strand.
ACACGATTTTTAGTTGTGAAATACAATTATTATTAAATCGAGCAAAATTTTACTATTACATCAGAAAATCGTGTATTCAATATAGTAATTATACTGCCTGTGAAACAAGAACTATTTACTTGACTCATTGGATAGACTGTAATGATACATTGTGAAATAAAAGCGATGATAGAGTAGGAGTGAATCTTCCCTTACCTTGCCTCCCGACTCCGAATTTCTGAATGAAACCTCACAGAAACACGAAACTATCGCGTATAGTTTCGGCTACATTTTTGCGAATATTTCGAAAATTAAGGCTGAGCGACCCTTGCATATAGGGAAAAATTAATCAGAATTACATGCTTGACAAAGGATTTCATTGAAATCAGTAAATAAATTATCGCGTTCATGTAGAATAAAATCAGTATAAAATAACTATAATCAGTATTTAATTACGATGTTATGAATTTTTAAAGTTCGGTAAATTTCAATAAGTTAATGGGATTTCAGAGGTTTCTTTTCAAATTTTAAGACGTCATAAAACGGCTCTGAGATTTATCATAACTAAACAGAAAATAACATCTGTTCCAAATTGTGAAACTGCATCACGTAATATCTTTTTCACTATAATCATCTGGCAAGTTTACTGTAATCATCTCAGCTTTCATTGATTTGCAAATCATTACGTATCATCTATACAGGAATTGACTATAATTTGGAAGATATTTATAAAATTGCAAATGAATATTTCTTTTTAAAATTTTTTCTTCTGAATTAATTACCTGATGCGGTGTAGATATATTTTTAATCACTGAAGATTAACAATGAAATTAAGAAACTTAAAAAGAATAATGTCAAATATTGTAGAGATCGAAAATAAAATTCATATATCTTTTTCTTCGCAACAGAAAAAAAGTTAGTAAACTTAAAATAGACAGTGTATTTACATTATATACATTATATACATTATAAAAATTGAAAATATTAATAATCCTTTTTTTCTTTCTCATGAAAGCTGCTTTATAAAAATACTTACTCTTTAATAATCGATATAATCTTGGTTGACAAATATGAAAATCGGAATAAAACAAACCGTATATTTCGTAAAGTTTCACAGATCATTGTAAATCATCTCATGTATAGTGAAACGTACATGAAAAATTGCTGATTATATCGGAAACGGAAAGATATAGTAATTAAAATGAGAATCACGTAGAAAATATTACTTCTAGTTTTAAATCAACAATTGTGCAATTGCCGAGCGCAATCTTTATCGTACTGAAATTCATTTCACTTTTAAATTAAAATAATTGCTGCTACACTGCAAGGTGTTTCGCAATAAGAACAAGCTGTGTCTAAAATTATCCGTTTCGATAGAAATCGAAAACCTGTTTGTATTGCGTGGTTTTCACGGTCAACATTTTTTGCATTTACGACGAATTGTGACCAATGATAAATATTAAATTAAATAATTTGACGATTATAAATTAATATTACTATTTTAATTATATATACTTTAAATATAATAATTTAATTTATATAATTCTATAATTATAAAGTTCAATAAAATAGCGAACCAACAATTGAATAATGCAGTAATTAACTTACCTGTTAAACCCGTATTTAATTTCGAGAAAAGAACCGCGTTATGTTTCGATCATTACGTATCCACAGTACACGCGTTAACGCGTTTCACGATCAGTGTCAGATTATTTCATCGCAATGTGACGGGACAGTGTATGTATGAAATGCAAATCATAGACTACGATAATGCTCACCGTGTTTGAGTTTCCCATTTCTTGAAATGAGGAAGGACAAACGTCTGGGAACCTTGTCCGTGTACAGGTCATCATGTTGATTCGTCCTTAACCCGAACAAAGCGTTCCTTCCTACTTTCATGTACTCTTTGCCCATCTTCTTGGGCGAGCTAATGCCCAACAACGACCCAATGAACTTCATTTTTGACCAACGTTGTCCAATTAGATCTCGCGATAATCATAGAAGTGTCGAAATTTCCTCGAGAGAACTCGCTCACTTTCGTGCAACACCGGTGCACAAAATCAGATTTCGAAAACCTGAGGTGGCTCTTTTTGTGATGTGTTTCTCAATATTAAACAGGATACGTAATACGTATGTTACGTGTAAAAAGAAAAGATGGCGATGGAAGATCGACGAAAGCGATAACCACTCGCTTTGCTAGAATTAGTTTATGTTTCACTGTTAAGATTCACGGCAATTAAGATAATTGGATAATTCGTGCTCTGTTTATCGTCACCATAGAAATCTTGTTACAATTAATCTACGATGTGTTACGTTTCGAAAGTGTTGTTTCACGTCACTTCTCCGAGCATTGTTTTCGGGGATGTACGCGATCTGTTCTTGAAACACCGTTAACAAGCATCGCTTGCTTTTTCCCTCGCAATCCGGATCGATTTTTCTTCCTTCTTCGATCTGGTTTTTCCTTCCCTCTGTATCGTTTCTTTATTGCGTCTGATACAGCTATTCGAGTTATACTTTCACGATCGTGGTGTTATACGAGCTGTTTCAGATTAAGGATCCTCTCCGATTTTCGTTTGGTTGTCGCGTCTGTCGATCGTATTCTGAAATGGAGGAACAAAATAATATTAGTAAAACGAATCATTTGAATTGTTAGATCGGATCAAGGTAATATTGACTGACAAATTTGACGACATAAAATATACGAGCTAAAATTGACGATAGATTATTTTTCTCTAGGCTCAGAAATAGAGTATATATATTGGTTGGAATTAGTTTACTCACTAATTGAAAAAAATAAGAAAAATAATAGTAAATTTCTTTACAAAATAATAATAAGAAAATATAAAGAAAAAATTATGAAATTAAATATATTAAACCATTATATATTAAATATATTGATTATTAATAGGCTGTCTCTTTTAATATTTCAACTAGCTTACTAAAATTATTCAGTAAAAATTATCATAAAATTAAAATGATCTTCTTCTCATAAAAGTCTGAGAAATATTTAGAGTCAATATTTTAATCGATTTTTGATTAATTAAAATTATTTATTAAAATAGACATATTGGCTCTTGATTACTAAAATCTTTTGTATATGCTCATTGAACGAACAACTAGAAGTAAAACATAATAGTGGTAAATGAAGTTTCCACTCAAGTTCATCTATATAGCAAAAATGGATGAAAGGTTATCTGCAGTATTAATTTTCATTAATCATCCAGTGTATACACAATTAAGATGTTAGATTTCATCTCCTCAGCTAAGATATTAGTAAGTTGTAAAAGTTATTCAACTAACTGTTTGAATAATTCACGTTGTTTTGAAACGTTTAGCTTTACGGATGACTGTAATCATAAAACATAATAAGTTTTGGAAATTGTAGGTCTTTTCAAATGACTACGTTTACCTACGTATACTGCACAGTCTATTTAACATAAAGTGTAATATAAAACGAAACGATCATATTCCCGAGTTTAAAATATTCTCATACTCATTTTTAACATCTTATCTCGAATTAAATAAATAATCAATGGGAAAATTTTATCTGAATAATATTTATAGATTATAGAATATTTTCATATCTAACTTTAATATTAGACTTTGAGCTATAACCAATAACGAGATCTGCTATTTTGTCAGAGCATCGAAATTTTTTCATCTCGTTAAACACGCCGTTGTTGCAAAATTCTTTGAAAAGAATTGAAAAGAAAAAGTATACTATATGTCTAAATCAGTAACGCTATATGCTATTGTGTTGTTATTTTCAGTGTCGCAAAAATTGATGGTTAAAATGCTAATCGCAGTAATTCATGAACAGTCACGCAATTATTTATGAACGATAGCGTTGCTTATATCTATGTAATTGTCGTTACGATAAAAAAAGTTGTTTGCTCTTTATATACGTAATTATTTTCGAGATCTATCGATTCATCATTAGTTACGTCGCTACCATCTTTGAGTATTATCCAATAAATATTCAATTTTCTGATAGATTGTACGCAAATACAAAGAAAATATTATATTATTATTATATTATTATTATATTAATACAAATTAAAAGAATGTATTAAAAATAAATTTTTATAATGTTATTTTGTTTAATTTTTGAATAAATTAAATTCAACACTTCGTTTGCTACTGGTATTTAATGGATCCTTGGCCTGTATATAGAAAATAATTGTGTTTTTATTTATTTGCAAATAATACTGATTAAATGCTATGTAGAAACTTTAATAAAAATATAAGACACCATAGAAAGTGTAAATAGTTTCGTCACATGAAAGTTATTTCGACGTGTGGTATAATAATAGGGTTAAAGGTTGAGAGAAACGAAATTTCAGCCAACACGTAGAATTTAAAATAGAAATAAAAAGCATATAAGACGAAACCTAGTAGCACTTATACTTTCACTATTTGTTAGCACAAGTACTTAGTATTTACTCACATGCTATATACAATGGTTATATATTCTTGAGAAAGTAGTAATGTTCCTCTCATTATAATATAATACTGCATTGCATGTTACGCAAGATAATCATGTTTTAGGAAACGAAAATTATTTAAAAAAAAAATGCTTTGTCAAATGTTACAGACGTACATACAGTTTATTAAAAGTCGGGAGAGAATTTTGATTTTTTATTAACTATTAGTGAACTTTAAAAATTTCGCACGACTAGAGTTCGTAGAAAGCTACTCGTTGACATAATCCGAATTTAACCCCGAGAAGAATTGCTATTTTTTTTTAGAGCTTCTTGACGAAATTTTAGATAAAATATCCAAATTGTTTAACACATATATGCGAAAAATAGAAAGTGCTGATAAAAAAGCTGTTAATCTGTTCAACGTACGTTGCGAAACATGTGCATGTATGTATGTATTGAATAAATTCTACTTTGAATGGGACATTTGCAACATACGTTCGCGTGTATTACGTTTGAATAATTTATGTTAAACCTTATATTGATTTGCTTTAATTTCGAACATAATATTTGTTTGTTATGTTATTTTGTATTTTTTATCAATATTTATATTTTTATTTTTGTTCCTTACATATATTGCAAATTTTTTTTTATACATTTTATTTAATATGTATGATGCCGAATGCATCTTATAGGAGGATCAGTAGAATATAAAGTTTATTATAATTTCATTTAATGCCTCCGACTTTTAAAACGCTTTCCTTATTTTTTTTTAATATTTACTTTCTTTAATTATAACAATTAAGATTTCCAATTTTAGAAATAATAGTTTCGTGACAAGAACATGGTTCTTTAACTCTCTAATTTTTTAATTTTGTACATTTATTTTTATATTCTATATTATTACATATTTCTAACATCACGATATTTTTCATTCTCATTTAACATTAGAGTAAAGTTGGACAAAAATGCAGATAGAATGAAAATCTCAAATCTAAACATATATTACTTTACCCATTTATATAATAATCACAGTGAATAAATTACTGAATTGACAAAAAAGAAGCTAGTTAGAACTATACTAGTCATTTCAGTCAATGATAACTTACGTTAGTATATCGTGAAAAGTTTCGAACTGAAGAGAAAAGTCCAGAACGGAGGAAATAACCTTGTCAGGTAACCATGTTGTTACGCATGACGAAAATAAGAACTATTCAGTGATAGACATGCAATAGAACCGTTACATCCCCGAAGAGACAAGATAATGGTTCCGTAGCCCTGAGAATTGGAAATTTCCTTCATGAGAATACGAGATATTTGCCAAAGTACTACAGAACATTTCAATTCGTAAGTGATATATGAATTAACTTTATTGAAATAACTGAAAAATTTAATAATTATTTCAATTGCTTCAGTCTTTCTCGAACCATTACGTAATAGAAATATTATTACACCGTATATTTTTTCTGCACAGGTATAATTTTAAATAAATCGTGAATATTTTTCTCTATTAATCTAAGAAAATACTTTGGATACAGTTTAATAAAAATATTGCGTAACTTTTAATGTTTTTTTATGATTCATATCACATTCAGCTTAGAATATCAAATAAATTAAATAATTAATTAAATAAATATCATTGAATATCGGGAGCCTTAAAAATTTAAGTTCTATATCGCTTAATTTTTTGAATGTTTAATGTTCAAATTTTATCTTATTTTAATTTTATTTAATTTTATTTAATTTTATTTAATATTAACTTTTATCGCGCGTAAAGTACAAAATAAAATTGAACTTGAATTGAATTTACATTTTTAATATAATACAAATCATTTGTAACATTAAGCCTAGAATACCACTTGAATTAATGTTAGCAATAGTAAAAAGAGATTTCTATATTTCTATGTTGGTTCACTTTCTATATTGGTCTATATATATAAAAATTTAAAGATGCTAAAAATTCTGCAGTATAAATGCATCTTTCTCCAGTGGAATGCTATCTTCGTATGCAAATTTTGCAGACCCGAGTGGTTATTTGGAATCTTCCACCTTTCTTGTTAATCTCATTTCTGTGGGGAAAAACCAAAATGTCCTTTGTACAAGCCTCTAGACAGAAAAAAAGTATTCCAACTACATGATAAACACGTTGGAACTGCGTTTCAAAAGCATTCATTAGAATTTAGCATCCCAAAATCTTTCTTTAAAGAGAATTGGTTTCAAGCCGAAGAAAAATACATTAGAAAGATATGTAAAAATTTACTTTTTGTATATATATATATATGAAACACGATTAAAATTGCCAATTAATTTCAAGATTGTTTGTTACTTCAACGATTTTTATTTTACTCGTTCCCGAATTATTTTTCTTGAAATTGTACGAAATTGTTTTAATAATTGTTTGAACTTTGAATTTCTTTTATAGTATACATTTACATATCAAACGATTATCAATAGACTACGGATATGTATGCAAAATCATATTTTTGAAAATACCATTTAAAAAATGGAATTTTAGTAGAAAATCGTTTTCTACTAAATGTTGCATAAAACACTACACTTTGAATATTTTATATATATATTTTTTTTTATTTTGCGCATACTCTGCGCAATTTTGCACTTTAAAATTTCCTATGAATGTGTAAAAATCCACTATCGAACATCAGTTTGCTAAATTTTTGTTATGAATAGTAACTTTTACATCAAGTCGAAACTTTCAAACTAATATGACATATAACGTATATGTCACATGTGAATGTGTATGCACATATTTATGTGAAAATTCACGTTTGTAAAAAATATATAGAATACATGTAATCTACAAAAATATAAAAAATTGTCGAATTATTCATTATAATATTACGTCAAGTTGAAACACTTGAACTAAAGACATATAATTATAAAGAATTCACATGTAAAATACCTGTAAATATAATCCATAAAAACCTAGTTCGACAAATGATTCGAAATCCGATATTCTAATTAAAGTTATTTACAACAACATTTTCAATTTTTCTAGTTCTGCCACAGAACTAGAAAAATTGAGCATTTTTACAGCAAGTGCAGAAATACTCTTGCGCAAATGTTGCATAAAGTTCGTGGAAAATCCAATATTTCACGTCAGTGATTCAACGACGAGGCAGTTTCACCAATGCACTGTAAGAACGAACTTGTAGGAAGTGAAAACTGTTTCAAAAGTTTCGGTGACTGAATTTCGAAGGGCAACGAAATGAAAATATAATAAAATATAAATAATATTGAACAGCTTATTTTTTTAATTTTATTATTTTAAATCGCCGTATAAATATCTTATGGTTATTGAGCAATTAGTTATGCCAATGCAATTCTAATTTGTTACATACGTTGCTTATTACTAAAGCTTATTACTAAAGCGTTCGTCAATGATTGTTTTAACAGAAAAAGCAACTACTAATTTCTACACTTGTTTGTGTTATCCATATTAATAATCAATTAAGATTTTATTTCGAACGAGTATCTTATCTAATGTTAATAACATAAAAAGTGCAATTGCTCGTAAAATTAGTAGATTTATACTAATATACTGTGTATAGCAAAACCTTGATTTTTCGAATATATGACAGATAGTAAACTAATTCTTAAATTATTTTATAAATATTTTATTTGTACAAATTTAATAATATATAAAATAAAATAATGCAATATTTTAATATATAAATTGAATAATGTTGAGAATAATATATATTTATTACTGACACAAACAAAAGTATAACTAATTCGATTTAAGTATACTATTTACGAGAATCATCTAAGATCAAAACATATTATTACACATTATTTACAAGAAACTGCGCGAATCTGTTTTCCTCAATAAAGATTAATATCGTGACACTTTTTTCTCATGTAAATATAGTATACTTGTCTCATAATTTGTTATCCTATTCGTATTTCCCTGAATTCATTATGGGACAATTAACAAAGATAATTAACAAAGAAGGATATAATCATGCAAATAATCATGCAATGAAGAAAAAATAATTATACATTGAACTATTCCAGAAACTATCAAAATACAGATTATTTCCAACGTTAAATGATCCATAATACGTTTCACGATTCCTACGTCAAACGATTATCAATGTTTTTCAAACATCTATTAATTTTGTATGTACATAGTAAAAAGTTTGAAATTACTTTGCACAATTACTATGAAATTACTATCCCTGAATGAAATATCACATATCTCATAGTCGAGATATTTGTCAGCGCGATGTCGTATAGTGATAAAAATTCGAATTCTAATTAGAAATTAATATTTCTTAATTGCCCCAAAGTTTCATTAGTTTTAACTGAATTTAACATGAAACAAATAATTCTATTTAATTGTATCTTGTCGTATCTTAATGTTACATTTTGTTATATATTAATAAATTATATATTGTTACATTTGATGTTATTACAATTGAATTGTATTTTACGAAAGTCTCGTAAGAGTTTGTTTATTAGTTGTTATCAAGCATTCAATTATAGAGTTTCTTTTGTAAGACAATAAATTTTCAGTCCTTATTTTCACTTCAATTTAAATATCTGTAATTTTTACAATACTTACTCTACTACTGTAATATTGACTCTCTCGATATTTGGAAAATTTTATTCACAAGTGTAATCATTAAATAACTGAAGAACTTCAAGCTTTAAAATGATTTAGTAAAGAGTTATTTAACTCATTTTCAAGATGAAATAATTGATTAAATTGATGAATCTTGTACAAGAAAGTAAAGATCCTTGTAGTAAAGATGCTCTTTTAACCGTTTTAGCGCCACGCAGCGCGATCGCGCTGTTCGCGTACTATGATGAAATGTGCCGCGATGTTTGGTCACGATCGTCAACGAAGCGCTATCGCGCTGCCATGGCACAATTGAACACGGATTTTTAAAAACCCCTGGCACTAAAACGGTTAAAGAGATATCAACTCATTATATGATCTATTTATACCGATAATATTTATACCGATTATTATTATTATGGAATTAATTTTCTGTGCTTCAGTATTATTCTATATTTTTATGTAGAATGAAACTTTAGATTTCTGACTACATTAATCGAGATGTAGTTTTCCGCTCTCTACACAAGTGTATCTTATGTGTTAAATACCGGAAGTGAATACTTTCTTTTCTACGCGACTTTTATTTTCATACATTATTAATGAAATATATTATGAGTAATTATAGGTATTTATATCTATATTATACCTACGTACTTATGAAGATAACATAATCGTTAAAGAAGATGGACATAATTGGAGGAAAATATGTTTTTAGTATCAAACGTTTATCTACTGTAATTTAATAATATCAATGTAAATTATATTGTAATTGTACTTTATGCAAATAATAGATTGATTTTTTATAACAGTAAATATTAAACTTAAAAGATAATATAAAAATTGAAAAAACGTTGTTCTATAGTCACACAGAAATAATTAAAATTCTACGAAATGTCTTCATAAAAAATTCTAGGCAACATTTTAAATAATACATTTCTATGCTCAATAGAAATATTTTACTTTTGATACATTCCAGTTTTTTGCTGCGAAGTTTGTCAACAATTGAAATAATGTTTCGAAACTAGTAAACTAGCTCTGCCATTTTGTAACATATTGATTGAAAAAGAAAAATTGAAATGTAAGATTGAAAATCACATTTATAGATGAAAAGAAATTCTTTACCTACTTCTCAACAATCAATTTTAGAAAATACTGCTTTCAAATGAATTTATTTCAATTTAATTCTTGAATTAAGGTATATTCATGTATATTTTTACTTCTCATTATCTTAGAATCACAGTTTTCAATCTCAAATCTTTCGAAATCATTATAAATCGAGCCGATATGTTTAAGTAACAAGTTAGTGCGCTTAAATATATGCACAGGTGCATTCTTTTGAAATCGTCGTAGATTGCACCAGTGCATTTAGGCAGGTAACAGACAAAACTAATATTAAAATTTTTGCCAGGCATCGAGAATAAAATTAGGATTCCGAATCTTTGCATAGGATATCGACGGTTCTGACTGTCGAACGACACAACCGAGGCTGGTAAACATAAATGTTGCAGTGCAAAAGCAGCTCGCGATTGCGTCGAAGTTTGCAAAACTCGATAAATTAAGGGAGAGTTGGATTGCTCCAAGGCCTTTACAAATGTTTAATGATTGTACATGTTCGCCACAAATGCGGATTGAAGCGTACATATAGATAGGCGTACATACATACTATGCGCATATATGTGCATACGCACTCTCGAAATTTTCAATGCTTATATTGCAATCCTACATTGCCTTTCGTTACTCTCGCTGTCATTCTTTCTTTTTCTGCTGCTCTGCTCCGGTATACTTTGATTGATTAACGTCAGAATGCATTCATTTTGTTTTGTATTTTCATGTTCATGCATTTCCCACAATTACAAAATGAATGAAAAGATTTTCTTCTTGCGTACTATCTCTTATTTTGTATAGTTTTATCATTTTTCTAATAAAATGGATTTTATTAATGACAATCGTAAAAATTCATTGTCAGTTACTGAAAATATATGTTCATATATGTTACGAGGATCGAAAATGTTATTTTTAAAAATAAAGAAAGAATTTTTTACAATAAAATCATTGTATCAAACCAATTAGTTTCTCAGTAAAATATTGAAAGACGACGTTTCATTTATAAAAGTCAGCTTAAATTATCTAAGTGGATTTGATGTAAAATTTTGTGAACACTGATATGAAAATCGTCAAAAATATTTTGTCGATATTTATATCTAAAGTGTAATATAAAGATCCGGAGGAAATTTAAGATAGTTTATATTTTTCTCAGATAATGTTGAAGAAATTATAAATGAAAAAAGTTAAGATAATATACACAAAACAGGTTGTACCTGAGGAAACTTTTAATATTCAAATCACTTCAAGCTTGTCATTATGTTTCATTCATATGTACGTATGTGAAATGTGTATATGAAATGTGAAAATCTATAAAAATGTTATTTTTGCTATCTACTGCGATTTCTCCATTGAATAGTCATCAAATTTATTCAATGATGTATCACAATAGTGCTGTTAGTATTATTGCAATTCGATCGCAGCGAATGTTCCAGAGAAAGCGGTAATGCATGGTCGCGTTTGATTTCTGCCATTTTATACTGTATCTGGAGCGTAAATTGTTTCTGAAATTTGGTAATAGCAATGATTTTGTATCAAGCATTTTAAGCTACATTTATTTCTGTCGATACGCAACATCTTACTTTCAATTTTCTGTATCACGTCATAGAAACTAAATTATTAAATTATATTATTTGGGAAGGTTTGTTTAAGATATTTTTCTGATACTAATATGAGTAAAAATACAATTTTATTTGATAAAAATAAAAATATTAATGAACAAAGTAATGAAATTTTGTTCAGTAAAAATGTGAAAGTAAAGAACTGGACTGCGGATCTCTGCAAATTTTCCAATAGAATCCAATAGAAAATTTTGAAACGCGAAATTGCACAGCGTGCACGTAATACAAAAAGATGCGCGTAGTACTTTCTATAACATCTAATACATACTTTATCTAATATAAACTTTCCGCTAATATTCTATTTTTTTAATTGTATTTTCAAAAATATGAATCTGCAATCTAACTGTAACATAATCAAGGGATAAACATCAAAGTATGAATCTACAATCTAACTGTAACTTATATGATATGCTTATTTGTTTTAACATCTAGAAATAAATCGAACAGAAATTAAATTAATTCATTTCTTTCTGTATCTCCATTTTTTATCAGACGGATTTAAATTCAAGAAAATAACAGTAAACGATTAACTGCGGTGTCATAATTGCTACACATACATTTACACTAATATTGACTGAGCTTCTTCTACATACTCGACTTGAAATGCTATACTACGTAAAGAGTTACTTGACGTATTGTAGAAAGTATTTTCTCAAATATTCGAAAAATTCAATTTCACCGCGAGTGAATATGAAAATCTTCGATTATTGAAAATTGAATGCAGGAAGGAAATAAAATTGCCAAGTCTGAAAGATCAAGTCTTAAATATATTCGATCGATAACGAAGATTCAATGTACATATTTCGCGTATGTGGTAAATGGCTATGCGGAAATATAATGACCGCAAGGACGAATGGTGTGCTCAACCGGAATTTCCATGTCGCTTATATACGAAGAAGGAACTGTGATTTCAGACTTTCCATTTACCTTCATGAAGGAGGGATAGAAACAAGTATGACGCATGGCGAGAACTTACACCAGATCGAGCTTTCACAACCTTTTCGGCATTTCCAAAACGAGTGAAATCATATACAATATCAAGAGTGATGTGTGGAAATTAAATAGAAATCGGGAAGAAAGTACAGTTTCATGAAAGTACGGTTTCGTTGAAGTGTCGAAGTCGAGTAATGAACTACAATCGGTCACAGAAGTCTGTCTGTAAGTACTTCTGTCTTTCAAGTATTAAAAATGCGAAAACAGAGAGAAAGAACGTGTTTTGTACATTCCGTGAATCTTAATCGACCTTTTAGTTAAAATTAGACAGATTCTAAAATACTTACAATGTCTCTGACATTTGTTTAAAGAACAAAACACTATTTCAAAGAGACAACGTAAAAACAAGACAGCGGACATAGCACGCAGTATATTGTAATAATTGTACAGTAAATTTTATTATTTTTTTCCGTGAATGATAGGAAACATTATTTGTTCAAAATCTGTATAATTTTAATTAACAACTAGATTAATGTTTGTAAAATATTTTAAATCATTATTTCCCATCTTAAATATTTGAAATTTGATGTAGACTTCTGAAATATAATTAGGTCGACACGCATTCAATTTATGTCTCTGATTAGTGTTATTCATTTTATTGTATTAACCGTTTTAGCGCCACGCAGCGTGATCGCGCTGTTCGCGTACTGTGAGTCAAATCAGAATAGATAAAATGTAGCATAACAGATAAAATTGCATGGAATACTATCTTCACTACTAGATGAATCAAAAATATCTATTTTCCTTCTTTTTGAGACTGACGATATTACTACTGCTATCGTAAGATTCAGAAGTTGAATTAGATCTCCAACTTGACTTCGTTCCCTTCTTTTTCGTATCCATTGTTCTACAAGGGATACACGAATAATAAATAATCAAATTAACACGTTTGTCGCCCATATTTGGGCTACCGCTCCATGGAAGTATACCCGTATCTGGGTGACGCTGGGACGAACATGTTAATTAAAAAAAAACTAATGTATAAATTACCTCTTGAATTGGAAAATCAAAATCTGTTTTATAGAATGTTATCACGTAAACAAAACGTAAAACACGAATATTTCGCAAACTTTTGTGTGTTGAGTATAATGTCTCTGATATGACTGATGGAATGAAGCGTGAGCGCACCGAGCGGCATATCTGGACGAAAAAAAAATTTATTTCTCGCAAATAAATGAACGAAGCGCTATCGCGCTGCATGGCACAATCGAACACGGATTTTTAAAAACTCCTGGCACTAAAACGGTTAAATTAGATATGTTTTTGACTAGTTGTGCTCATTTCACTGCGTCATCATTGTGAGACTGTCTTTTGATTCGACGTTACATTTGAATTTAAAGATATTTTAGAGAAGAAGAGCACGTAACTCCTAACTATATATTTTTTTAAATACTACGTATTTTTTTAAATGCTCAATCTATACATAATTATTATTTTTCTTTTGTTAATCATTCTGTAATAATTTTTTCTTATTAGTAACATTTAGACATAAATCGTAGATTACTCTTCAAATATTTAAAATACGAAACTATTTTATCAAATTCCGCGTCGGCATATATAATATTTCATACTCAAGCATTCATTCATGCTCACGCTTATTTGCTTCGCGTATCAGCAATAACTAACATCAGCTTTATGATACTACTTCATGAGAATTATACACTAGTATACTGCAGTAATAACCAGATTCAATGCGCACACGACGAAATATTCTAGTCATACGTTTCGTATTAGAGTAAACAAACGAGGAGAAAACTATTGATAGTAAAGCGTTTCGAGAGATCATTATGGATCATTTACGATAAAACTACTGTATTCATCATTTCCAAGAGCTACCGAACCTTGAAATCTTGGCTGATCAAGTTGATATATGTATATACATTGACGGCTACTTAATTTGTAAAGTCTACATAGGCACACAGATTAATTCCCACATTTTCTTCCCTGTCCACTCATGACTGATGTATAAAATGAATAGTTTCGAAAACGAAAGCCTGGCGCAAGTGTTTCTGTCATAAGCGCGATATTGCGAGCATAACAACGATAATTAAACTCTGTAATGAATTTTGAGTTGAATGAACAGCGACTTTCAATGTTAAACTTTCACTCTGCATATTTTAAAAATCGATCTGTCGAGTACGGTTGTTTACACAAAGAAAGAAATGGAACTTAAGGAGATATTTATTTTGCCTATTAAATATTGTAATGAACATTCTGTTTTGGATGATTTGCACATTTTAGGATTTTGCGTAGTACATTCTATTTAAAAATCGGTTTAAAAGTTATTCCTTTTATTTGTTCTTGTCTTCTAAGATTTCTCTCTTCTTTTTAATTCTACTCTATATTTATATATTTGGATTTTCTATATATCTATTCAAATATTAAAAATTAATACTGATTAAATCAAAAAATTTTATATTAATTAATATTATAAATCTGTTAACGATATATTTAAATTAATATTAAATTTATACAATAAATCAACTTAAATTTCTGAAGTTAATATCTACTTAATAAATTTTATTTACAGATAGTAACAATTTTGCTTGATATTATAAAAGATTGATGTTATAAAAATTAATTTGTTCAAATTTCTGCGAGCTATTATCTACTGAACAAAATAGTAAATATCAAATTTCCGATAAAAATTATAATTTTTTTAATGAAAAATTTTGGAAACACTTTTTCCTTTGATGATTTTTATACAATTGATATTACTGTTGTATAAAACGAAGAGGCACGGTTTAAGAACATTTCAGATATCGTAGAAAAGATATATAGAAGCATTTATCCCGAGTTTGTGGTTTCGATTCAAAACCGCATGTATTTTTATAGATAGTACATGAATCATGCTCAAAAATTGTACCTAACTTGTATCCGTTCAATTATTCACGTTATAATAAATACTTTATTTTGACTGTTTTATTTGTCTGCAAGTTTTGTACATATTATATTTATGTTTTATATCGTAACAAATTATTTACTTTCATTTAACTTGAATAATCACTTTATTTGGAAAAGTTAATATGTTATTATGTTAATATATATTATGTATATATAATATGCTAAATTATAAAACGTAACTACATGATTGAACGATAAAAAATTAGAGAAGTGTATTCGAATTCTGATTCTTTAGTCATAACCAATCTTTATAATTATATTAAGCAAAGTAATATATTTCGACATGTCAGAATCGTTTCGTCTTAAAAAGGGAAAAAATACAAAAGTGCGTTGCAATATCGAGATCTTTAAAAATAAAGAGAAAGTCAAGTTTGTTCTTTCACCTTGCTGTATCTTTGATCTTACTTTATGTAATACCTCGTTGATTCAAGCGCTTTTTATAAAATATCAACAAAATTATAGAGAATTATTTCAACATTGAACACTTGGAAATCTTCCACGTTGTTCGCTGTTGGTTAAATTTATTTGAGTAATTTAAAAAAGGTTCATGGTTAGCATTTTCATAACTTGATAGACTTCGATCTCTCGAATGTCTTGAATTTTAATTTTGTGAATATGTTAAAAAAGAAGATAAACTCGTCTAATTTACCCTCGAAAGATTACCCTGAATGTGCATATTTCAATGGCTGAAATGTCGACGTGATCACAAAGAGAAAGTGATCTTTTTGCGAAACACTCTTCATGGTGAACCACGTAGTTATTTTAATTTTGTTGCATTTGTCGCTTCCAGGTTCGGTTTCTTATTTTGTTTTCGTTAAAATTGATACAGCGTGGAATTGTTGCATCTTGAATATTCATCGAAATATTAAAATTATACTTTATACTCGTAGTATAATTCTTAATATTTTTATAGTTTCTGTAATTTCATTTTGTGATTCTTAATATATTTTAAAATTTTTGTAGTTTTATTTGGTAGTTTCTAATATTTTTGTGACTATGAAGTGTAACTTTACTCTAAAAGATACGGATTTATTTATAGAAACAAGAGAGAAAGATGTTACGTACGTTTTAATGTGAATAAGCGCGTTTGCGGCGACGTGGACGTTTAAACGTTTTGACACTGACTGATCAACGTTGCGAAACAGCTGAACTTGCCCTAAATATCAAATAATAGTTCTAGTAGTTCCAGTCAACGTACCGTGTAATAATGGAATGGAACGTGCCTGTAGGTGAAACAGTACTAAGAAAGTTCACACTGAGATCTTTCTGTATGATCAATCGATTATTCTCACGAAAGATATAAATAATTTATAATGTTTAATAACATGAAATAATGTTGTACCAAAATACAAATTTAATATCAAATAAATTGTATTATTGTATGTGGAGAATCAGCATGTAATATGGCAGATCTATCGATAATTGAGGTATTTTAATTGATGAGAAGAAGGATTAGAAAATTTAATGAAAGTATTTAATTAATCAAGATTTCAAGAAATTAATAATTTTAATAATAATTTTCTGCATCATTTTTCAGGAGTTACTTTCTATCAGAATTAACATTCTCAGTAAATATTTCCAAGAAAATAAAAATTTTTGACTGTTTTTATGACAAACCGTATGCTCGCAATTACGCTACGCTAATTACGCGAAAAGAGTTACTGACGATGTTTCTGCATCAAAATAATTCCAGCCTAGCCATTTTATAAAGAAGCAAGTAATTCTCAAGATTTGCATAATCTAAGTTTCCCGTTAATTCCAAAATTACAAAAAAATATTAATTTTATATACTTATGATGGACTAATCCCTTGATAAGAAGATATTTTCTTTTCTTGTCAAATTATATTTTATTTATGGATTAATTATTTTAATTATTTATGGATTAAATATTTTAATTATGGATTCATTGATTTAACTAGCTACATTAGTACATGTTAACAAATATTAACAAATATGTACTAATGTAGCTAGTTAAATCAATGAATCCATAATTATACTTTGAAAGGAATAAAAATTAAAAGTTTATTTTGTTTAGATAAAAAAAAAATTAAAAGTTTATTTTGTTAGATAAAAAAAAGAACAGAAATATATTATGTAAATCATAATTAAATATTTACAAGTCATCATTTAATAAGTTTGTAGTAAGATTGTCTTAATAAGTTATTAAATTACTATCATAGTTAATAAGAAGTGTAAACAAGCTTGTAATTTTTTCTGGTCTAAATAATTATGAGATTATGATTCGTATGTTTGAGTTAGCTGTGATTCAGCTATTTTGACGCAGAATCTTGTTAACGATGATTTAACAAATTTTACCGATCGTTATGATATTTAAATTAAGATATTTGTTTAAATTCTTAAGAACAAACCATAATGATAATTTGACACCATTATGAAAAAGAAACGAAATATTACCTGAACTTTGCGACAATCGTTAATGTTAAAGGTCATACCTCGATTTCCTGTTGCATCTAACGTGCACGTAATACAGTATTTAAATTCAAACCGAAATTTTGCGGTGTCAATAAAATTCTGTCAACAATTATGTTAGTAAAACGATAATGGATTTGTAGAAAGTAGAAACTTACGCGTAATTTTTTATAACAAAAATAAGCAGTATACTTAAGCAGTCGACAAGAGATTTTTATGCATAAAGGTTTTTAATGAATAAAATAAGATTTTATTTATTAAGGTCTTTTTTTAATCGTGTTCATAAAAATATAAATTTGCATGAAAATTTTCAATCTAATTTTCAATCAAAATAATATTGTTCGGTGATTAAGTTCAGCGATCTTCTTCCAAAAATATCTTTTGCGTTTCTATGTTTTATTATATGATATCAAGACTAATTTTATATTTATATCTGTTGATGTTAGAGCCAAAAAAAGATGTTATAATTTCACACCTTCTTCTACAAAATTATATATTATGAAATCAATATTTTACAAGAGATTTAATTTATGGAAATATTTAGAAATACGTATTGGAAACATTGTTCAAGGGAAATATATTCTCCAAGGATATGGAATCATTATATTTTGAAATTCATCATTGTAAGAATTTTTTATAAGAATTTGTTTAAGTATACAGTACTTGTCATATGATTACTTTTCTTACGTTATGCAATAGGAAAATTTTATATAAATTATTTCTTAGTAATTCCGTGTTCGTTCAATGTCTCATGATCGATATGAATATAATTATAAATTTATTTGTTTATCATAGAAGAATGAAATGAAGCTATTATTATAATTACATCTTTTACTACGTAAACATAGTGTAATTAGCGACAAACATTTAGATTATAAATTAAAGTGAATAAAGTGATCATTTATTAATAAGCAAAAAATTCAATTTTTTAAAACACATCAACCGAACTTTTTGTTATTTATCATAATTCACATGTACAATATAATGTATATTGGATTAGCATGCAAAATGATAGAAAATTACGAGATTAGTACATAATTTTATGCATTATAAGTAATTTAGTAGCCTTTGAGTTGTTGATTTAAATTGAGTGTTGATTGAAATTATACTTTCATTATTCGCAATTGCAAAAATTGTAATACGCTTTGACATTGAATCTAACGATACAAAACTAATTTTCACGTCACGCAAGTGATTAATGATCAGCAAATCGTTCACAAGAAACGTTCAATGAACAAAATCGTAAGCAAATTCAAAAATTTATTTATTTGGAAATAAAGAGAACTGTTATAATTTCATTTTATCAAGAGAACAGAAGAAGTAACTCTCAAAAGTGTGCGATAAAATTATTGAGCGTAGTTCCAGGTTTCCAGCGAGAGTCTGAAACTTTGGCTCTCACCATAAGAAGATAAAGACATAATACAAGGTTGTCACGCGTGGACCACGGTATTGCACTCGCCACCGTATTCTTTGTTCTATTCTGCATTTCTTCATTCTACATTCTTCACTATTTTCAAATAAGAAATTATTCATATTTACTTACGTAAGGTCGCTGATAGATGTTTCCTGTATGCGCGCACAACCGAGTTCATTAACTGGCCAGTAAAATCCCTCTTTATGTAACACACAACAGTTTCAAGCTCGAAGTGAGCAAATGGAAAGAAGAAAACCATACGAGGTAGGTTTCTCTATCACCAACGTACTACACGCACATATTTGTCGGTCATACTCATTTAGGCCATGATCGCCGTTTTCTTTACTTCTGATATTTTCTCGTGAAGAATTTCCTCTTAAACGATTTTGCCTACTTTCCACCTTCTAACCGGCACCTGCTTTATCACTTTATCTATGGGTCGATTGTTCTCCACTGACCGACAATCACCATCGAATACGTTCCTTTCGTCGAGGCTTTCTCATTCGAATGACTCAACCGTTCAAGTGGTCCCTTTCTCAAAATTCTTTAAACGGAAGAGCTTGAGTACCGGACGAACAATACAGTAAAGTGCAACTAATTGTGACACTGACGGTAACAAGTGCACATGATTCGCGAGCGATGATCGATGACAATAAGAAAGAAGAGTCGAGCTTTGTATCGTGAATTCTTTTGTTTATTTCTATTTATTATCTTTAACTTTTACACTTCCCTCGTGAGATCAAGATAGGAATGTCTAAGATCCAAATTATATTATCTTTTCTCGTGCAACGACGTCGAACACGCGGATTCTCTGTCAGATCGGTCACTTTTAACGAAATTTTTGAAAAATTTTGTAAGAAGACTCAATATGTCTTCGCCGATAAAAAAAAAAAAGATTGGAATACACGAGCGTGGAAAATGATGTGGAATCGAGCGAAGAATTACTCGGTTTTTTCTCGATAGATCGATAATTCGAAGATGAATGTCCAGGAGATACGCGCGTGTTCTTCGATCCTGTCGAATCGCGAGGTGAATGAGGAGATAGTGGAACAGTAGTGCAGCGTGGACCACGGTAACGAGAACGCGGTACCCACCAACCGGCCAAAGAAAGTGGTAGGGACTGCAGGTAAACGTACGTCCTCAGAACTGTCTACACGGTACGCATCGAACCTCGTCCTCTTGCCTTCGATATTTTTTCGTAGAATGAGCGATCCGCCTTCGTTCGGCTCTGTTCGACTAATTGTAAGTATACTTTGACTTAGTCTGATGTAAAGTGAAAATCCCTTTCCCCTCCCCCTTTGTCGTGTGAACGACTAATATCACACGTCGCACGGAGTTACTTTCGACCGCCTTTCAACCCTTGGAAGGTCGCGTCATGGTTCTACGAATGAGTTGCTTCCTTATTCGGCGAAACCGCCTCTCAGAGAGTGATCGAAAAATAGGAGATTTTTGTCGCATGCTTGGACTGTTTGTTCAATATTTTAGCCTCGAAATGATAACTCGAGATTGTACATCACTGGTACTATCGAACTGTATCGGACAACTGCAACAATTTAGAGCAAAATTAGTTAATTTTGGAATTTTTAATTCAATTTAGCTTTATTACTAAATAAATTATATTTTGGAGAATATAAGTAATTTGATGTAATTTAAAATATAATTAATTTCTATCGCATTTCGTAGAAATTCGTGATTATATATTTATTCAATTTGTTATTTTTGCGATCGTAATTGAGAAAATGGAGTCGTCGAGCTACTGGAGACAATGACAATTTTGGAATCTTTAATTTAATTTAATTTTTTAATTTAATAAAGAATGTAAAATATGAACTTTAGTAATTTAAAATCAATTATTCTAGACATCTATAACTCGATGCTACTAGAATTGAGTAGAGTTTTATCAAATATTATATCAAGTATTCAAATATTATTTTATGTAATTTTATATAATTCTGTATATTCTATGTATTTAGAAATGCAAAAATTCACGAAATTGTAAAATCGAAAGCAATGAATATAATCGAGATCTAATTTTGATTGTCAATGGAAATTGAAAAATTTCAACAAAGATTAACTCTTTTCTTAATGTATAACACATAAAATATCAATATCAATGTTAAAGCCAAAAAAGTAAAATTAAATAAAACATTATATTCCAGAACAGCAAAGTGATAACGCCGATGATCTTTATATAGTTTTGAGATTATATTATTAAAAATGGAACGCAAGCTTAATATTTATACATATAGATGGAGTAAAAATTAAACAAAATGAAAACAAAATAAAAATTTTCGACCTAAATTATATGTATTATGCATTGTACATAATTGGAATTATAGAGTTACGGAATCTTAGTCACGTAAGTAATCCATTCAATTTACGTACTAAATTCTCATATTCTCGTAAAGTTTCATCCGTTGTTTCTTCTTTTTCTTTTTTATGTCAAAATCCTAGAAAGTTGCAAGACAAGATTATAAAATGTAGAGAATGCGGTCGGCAGAAGCTTTTTCATTTCATTCACACGGAATAATGCATTTCGTATTTTTATAATTCAACAGTAGATACAAGGCTGCACAATGTAAGAATATTCATTAATTAATTTATTTTGAATTATTTTATTTATACATGCAAGGTATAATAAATTAAGTTTATTTTTAATCGTTATTCTACTTCATACTTTAAACGTTGAAATATGATGTAGAATAAATCAAGAATGTAATATAGAATAAACTAAGAATGTAATATAGAATAAATCATTTGCCAATCTAATTGTAGGAATTAACATGCTTATAAAGTTATAAAGTTATAGAAATACAATTAAAATTTATGCCAGATACTTATATTCTAATTAGACTAATTTGAATATCTTTTTAAATGTAAACATAAAATTATAAAAGCGATTATTTTTAACGCATCATCATATATGTATTGTCAAATATAAAAGAATAGGAAGTGTAATAAATTGGCTATAAATAAATGAGGCCAGAAGTAATCATTCTTTTTTTAACGTAGTAAAATGTTAAGATCGCGTGATGAGTTCGTATATATGATAATATCTGAATATAGACCGACTTGGTTTATGAACTGTGTAGTAAAAAAATATATGTACATAAAAATAATGTGTAAAATATTCCATATTTTTCAACTGGAAATTAATGATTATATTATATTTAAACGAACATTAAATAATATAAAATCATGTTAATTTGAAATTTAGTCATGAATTCTCTTTAATCTGAATTTTTATGAAATTTGCAAAATATATATATATATATATATATATTGACTTGAATTAGAAAAAAATATTCATCTATTATCTTTTGACCATTTTTAAGTTTACAAAGCCGGGGATTTCCTTTAATGGTTTTAGCTGGAGGAAACCATACATCTATGTAAAAAAAAGTGTCAATATGTGTGAAAAAAAGTGTCAATATCAGCGCAGAAATCTAAAAATCATATTACTTTTTCAATAGAAATTTCAATGAACATCATTCAGCAAGTATTTCTCCGAACATGAATGCACTGTCATTGAATAAATGGATGAAACATAAAACAAATTTTTCATCATTTCTAAATTTTGAAATCAACATTGATTTATTTTTATTCTGATTGAAAATATATTTAAAAATAATACATTATTTTTTATCATTTTACATTATATCTCAAATGTACAACACATGTAAAGTTAGAAAAAATTGTTCCGATGAAAATGCAGCAAAAGAAAAAAAAATTGATTAACCCTATAGCTTTCTTATTTCGCGTGTTTCACATTAAGTAATCAATTGAATATGTATGGGTTAATGTCTAACTGAAATTTACTTGGGTGTTATAACTCTTTCTTATAGGTACATGAAAGAGAAATCGTTACCGTTAAATACTTTTATTCCACAAGTTCATAAATTCTAACTAACAATGGACACAGTCAACTTCGGATAACCTACTTTAATTTTTAAACTTATCATGCTTGTATCAAGACATAGATAAAGCTGTACAGGATATACCATACAATTAAATTACAGTTCCTGCTAAAACAGTGTAATCAATCTTATCGTTCTAGGATCTCGCTGTTTCCATAAATTAAGCAATACACTTGGAGCACAACTGTTTGAACAGAATCATAAATATTTCCCAAATGTACATAATTTTTTAGATTTATTTTATTCATATATAAAGTTTTACTGTTAATATTATCATCATACAAGAATATAACACGAAACATAATTACATTACACACTATTAAATATATTATATTTAATATATTAATTATGATGAATGTTTGATAACATCGAAATGTGCTTTTATATGATTATATACAAGTTATAAAATATATTTGATAACATAATACAATAGAAACACATACATGAAAATATCAGTCACATAAAAGTTCACATTTATTTAATATTTATCGTAAATTCAATTTTTCTATTTGTTATTAATTATTGTATTTAAATAATATTAATACTTTATATTATTATATTATAATACTTTATATTATATTATATAAATAATGTAAATAAATCTGATTTTCTTATATCTCTTTAAAACACTTTCTATAATTTATGCGTTCCTTTTTTGGTCCAGTTAAAAAAGTGAAAGTATAAGATCGCCTATTGATGATGTCTCATGTATTCTATATAATTGGACCAATTTTAATCTCAGTTGGTAACCCAATTTTTTTAGAAATATAATTAATTCAAAACGAACGTTATTTGTTTCTTTAATAACATCTTATAAATAATAGAACAAAGATTTTATTTTAAAAACTGAATTAAATAAAATATTATTTATAATAAATACTTTACATTTGAAATACTATTTTGATACTTCGTAGAATTCCAATTTTCATTTGTAATATCACTTCTTATAATGAATTTCACCGACCAGCATACCGAAACCGAATCATTGTAATAATAAATGTACATAAGGTATAAAAAGAAGCGTTTCACTTTTATTTAAATTAAGATAAAAGAAAATATTAAAATATGCTAATTAGAATTAAATTATATTTTAAGCTGTATTAAAATGTTGAAAAAGGAAATAAATAAAAACAGAAAATATGGCATTATATTAATAAAACATTGCAACATGAAACTGTTTTATTTTTATATTTCTATCTGCATATATTCCCTTTACTTATCGTTATGAAAACAGTAAATAAAGTCAACTTTTATAACTCAAATTTATGAATAAGAAACCTTATTTTATATTCTATATTATTCTTAAGACCTCAAAGTTTTTTAAACTTATTTGGTTGAATATCGAGTTTTGAATATAAATCATGGGAACAAGAAAGG
The DNA here is from genome assembly GCA_032399605.1 of Melipona beecheii. NCBI lineage: Eukaryota > Metazoa > Arthropoda > Insecta > Hymenoptera > Apidae > Melipona > Melipona beecheii. The sequence goes on from JAUCMO010000505.1 coordinate 14,604,593, forward strand.
GTCTCGAGCATAGTTACCTCCTCGTGGTGAGATCTGGTAATTGATGTCGTCCAAACATTCAAGTTTGGAAAACCAAATCAAGTTAAGAACTACGTAACATACAGTACACAATTCCTTAATTTCACTGAATAAACTGAACTATAGGAACAAATAGTTAATAAGTAAATTATTGGAAAAAAAGATTCGAATAATCATCGAAGAATATCGCCTAATTACAGAGACAATCCCATTTAAAGATTTTTCGAAAAATCTCTGTATCAGGAGAACTGCCCAACGGTGGAATTTGTATTGCCACCTACTCGAGCGCCATGTTTTCCTGATACAAAACTAAATTTTTCAGCCAGACATACCTTCTCGTCCACGAGATATTCGCGCTGACATATGTTTTGAAAAATATCTGTATCAGGTCAAACGATTCCCGGTCAAACGTTTCGTAGGGAAACCGCTGTATCAGGAGTACCGCTTGACCCCGGACTTCGTCGTGCCACCTCTTTAAGAGTCATGTTCTCCTGATACAGCGTTGGAATTTTGAGCTGAAAATACCTTCTCTTTTTCGAGATATTGCCGGACATATCATTTTCGGCCTCTGTATCAGGAGATCCGATCGACGTTGGGCCTTGCTACGATGCTCATGTTCTCCCGATGCCAACCTGGATTTTTCAGCTGGAAATACCTTCTCTCTTTCGAGATACTAATTTTTTAAAACGTACGATTCTCTGTGTCATTTTTTTGTTTTTGATACTTGAGCTGAATATTAACGAAACTAAAAAATGAATAAAGAATAGAGTCGATAAATTTGATTTGAGATAACTCATTAGTTATACTTATAAAAGGAAGGTAAGAGAATTCATAAAAAAAGGTCTCAATCTCTCAGTCAGATTATTTGAAATGTGGCGAATCTTTCGAAGAATAATAGAATTTTAATAATAAAATCGATCGCTCTGAGTAAAGAATCAAAGAAACAAGATCGAGGTAAGAAAATTCTATCGTGAAAAACGTGGATCGCGGATTTTTTTCGCAAGATGTATCATGATTCTCAACAAGAAGAGAAAAAAAAACGGCCGTAATAATAAAAGTTTCAGACAGAATATAAAACAAATAAATGAAAATTTTTCTGTCGAAGGGACAGATAATATAAGTTAAATAAATATGACTTTGTACGGAATGCGCTCAAACATAAAGCTAAGACGCACGCATCCCTCGTCGTCCCACGATGTCCATGCAGGATCGCTCGTCGGTGCCACGCTGGGGGGTTTAATAGTTTATTTATCAACTAATTGTCACTACAGTTCAGCCTACACCGTGAAATAAAGGAAGGAAAGAAATCTGCACGGTCTAAGCTGAACTGTAGGTTGCGTAGTTCTTAGCTTGATATCGTTTTACAAACTTTGATGTTTACCAGGTCTCACCACGAGGAGGTGACTACGCAAGAAACCCGTCCCGGGCCCTAATCCCAAACACCCACCATGACAAACATGCAACTCGGCATTCAACTTAATGAATGCCGAGTTTTTACTCTACTTGGCCCGGGATTACGTACTAAGTAGACAGATGTTCCATAGTTCAAATTCAAACTTAAATCTAAGTCTTAATTTTAAAGTGCAAGCGAGCTTGAACTATGGAACTCTGTCTCCCAAACAACGTTCGCGTTAATAATGTTTCATCCCTCACACAATCATACATTACATGGAATACATACGATCATACAACCATACAATACATGCCATACATACAATCATACAATCATACAATACATACACTACATTGAATCATACAATGCATGGCATCATATAATACATACAATCACACCATATACTCTCGCACAGTCCTACAATGCATACAATACATATGTTACATTAATAATTGTATAACAATTCGCAGCCCTACCAGCGCAATTTGTATCAAAGACACGTTTATTGAACTTTGAACGAAATCAGGCGAATGAAACTATTAACACGCTTAAACATCGTGCTATGCAAGGGATATGACGCGAAATAAAGTCGCGATTTGTCAGTGTGTCAAATCGGGTTTCGAGCACTTAGAGGCAAGTAGCCCGGCGCTACCCCCAACGACACAGTGGGGTTCCGAAGAACCACTGAGTCGGATTACAAAGGACGCCTGGCTACCAGAACCTCACCTCGTCCTTTCGGACAAGGCTGCAGTCCCCCGATTTGACACACTGACAATAAAAATTGGAAACTCTACTCTAGTGCAATGACAGTAACAACAGTAACAACGAACGAAAGAAGAGAGGAGACAAGGGGTAACTAATTTCGTCTTAAGTTAAATAAACGTGTCTTTGTACAAATTGCGCTCACAGTGAATTTACAAATATCAACTATCTTATAACTAACTAAAACTAAACGCACGCAACTTAAAGCTAAGACGCACGCATCCAACGATGTCCCTGCGAGATCCCTCGTCGTCCAACGGTGCCCCGGGGGGTCTAATATTTTACTTATCAACTAATTTGTCCCTACAGTCCAGTTTAGATCGTGAAAACTTCTTTCCATTCTTTGTTTCACGATCTAAACTGGACTGTAGGTTGCGTAGTTCTTAGCTTGATATCGTTTTACAAACTTTAATGTTTGTAAAACGATATCAATTACCAGGTCTCACCACGAGGAGGTGACTACGCACGAGACCCACCCCGGGCCCTAAACCCATCCACCCACCATTACAAACAAGCAACTCGGCATTCAACTTAATGAATGCCGAGTTTTTATTCTACTTGGCCCGGGATTATAGGAGACAGATATTCCATAGTTCAGACTCGAACTTAAGTCAAAGTCTTAACTATAAAACGCAAATGCGAGCCTGAACTATGGAATATCTGTCTCCTATCAACGATCGCGTTAACAATAGTTCATCTCTCACGCAATCACACAGTACATAATATACGCACAATCATACAATACATACAGTCACAATCATACTCTACATACTCTACATGCAATCATACAATACATACAATTCATACAATTCGTACAATTCATACAGTCATACAATACATACAATTCATACAATTCGTACAATTCATACAGTCATACAATACATACAATACATACGAATGAGAGTCATACAATATTTCGCAATCACTCGCAACTTTCATACTAACGACACACTTGTTTAACATGAAAGTTACAGAATAATTGTACAATAATTCGCAGCCCTACCAGCGCAATTTGTATCAAAGACACGTTTATTGAACTTTGAACGAAATCAGGCGAATGAAACTATTAACACGCTTAAACATCGTGCTATGCAAGGGATATGACGCGAAATAAAGTCGCGATTTGTCAGTGTGTCAAATCGGGTTTCGAGCACTTAGAGGCAAGTAGCCCGGCGCTACCCCCAACGACACAGTGGGGTTCCGAAGAACCACTGAGTCGGATTACAAAGGACGCCTGGCTACCAGAACCTCACCTCGTCCTTTCGGACAAGGCTGCAGTCCCCGATTTGACACACTGACAATAAAAATTGGAAACTCTACTCTAGTGCAATGACAGTAACAACAGTAACAACGAACGAAAGAAGAGAGGAGACAAGGGGTAACTAATTTCGTCTTAAGTTAAATAAACGTGTCTTTGTACAAATTGCGCTCACAGTGAATTTACAAATATCAACTATCTTATAACTAACTAAAACTAAACGCACGCAACTTAAAGCTAAGACGCACGCATCCAACGATGTCCCTGCGAGATCCCTCGTCGTCCAACGGTGCCCCGGGGGTCTAATATTTTACTTATCAACTAATTTGTCCCTACAGTCCAGTTTAGATCGTGAAAACTTCTTTCCATTCTTTGTTTCACGATCTAAACTGGACTGTTTCCATTCTTCTTGATATCGTTTTACAAACTTTAATGTTTGTAAAACGATATCTACCAGGTCTCACCACGAGGAGGTGACTACGCACGAGACCCACCCCGGGCCCTAAAACCCATCCACCCACCATTACAAACAAGCAACTCGGCATTCAACTTAATGAATGCCGAGTTTTTTTTTATTCTACTTGGCCCGGGATTATAGGAGACAGATATTCCATAGTTCAGACTCGAACTTAAGTCAAAGTCTTAACTATAAAACGCAAATGCGAGCCTGAACTATGGAATATCTGTCTCCTATCAACGATCGCGTTAACAATAGTTCATCTCTCACGCAATCACACAGTACATAATATACGCACAATCATACAATACATACAGTCACAATCATACTCTACATACTCTACATGCAATCATACAATCATACAATACATACAATTCATACAATTCGTACAATTCATACAGTCATCATACAGTCATACAATACATACAATACATACGAATGAGAGTCATACAATATTTCGCAATCACTCGCAACTTTCATACTAACGACACACTTGTTTAACATGAAAGTTACAGAATAATTGTACAATAATTCGCAGCCCTACCAGCGCAATTTGTATCAAAGACACGTTTATTGAACTTTGAACGAAATCAGGCGAATGAAACTATTAACACGCTTAAACATCGTGCTATGCAAGGGATATGACGCGAAATAAAGTCGCGATTTGTCAGTGTGTCAAATCGGGTTTCGAGCACTTAGAGGCAAGTAGCCCGGCGCTACCCCCAACGACACAGTGGGGTTCCGAAGAACCACTGAGTCGGATTACAAAGGACGCCTGGCTACCAGAACCTCACCGTCGTCCTTTCGGACAAGGCTGCAGTCCCCCGATTTGACACACTGACAATAAAAATTGGAAACTCTACTCTAGTGCAATGACAGTAACAACAGTAACAACGAACGAAAGAAGAGAGGAGACAAGGGGTAACTAATTTCGTCTTAAGTTAAATAAACGTGTCTTTGTACAAATTGCGCTCACAGTGAATTTACAAATATCAACTATCTTATAACTAACTAAAACTAAACGCACGCAACTTAAAGCTAAGACGCACGCATCCAACGATGTCCCTGCGAGATCCCTCGTCGTCCAACGGTGCCCCGGGGGGTCTAATATTTTACTTATCAACTAATTTGTCGTGATCGTGAAAACTTCTTTCCATTCTTTGTTTCACGATCTAAACTGGACTGTACGTAGTTCTTAGCTTGATATCGTTTTACAAACTTTAATGTTTGTAAAACGATATCAATACCAGGTCTCACCACGAGGAGGTGACTACGCACGAGACCCACCCCGGGCCTAAACCCATCCACCCACCATTACAAACAAGCAACTCGGCATTCAACTTAATGAATGCCGAGTTTTTTTCTACTTGGCCCGGGATTATAGGAGACAGATATTCCATAGTTCAGACTCGAACTTAAGTCAAAGTCTTAACTATAAAACGCAAATGCGAGCCTGAACTATGGAACTCTGTCTCCTATCAACGATCGCGTTAACAATAGTTCATCTCTCACGCAATCACACAGTACATAATATACGCACAATCATACAATACATACAGTCACAATCATACTCTACATACTCTACATGCAATCATACAATACATACAATTCATACAATTCGTGCAATTCATACAGTCATACAATACATACAATACATACGAATGAGAGTCATACATACAATACAATATTTCATACAATATTTCGCAATCACTCGCAACTTTCATACTAACGACACACTTGTTTAACATGAAAGTTACAGAATAATTGTACAATAATTCACAGCCCTACCAGCGCAATTTGTATCAAAGACACGTTTATTGAACTTTGAACGAAATCAGGCGAATGAAACTATTAACACGCTTAAACATCGTGCTATGCAAGGGATATGACGCGAAATAAAGTCGCGATTTGTCAGTGTGTCAAATCGGGTTTCGAGCACTTAGAGGCAAGTAGCCCGGCGCTACCCCCAACGACACAGTGGGGTTCCGAAGAACCACTGAGTCGGATTACAAAGGACGCCTGGCTACCAGAACCTCACCTCGTCCTTTCGGACAAGGCTGCAGTCCCCGATTTGACACACTGACAATAAAATTGGAAACTCTACTCTAGTGCAATGACAGTAACAACAGTAACAACGAACGAAAGAAGAGAGGAGACAAGGGGTAACTAATTTCGTCTTAAGTTAAATAAACGTGTCTTTGTACAAATTGCGCTCACAGTGAATTTACAAATATCAACTATCTTATAACTAACTAAAACTAAACGCACGCAACTTAAAGCTAAGACGCACGCATCCAACGATGTCCCTGCGAGATCCCTCGTCGTCCAACGGTGCCCTGGGGGGTCTAATATTTTACTTATCAACTAATTTGTCCCTACAGTCCAGTTTAGATCGTGAAAACTTCTTTCCATTCTTTGTTTCACGATCTAAACTGGACTGTAGGTTGCATAATTCTTAGCTTGATATCGTTTTACAAACTTTAATGTTTGTAAAACGATACTACCAGGTCTCACCACGAGGAGGTGACTACGCACGAGACCCACCCCGGGCCCTAAACCCATCCACCCACCATTACAAACAAGCAACTCGGCATTCAACTTAATGAATGCCGAGTTTTTTATTCTACTTGGCCCGGGATTATAGGAGACAGATATTCCATAGTTCAGACTCGAACTTAAGTCAAAGTCTTAACTATAAAACGCAAATGCGAGCCTGAACTATGGAATATCTGTCTCCTATCAACGATCGCGTTAACAATAGTTCATCTCTCACGCAATCACACAGTACATAATATACGCACAATCATACAATACATACAGTCACAATCATACTCTACATACTCTACATGCAATCATACAATACATACAATTCATACAATTCGTACAATTCATACAGTCATACAATACATACAATTCATACAATTCGTACAATTCATACAGTCATACAATACATACAATACATACGAATGAGAGTCATACAATATTTCGCAATCACTCGCAACTTTCATACTAACGACACACTTGTTTAACATGAAAGTTACAGAATAATTGTACAATAATTCGCAGCCCTACCAGCGCAATTTGTATCAAAGACACGTTTATTGAACTTTGAACGAAATCAGGCGAATGAAACTATTAACACGCTTAAACATCGTGCTATGCAAGGGATATGACGCGAAATAAAGTCGCGATTTGTCAGTGTGTCAAATCGGGTTTCGAGCACTTAGAGGCAAGTAGCCCGGCGCTACCCCCAACGACACAGTGGGGTTCCGAAGAACCACTGAGTCGGATTACAAAGGACGCCTGGCTACCAGAACCTCACCTCGTCCTTTCGGACAAGGCTGCAGTCCCCCGATTTGACACACTGACAATAAAAATTGGAAACTCTACTCTAGTGCAATGACAGTAACAACAGTAACAACGAACGAAAGAAGAGAGGAGACAAGGGGTAACTAATTTCGTCTTAAGTTAAATAAACGTGTCTTTGTACAAATTGCGCTCACAGTGAATTTACAAATATCAACTATCTTATAACTAACTAAAACTAAACGCACGCAACTTAAAGCTAAGACGCACGCATCCAACGATGTCCCTGCGAGATCCCTCGTCGTCCAACGGTGCCCCGGGGGTCTAATATTTTACTTATCAACTAATTTAATTTGTCAGTCCAGTTTAGATCGTGAAAACTTCTTTCCATTCTTTGTTTCACGATCTAAACTGGACTGTACGAGTTCTTAGCTTGATATCGTTTTACAAACTTTAATGTTTGTAAAACGATATCACTACCAGGTCTCACCACGAGGAGGTGACTACGCAAGACCCACCCCGGGCCCTAAACCCATCCACCCACCATTACAAATGAATGCCTCGGCATTTATTCTAATGAATGGCTTGGGATTATAGGAGACAGATATTCCATAGTTCAGACTCGAACTTAAGTCAAAGTCTTAACTATAAAACGCAAATGCGAGCCTGAACTATGGAACTATCTGTCTCCTATCAACGATCGCGTTAACAATAGTTCATCTCTCACGCAATCACACAGTACATAATATACGCACAATCATACAATACATACAGTCACAATCATACTCTACATACTCTACATGCAATCATACAATACATACAATTCATACAATTCGTACAATTCATACAGTCATACAATACATACAAATACATACGAATGAGAGTCATACAATATTTCGAATGAGAGAATCACTCGCAACTTTCATACTAACGACACACTTGTTTAACATGAAAGTTACAGAATAATTGTACAATAATTCACAGCCCTACCAGCGCAATTTGTATCAAAGACACGTTTATTGAACTTTGAACGAAATCAGGCGAATGAAACTATTAACACGCTTAAACATCGTGCTATGCAAGGGATATGACGCGAAATAAAGTCGCGATTTGTCAGTGTGTCAAATCGGGTTTCGAGCACTTAGAGGCAAGTAGCCCGGCGCTACCCCTTAACGACACAGTGGGGTTCCGAAGAACCACTGAGTCGGATTACAAAGGACGCCTGGCTACCAGAACCTCACCTCGTCCTTTCGGACAAGGCTGCAGTCCCCCGATTTGACACACTGACAATAAAAATTGGAAACTCTACTCTAGTGCAATGACAGTAACAACAGTAACAACGAACGAAAGAAGAGAGGAGACAAAGGGGTAACTAATTTCGTCTTAAGTTAAATAAACGTGTCTTTGTACAAATTGCGCTCACAGTGAATTTACAAATATCAACTATCTTATAACTAACTAAAACTAAACGCACGCAACTTAAAGCTAAGACGCACGCATCCAACGATGTCCCTGCGAGATCCCTCGTCGTCCAACGGTGCCCCGGGGGTCTAATATTTTACTTATCAACTAATTTGTCCCTACAGTCCAGTTTAGATCGTGAAAAACTTCTTTCCATTCTTTTGTTTCACGATCTAAACTGGACTGTAGGTTGCGTAGTTCTTAGCTTGATATCGTTTTACAAACTTTAATGTTTGTAAAACGATATCAATTACCAGGTCTCACCACGAGGAGGTGACTACGCACGAGACCCACCCCGGGCCCTAAACCCATCCACCCACCATTACAAACAAGCAACTCGGCATTCAACTTAATGAATGCCGAGTTTTTATTCTACTTGGCCCGGGATTATAGGAGACAGATATTCCATAGTTCAGACTCGAACTTAAGTCAAAGTCTTAACTATAAAACGCAAATGCGAGCCTGAACTATGGAATATCTGTCTCCTATCAACGATCGCGTTAACAATAGTTCATCTCTCACGCAATCACACAGTACATAATATACGCACAATCATACAATACATACAGTCACAATCATACTCTACATACTCTACATGCAATCATACAATACATACAACATACAATTCGTACAATTCAGTCATACAATACATACAATTCATACAATACAATTCATACAGTCATACAATACATACAATACATACGAATGAGAGTCATACAATATTTCGCAATCACTCGCAACTTTCATACTAACGACACACTTGTTTAACATGAAAGTTACAGAATAATTGTACAATAATTCGCAGCCCTACCAGCGCAATTTGTATCAAAGACACGTTTATTGAACTTTGAACGAAATCAGGCGAATGAAACTATTAACACGCTTAAACATCGTGCTATGCAAGGGATATGACGCGAAATAAAGTCGCGATTTGTCAGTGTGTCAAATCGGGTTTCGAGCACTTAGAGGCAAGTAGCCCGGCGCTACCCCCCAACGACACAGTGGGGTTCCGAAGAACCACTGAGTCGGATTACAAAGGACGCCTGGCTACCAGAACCTCACCTCGTCCTTTCGGACAAGGCTGCAGTCCCCGATTTGACACACTGACAATAAAAATTGGAAACTCTACTCTAGTGCAATGACAGTAACAACAGTAACAACGAACGAAAGAAAGAGAGGAGACAAGGGGTAACTAATTTCGTCTTAAGTTAAATAAACGTGTCTTTGTACAAATTGCGCTCACAGTGAATTTACAAATATCAACTATCTTATAACTAACTAAAACTAAACGCACGCAACTTAAAGCTAAGACGCACGCATCCAACGATGTCCCTGCGAGATCCCTCGTCGTCCAACGGTGCCCTGGGGGGTCTAATATTTTACTTATCAACTAATTTGTCCCTACAGTCCAGTTTAGATCGTGAAAACTTCTTTCCATTCTTTTGTTTCACGATCTAAACTGGACTGTAGGTTGCGTAATTCTTAGCTTGATATCGTTTTACAAACTTTAATGTTTGTAAAACGATATCAATTACCAGGTCTCACCACGAGGAGGTGACTACGCACGAGACCCACCCCGGCCCTAAACCCATCCACCCACCATTACAAACAAGCAACTCGGCATTCAACTTAATGAATGCCGAGTTTTTATTCTACTGGGCCGGGATTATAGGAGACAGATATTCCATAGTTCAGACTCGAACTTAAGTCAAAGTCTTAACTATAAAACGCAAATGCGAGCCTGAACTATGGAATATCTGTCTCCTATCAACGATCGCGTTAACAATAGTTCATCTCTCACGCAATCACACAGTACATAATATACGCACAATCATACAATACATACAGTCACAATCATACTCTACATACTCTACATGCAATCATACAATACATACAATACATACAATTCATACAATTCGTACAATTCATACAGTCATACAATTCATACATACAATACATACAATACGAATGAGAGTCATACAATATTTCGCAATCAGAATCACTCGCAACTTTCATACTAACGACACACTTGTTTAACATGAAAGTTACAGAATAATTGTACAATAATTCGCAGCCCTACCAGCGCAATTTGTATCAAAGACACGTTTATTGAACTTTGAACGAAATCAGGCGAATGAAACTATTAACACGCTTAAACATCGTGCTATGTAAGGGATATGACGCGAAATAAAGTCGCGATTTGTCAGTGTGTCAAATCGGGTTTCGAGCACTTAGAGGCAAGTAGCCCGGCGTTACCCCCAACGACACAGTGGGGTTCCGAAGAACCACTGAGTCGGATTACAAAGGACGCCTGGCTACCAGAACCTCACCTCGTCCTTTCGGACAAGGCTGCAGTCCCCCGATTTGACACACTGACAATAAAAATTGGAAACTCTACTCTAGTGCAATGACAGTAACAACAGTAACAACGAACGAAAGAAGAGAGGAGACAAGGGGTAACTAATTTCGTCTTAAGTTAAATAAACGTGTCTTTGTACAAATTGCGCTCACAGTGAATTTACAAATATCAACTATCTTATAACTAACTAAAACTAAACGCACGCAACTTAAAGCTAAGACGCACGCATCCAACGATGTCCCTGCGAGATCCCTCGTCGTCCAACGGTGCCCGGGGGGGGTCTAATATTTTACTTATCAACTAATTTGTCCTTTTACAGTCCAGTTTAGATCGTGAAAACTTCTTTCCATTCTTTGTTTCACGATCTAAACTGGACTGTAGGTTGCGTAGTTCTTAGCTTGATATCGTTTTTACAAACTTTAATGTTTGTAAAAACGATATCATTACCAGGTCTCACCACGAGGAGGTGACTACGCACGAGACCCACCCCGGGCCCTAAACCCATCCACCCACCATTACAAACAAGCAACTCGGCATTCAACTTAATGAATGCCGAGTTTTTATTCTACTTGGCCGGGATTATAGGAGATAGATATTCCATAGTTCAGACTCGAACTTAAGTCAAAGTCTTAACTATAAACGCAAATGCGAGCCTGAACTATGGAATATCTGTTCCTATCAACGATCGCGTTAACAATAGTTCATCTCTCACGCAATCACACAGTACATAATATACGCACAATCATACAATACATACAGTCACAATCATACTCTACATACTCTACATGCAATCATACAATACATACAATTCATACAATTCGTACAATTCATACAGTCATACAATACATACAATACATACGATACGAATGAGAGTCATACAATATTTCGCAATCACTCGCAACTTTCATACTAACGACACACTTGTTTAACATGAAAAGTTACAGAATAATTGTACAATAATTCGCAGCCCTACCAGCGCAATTTGTATCAAAGACACGTTTATTGAACTTTGAACGAAATCAGGCGAATGAAACTATTAACACGCTTAAACATCGTGCTATGCAAGGGATATGACGCGAAATAAAAGTCGCGATTTGTCAGTGTGTCAAATCGGGTTTCGAGCAGAGAGGAAGTAGCCCGGCTTTACCCCCAACGACACAGTGGGGTTCCGAAGAACCACTGAGTCGGATTACAAAGGACGCCTGGCTACCAGAACCTCACCTCGTCCTTTCGGACAAGGCTGCAGTCCCCCGATTTGACACACTGACAATAAAAAATTGGAAACTCTACTCTAGGCAAATGACAGTAACAACAGTAACAACGAACGAAAGAAGAGAGGAGACAAGGGGTAACTAATTTCGTCTTAAGTTAAATAAACGTGTCTTTGTACAAATTGCGCCTCACAGTGAATTTACAAATATCAACTATCTTATAACTAACTAAAAACTAAACGCACGCAACTTAAAAAGCTAAGCACGCATCCAACGATGTCCCTGCGAGATCCCTCGTCGTCCAACGGTGCCCTGGGGGGTCTAATATTTTACTTTCAATCAACTAATTTGTCGTGATCGTGAAAACTTCTTTCCATTCTTTGTTTCACGATCTAAACTGGACTGTAGGCACGATCGTTTTACAAACTTTAATGTTTGTAAAAACGATATCAATTACCAGGTTCTCACCACGAGGAGGTGACTACGCACACCCCCCGGGCCTAAAAATCCACCCAACATTCAACTTAAGCAACTCGGCATTCAATCTTAATGAATGCCGAGTTTTTATCCATTTGGCCCGGGATTATAGGAGACAGATATTCCATAGTTCAGACTCGAACTTAAGTCAAAGTCTTAACTATAAAACGCAAATGCGAGCCTGAACTATGGAATATCTGTCTCCTATCAACGATCGCGTTAACAATAGTTTTCTCTCACGCAATCACACAGTACATAATATACGCACAATCATACAATACATACAGTCACAATCATACTCTACATACTCTACATGCAATCATACAATACATACAATTCATCATAATTCATTACACAATTCACCCCATACAGTCATACAATACATACAATACATACGAATGAGAGTCATACAATATTTCGCAATCACTCGCAACTTTCATACTAACGACACACTTGTTTAACATGAAAAGTTACAGAATAATTGATACAATAATTCACAGCCCTACCAGCGCAATTTGTATCAAAGACACGTTTATTGAACTTTGAACGAAATCAGGCGAATGAAACTATTAACACGCTTAAACATCGTGCTATGTTGGGATCATGACGCGAAAGGGCCAAAGGGATTTGTCGGTGTGTCAAATCGGGTTTCCAATTGCTTAGGGGCAAGTAGCCCGGCGCTACCCCCAACGACACAGTGGGGTTCCGAAGAACCACTGAGTCCGGATTACGGACGCCTGGCAGAACCTCACCTCGTCCTTCGGACAAGGCTGCAGTCCCCGATTTGACACACTGACAATAAAAATTGGAAACCTACTCTAGTGCAATGACAGTAACAACAGTAACAACGAACGAAAAAGAAGAGAGGGAGACAGGCACTAATTTCGTCTTAAGTTAAATAAACGTGTCTTTGTACAAATTGGTACTCACAGTGAATTTACAAATATCAACTATCTTATAACTAACTAAAACTAAACGCACGCAACTTAAAGCTTAAGACGCACGCATCCAACGATGTCCCCTGCGAGATCCCCTCGTCGTCCAACGGTGCCCCGGGGGTCTAATATTTTACTTATCAATTAATTTGTCCTTTACAGTCCAGTTTAGATCGTGAAAAACTTCTTTCCATTCTTTTGTTTCACGATCTAAACTGGACGTAGGTTATGGGTTGATATCGTTTTACAAACTTTAATGTTTTTTGTAAAACGATATCAACTACCAGGTCTCACCACGAGGAGGTGACTACGCACGAGACCCACCCTGGCCCTAAACCCATCCACCCACCATAGTCAACAACTCGGCATTCAACTTAATGAATGCCGAGTTTTTATTCTACTTGGCCCCGGGATTATAGGAGACAGATATTCCATAGTTCAGACTCGAACTTAAGTCAAAGTCTTAACTATAAAACGCAAATGCGAGCCTGAACTATGGAATATCTGTCTCCTATCAACGATCGGTGTTAATAACAAGTTCATCTCTCACGCAATCACACAGTACATAATACATACGCACAATCATACAATACATACCAGTCCAAATCATACTACCTCTATACATACAACTTACAGTCATACAATACATGCACAATTCATACAATTCGTACAATTCATACAGTCATACAATACATACAATACACGAATGAGAGTCATACAATATTTCAGAATCACTCGCAACTTTCATACTAACGACACACTTGTTTAACATGAAAGTTACAGAATAATTGTACAATAATCTGCAGGCCTACCAGCGCAATTTGTATCAAAGACAACGTTTATTGAACTTTGAACGAAATCAGGCGAATGAAACTATTAACACGCTTAAACATCGTGCTATGCAAGGGATATGACGCGAAATAAAGTCGCGATTTGTCAGTGTGTCAAATCACCTTCCTCGAGACTTAGAGGCAAGTAGCCCGGCGCTACCCCAACGACACAGTGGGGTTCCGGAAGAACCACCGAGTCGGATTACAAAGGACGCCTGGCTACCAGAACCTCACCTCGTCCTTTCGCGACAAGGCTGCAGTCCCCCGATTTGACACACTGACAATAAAAAATTGGAAACTCTACTCTAGTGCAATGACAGTAACAACAGTAACAACGAACGAAAGAAGAGAGGAGACAAGGGTAACTAATTTCGTCTTAAGTTAAATAAACGTGTCTTTTGTACAATTGCGCTCACAGCGGATTTTACAAATATCAACTATCTTATAACTAACTAAAAACTAAACGCACGCAACTTAAAGCTAAGACGCACGCATCCAACGATGTCCCTGCGAGATCCCTCGTCGTCCAACGGTGCCCCGGGGGTCAACTATCCCTTTAGTCCAGTTTAGATCGTTTTACTTTCACGATCTAAACTGGAAGGTTTGTGTTTATTGATATCGTTTTACAAACTTTTAATGTTTGTAAAACGATATTTTCTCACCACGAGGAGGTGACTACGCACGAGACACCCACCCGGCCCTAAACCCATCCACCCACCATTAGTCATAACCGGCATTCAACCTAATGAATGCCGAGTTTTATCTCTCTACTTGGCCCGATTATAGGACAGATACCCCACAGTTCAGACTCCGAACTTTAAGCCAGTCTTAACTATAAAACGTAACAAGTGAGCCTGGAATCCAGGGAACTTCCCATCAACGATCAAAGCAATTAAGAATAGTTCATCCTACTTAACCAAGCACAGTATATACGCACAATCATACAATAATACATACAGTCACAATCATAATTCCCATAGTTGCCTACTAATAATGCAATCATACATGCCAATTCATATAATTCAGTAATCTATACAGCCACACATAATACATACAGTAAGGTTGAATGAGAGTCATATAATATTTCTAGAATCACTGCAAACTTCTACACTAACGATACACTTGGTTTAACATGAAAGTTATAGAATAATTGCAACAATAATCCATTAGCCCTCAATGTAATCAAAGATATTGCTGAATAACCTGTCTAAACTCATGAATGTGGGAAACCATTAACATTTAAAAGATCGTGGCTACAAAATATGTATGCTAAATGTCGCGATTTGCCAGTGTGGCCAAATCGGGCTCGAGCACTTAGAGGCAAGTAGCCCGGCGTTACTCCCCAACGACACATTGTAGTGGGGTTCCGGAAGAACCACTGAGTCGAATTGGCAAAGGACGCCAGGCTACTATAGAATCCCTCACCTCGTCCTTCGGACAAGGCCGCAGTCCCCTCGGATTTGACACACCGGACAATAAAAATTGGAAACTCTACCTAGTGCAATGACAGTAAACAACAGTAACAACGGTAGAACGAGTAGAAGAGAGGGTACAAGGGTAACTACTCCCTGTCTTAAGTTAAATAAACGTGCGTGTCTTTGTACAAATTGCGCTCACAGTGAATTTACAAATATCAACTATCTATAACTAACTAAAACTAAACGCACGCAACTTAAAGCTAAGACGCACGCATCCAACGATGTCCCTGGTGAGATCCCTCGTCGTCCAACGGTGCCCCGGGGTCTAATATTTTACTTATCAACCAATTTGTCGTGATCGTGAAACTCTTTCCATTCTTTTGTTTCAGGTGACTACGCACGAGACCCCACCCCGGGCCCCATCCAATCCACCGCACATTACCCACCATATTGAATACAAATCCCGGCATTCAACTTAATGAATGCCGAGTTTTTTTATTCTACTTGGATTATAGGAGACAGATATTCCATGTTCAGACTCGAACTTAAGTCAAAGTCTTAACTATAAACGCAAATGCGAGCCTGAATCCATGGAATATGTCTCCTCATCAACGATCGCGTTAACAATAGTTCATCTCACGCAATCACACACAGTACATAATATACGCACAATCATACACACATACAGTCACAATCATACTACATACTTCATATGCAATCATACAATACATACACCATACAATCTTCGTACAATTCATACAGTCATACAATACATACAATACATACGAATGAGAGTCATAATAATAGCTTTCGTAATCACCTCGCAACTCTTTCATACTAACGACACACTTGTTTAACATGAAAGTTGCCATAGAATAATTCAGGCTACAATAATTCGCAGTGCCCTACCAGCGCAATTTGTATCAAAAAGACACGTTTATTGAACTTTGAACGAAATCAGGCGAATGAAACTATTAATACGCTTTAAACATCGTGCTATGCAAGGGATATGACGCGAAATAAAAATGCGATTTGAATAGGCGTGTCAAATCGGGTTTCGAGCACTTAGAGTGCGCGCGCAGCCCGCTACTTCCCCTTAACGACACAATAGACAGTGGGGTTCCGAAGAACCACTGAGTCGGATTACAAAGGACGCCTGGCTACTAGAACCTCACCTCGTCCTTTCGACAAGCTGTGCAGTCCCCGGATTTCCACACACTGACAATAAAAATTGGAAACTCTACCTAGTGCAATGACAGTAACAACAGTAACAACGAACGAAACGAAAGAAGAGAGGAGACAAAATTAATTTCGTCTTAAGTTAAATAAACGTGTCTTTGTACAAATTGCGCTCACAGTGAATTTACAAATATCAACTATCTTATAACTAACTAAAACTAAACGCACGCAACTTAAAAGCTAAGACGCACGCATCCAACGATGTCCCTGAGGAGATCCCTCGTCGTCCAACGGTGCCCGG